>JARHVA010003187.1:540000-1140000 GCA_037957365.1 Torreya grandis
ATGACATAGCTTTTAAATCCCACCAGATAAAATTTTAGGGGTGAATATTTGTTAATTTATGAATATTTCAATTTTTGAATTTTGGGTTTGACAAATTTTTAAGGTCCGTAGATTGGACCAGATCACCAAAAATTTAGGGATATATATTATTTTGGGGGTCAGATTGCCAACCCTTTAGGGAAATGTCTTAAATAAAAATTAATTAACCATATATATATAATATACCCCTCGATCATGATATCAAACAACAAAACACCTCCGAAGCTAGATTGATCGAATGACAGTACCAAACAACACCGATGAATGATAGTGATGAATGATAGGGCCAAATGATAGTGTTGAATGATGTGTCAAAAATTAGTGCCAAATGATAGTGTTGAATGATGCTACCAAACCTGTAAAAGAATAAGAAAACAAAAAATTGAAACCTTGAAAGACGGTAATTAAGTGTAGCTTACCTATTGAAAGAATTAGTGAAGCTGGATCTAGAAACCATGTCATGGATCCTTTGGATAACTTTAAAATGCATACGAAATCATATGAACTAGCCAAAAAATGGTCCATAATAAAAAATATTAAACCTTTGGTGACATAAAAATTGAACCCATGCAACAGTTCAATCTTTACGTCAGTAAGGGTTTTATATTTTCTAATGATTGATCATTATTCAACTACAATATTCTTGACCATTTTTTGGCAAGCCCATATGCTTTAGATGGATTCTATAACACTGAGGGCATAAACCTAGTAGGAGACTGACCACACTTGCAACCCTTTTGGTTAGGACATAGGTGCTCGATAGAAACATTTGGCATAGGATATGACACAACTATTCAACATAACCATTCAATAGAGTCAAATGCCTCTATTGTCAAAAGAGTCAAATGACTCAGCTAGTGGCAGAGCTAAACATCTCTACCTATGGCATATCCAAATGGATCTACCTATAGTAGCACCAAATGGATCTGCCCATAATAAGGAAAAATGGATCTACCCAAGTAGGGTAAAATGGCTCTACCATCTGATAGGTTTGAATGGATCTACTATTTTGCAAGGCTGAATAGTGCTCCCACCTAGTAGGGTAAAATAGCTCTACCATTTTGTAGGGATAAATGGCACTACTTCCTAGTAGGGTTGAATGGCTTTGTCATCTAGTAGGGTCAAATAGCTCTATTGCCTGGTAGGGCTGAATGGTGCTACCATTTGGCATGACTGAACGTCTCAACCCCCTTGAGATTCACTAAATATCTCACCTAAATCAGAACCTGCTATGTGGTGGAATGGTTTTATTATACCATTACATAGATATAAACCTAAAAAAACTTACCTCAAGAGGAAATTTACATGGATTCAACCTATTAACATAAAAATATGATTAGATGAACTGGAGGAAATTTCATACTAGCCAATTCACCAATGCTATAAATCAAATTATCCTAAATAAATCTAAGAGGGTTTGGGATATGGGATCTTAAAATTAATCCTAAATCTCACAAAATGCAAAACAAAAATCAAGTTTTAAATCAAGATAATGCTCATCTTTCTATACACAAATATCCTCTTCCTAATCATCAAAATAGTAATGACAAGCCTATGTTTTCCAAAAATAATGTTGAAAGTCTTATAGACCTTACAAATGAAGAAAATGTGGTAAATATGACTAACATATGAAGGGTAGTTTTTTTATTGATTCTAATCTAACACACACAGAAAACCTCCCAAACATTATGTGCCATTCAAGAGTCTTCCCCATATCATATCATAGAGTTGGAGCAAAAGAAACTTATAAATTTCCAAGAACCACCTTCAACATCTAAATTGGATAACACCTCTCACACTATCTCTACTATTCCCCCAACATTCTACACACATAGACAACATTCCCCAACCTTCCAATAATATTTATTCAAACCAATCATAAGAATTACCTAAATCAACAATCCCACCACCTAAAGATAATCAACCTATTTGTTCTCAAACTAAACCCACTACATCTTACCAATACAAGATTAATTTCACTTCCAACCCTCCTTCCTAGGATCTCCTATAGCACTATTCACCTTTATCTAGTAACCCCACCATGGGTTATGATGAATGGGACCCCATTGCAAAACTTTCTCATCTCCCATCTCAAATACCTTTCCTAGAACTAATGTGAACTTCCCCTCATCATCATAACCGTCTAATGCAATTGTTATTTGAGATGAACATCCCTCATCCTCTCCTAGTAGGATGCAAAGATACCTTATCTTGGAATGGAGATAGTATACTTCAACAATGTGAAGAGATATCTATACATGTTGATGAAATAATGAACACTTCTCTTTCTATTAAGTTTCTTATCACTTCCATGATTCTAGATGAGAGTCTGATTTGTGTTGATGATCCTCCCCTATTTATTGGCATCCAAAATAGTGATATCTAAGTTAGGCATGCTTTGATTTATGAGGTTTTAAGTACTTGCATTTCCTCCCTCGATTTCATTAAAAGTCTTGGATATTTTGAGTGTAATCTCAAGACCACATGTAACACATGTCAAGGTTATTATAGAATGCAAATAACTCTTTTATATTGTGTATGGATTCTTATTACCATCCCTCCTATTACCATCAATGTGAAAGTTATGATCCTTAACTATTCCCTCTCTTATAACATATTGGTTGGTATACCTTGGACTCATCACACGAGGGATGTCACCTCATCTGCATTCCAATTCATCAAATTCATCAGTAGTGGTGATATTTACAAGATTTAAGGAGACTCAAACCCTTAGAATTTTGAATAATTTCAAGAATGTGGTGACTTTAAAATTCATACCCTTGAACCCTTGCCTAGTATCGCATTTAGGGAGTTTCAACATTTCAATTATCTTATCAATTCTACCCAAGGTTATAACGGTCACCCCAAGCTCATTGAGAACATACCACCTAACCTCTTCGACTCTAATGATCATGAGATAGATGAGATAATCCTCAAGATCAAAACATATGATCTATCCCCTCGTATCATCACCCACCTTCTATCATCCTTACAGACTCACTCCTATCAACCTCTTATTGATGATGTACCTATGGTCTTAACTAAGACTAGACATTCTATTCATCATGAAACTTCTAATGATAGGGTCATACCTACCTATACCATTGACTTACATGCACCCGATTATATGATGGTTATGCTTTAGATGATCCATTTCTATGAGGACTTTTCTAAGCTAGAGATGTTGAGATTATTTGATATTGTACTTCTTTATTTTAGTCTTTTCATTTGTCTTATCGTATTCCTTATTTCATAGTTACTAATTATATTATTCTTCTTATTTTTTATAGGGTAGAGTTGGAGTGATTGCATGGCACACCTCTAGTTTTAGTAGATCCTCTTAAAATCATGCTCATGGATCATGCCATGACCAATCCTTACCATTTTTCTAGATACCAGAATCTTTCTAGTTTACTTTCACTAGAGATATTAACTACTAATCTTAAAGTTACTATGTATCTGTCTTCACCCTTAGTTTATCCTAGTTTAGTTCTTACTCCCATTCTACCTTCATCTGAGACTCATCTTGTTTTTGATTTTGCTTTAACTTCATATGAGCCTATCCCAATTTCTACACCAGCCCTACCTTTCCTTGGTGATGGCCTTCTTCTTTTGCTATGGCTTGATCCCATACCCACCCAATTGGCCAATCAACCCTATTATAATATCCATAAAGTTATTGGTTATTGTACTAGAGACTATCATTTATATTAGCCTTCCCCGACTTCTCCTTTTACTCTTCTGTTAGTAGGCCCCCAAAGTCTACTAACAAGCATATATGTTGATTCCATGGGATAGATAACCATTCTTCACTCATTATCTAAATCTTTAAAAATATATTGACACATTGCATCCCACCCTTTCTTATCCCAAAGACAAGGCTATTCCTCATCTAAAGTTGTTACATGAGTATCTCACTAAATATGGGGAAGTATATTATATTTGACCCCAATGCGATACCCATCATATTAATCATTGCTACATTTTCCAGTAGCACCTTCATGATCACATTCTAACAATTCATGCACCTGCACAGGTCTCCAATGCAATAAGGCTCCTCCTTCTTCACTTATGTCTCCTTCCCCATATACGGTTCCTTCCCCACCTATGGCTCCTTCTCCACAGGTGGTACCTCCTTCTTGTCCCATAGATAACATTCCTATTCAAACACCTATTCCTCTCCTTGAGTATTCTTCTCATGAGATCCCTCATGAATATGATACTTTAGATACCCTAAATTGTCTATTGAAGAGATTTAGAGAGGTCTTTGCACAAATTTCCATGAAGATTGATGAGACTCTAGTTGTCGTTAGAATCCAACTTCATAGAGATATTTCAAATGTCATGGATAATATTTGTGGATAAATTTATCAGTATTTATGAACATGGCATGATGTTCCTTCACTTTGTTTTTCATTTTGATTTTTGATTGGACTTGTGATCCACTCTTATATATCTTATATCATTTGAATATGTCTCAAATTTGGTTTCACCAATGTATTTCACATGAATATTTATATTATGCATTGTGGTCTATATGTTTTCTTTTAATTTCATCTTTTCTTATGGCTTCTTTTTATTTTCTCCACGATTGCGTGCTGATATTTATGAGTTCATTTCTTTCATGAATTTCTTTTTCTTTTATAATGATTATTTGATACCTTATCTCAACAACTCAGATAATAATCATTATGACTTAGTTATACAAATCTTGATCCCCTTAGTAATCTTTCCTCACAATGTGATTAGTTAGCAAACAAGACATCTCATTGTACTCCTATTTTACTGATCTACTTTGGATTTCTCTTTATTCCTTTATCTCCTTTCAAAAACTAAGCATACATAAGGTTAAAACTTGAGATTACATATTGGTTCATAGGTAAGCCTAAGTGTTTAGTCAGACATATATTTGGATACTTAGCTTCCTTTAACCAAAGTCTAAATATCATTTGTGTGTATCACTTATATCACTCATGTTGGTTATTTAAAATCCGTATGGAGGAGGAATCATAAAAACCATTAAATTTAAAATCCAAATCATTAAACAAAAGACAATGTTACAAAAGGCAACATACAAATTTCAAAATTCAAATCACACTAAAAAACATGATTCATAGCACATCTCCTTTTTATAGTCAAATCTCAAACTCCAAAATTGGCCTCATGATAGAGTCAAGGTCTATTGGGGTATGGTAGGATAGTAAATTGGGAAATAATAATAATAATAATAATAATAATAATAATAATAATAATATATTTTAGTGCTACCTACTTTCTCACAAAAGTGCCCAATATTCATAGTAGACTAATGGTTCTGTAAGAGGTCCTAAGGAACAAGGAACATGTGGTGGGAAGGTATGTCCATTTTATTTTTCTTATTCATATAGCCAACAAGAGTTGATCTTAGTATCTCACCTATTTTCCTATACAACTTTGCACTTATTGTGAGTAGGTATCCTTTGTATTTTAATGATCACTAGACTCTTAGTGTCTCTCTTGTGTACCTAGTTTGCCTCATGTCTCTTAATGTATTCTCATAGACGCCTATGCCATTTTTTTTACATTCCCTCTTTCATTACAACATTACTAATATTTCCCCTTGAGGAATATTGTTTTGTTAACTAATCATTCCCCCTAGGGTTTCCCTTTGTGAGATGCAATGTAAGACCATGTATAGGACTACGACCTCCTCAAAAAATATTCCAATACCTAGTTACTACTATAATCAAGTCATAATGAAACTACAAGCATCAAATTTGAGATAAGTATTGTTTGATTATGAGTTACACCTCATTAACATACTTATCAACTTGATTTAGTATGTTTTATGCTTACTTCATTACTCTTTCACTTTTATCTTATTATTTTTCAATTGCATGTATGCTTACAATTAATTTATTAAAAATTTCATACTTCCTAGTTTGAATTAGTGTGATCAATTTAGTTTCATTTTACATTTTGTCTTTCTTTTTATACTTCCTAGCTTGATTTGGTATGATTGATTGACTTAATTATCTTGTTTTTATGTCATTGGTTTTTCATGTGCCTTCCATTTTATTAAAAAAAATCATACTTTATAATGTGATATAATGTAATTTTTATTTGTTTTAATTTGGTCCAAATCTTTTGCATGGTATAAAAAAAAATCATTTGTCCATTTTTACCATCTTTGGTTTATTATATTTAGACATCTTTTGTTATTACACATTTCCCATCATGATATAGTGCGTATACATTTATTTTGATTAATTATACTTTCCCAAATCATTGTTTCTTTTTTATTTTTAACCATGCATGTGTATCACATAATTCAAGAAAAGAAAACATACATCACATTTTTAATTAACATATACAACAAAATCTAAATACATGTGCTAGAAAGGAAATATATTTGTACAACCACATCCACATCCAAGTATAACTTATGAGATCAATACAACTATCAACATGTGTGTGTGTGTGTGTGTGTGTGTGTGTGTGTGTGTGTGTGTGTGTGTGTGTGTGTGTGTGTGTGTGTGTGTGTGTGTGTGTGTTTTATATAATACAAAGTATAAAATAAAATATATTTAACTCTAAGGCTATGATCCATCATATCTATCATGTGGCCTAGCTACATTGCCCATCGATGCCTATGATTATCCCTTCTAAATAGTGCACTATAAAGAGGCAATCTGAGATCTCAATCTCATAACCTATCCCTATTGATTGGATACCTAGGCTTGTACTTGTCTTAGTTTGATGATGCTTTCCATGTGTGTAGTTGTTTCTTATGCTAGGGCCTACTAAGCTTATGATTCTTTTGGTTCAACCCCTTCTAGTGGTTATAGCCCATCACTACGACCTTGTAGTTGTTTCATAGATTATCTCACTATTCTAAAACAACCCACCTAGGCTGGGGTAGATGGAACCTTAGGATCATCTAGTGTAGTAGGGTCATATGGTGCCAACACCCCATCTAAAATGTCATGGTGCATAGACATAACCAAATCTTCCCATATGATCTCATCTATCACAGGATTTGCAAAGCCAATATTAGATAAACATTAGACCACATATATATCTATCTCAAATCATCTATCTACCATAATCATGATACAACTAGTGTCCTACATCAAAAACTTAAATCAAATTAAAAATATTTCTCACCAGTGTTGGTGTCTCCAATCATGGTCTCCCTATATGCTCACCCACTGAGCACCTCCTATCAATCACATTTGCACTAGTGTAAATCTAGGAGTCACCACTCAATCTTGCTATGAACCTCTCATCAGGGGTGTCTCTATTTACCAACTATGTCCTGGAGTGACTGTTGGATACATTTGTGCAATAGATAATACATGCATCTCCTTGTGTCGATAGTATTTTAGTATCTAATGAGGATGTAGTGGTCATTATTTCCTATATTATAGTGCTTGTTGTGCTCATGAATTCACATCCATAGCATCTCCTCCTTTTGGATTTACTACCTCCTATTGTCATTCTTGATCGACCACATGGTCTAGCACATTGAGGCCTAATCATTTGTATCTCCATAGGTACCCCTCCACCTCCTCTCCTTCTCATGTCTCTAGAATGTCATGCCCAATAAGAAACCATTACTAGAGGAACCATCAGATGGGGGAGTCCTAACTATCCTGGTATGCATGCCACTAAATGTGGATCTACCCATGACATGTAGTGGCCCATGATCTGTACATGTGCCAATTCTATTGTAATGGAAGACCAAGTAGGCCATATGGTATCTATGTGAGTGTAGTGTTTCCACAATATCTTCCCTCATGTGATATTTTATAAAGTTGACACATGGGGCATGACATCTACTAAATGGTCTTATATCTATTACAAGACCCAAGGAAATATATCATTGATCACATGGGGAAACCCAACCGATCAATACATAGGGAACCTCTCATATATCCATGCACTAATCAAAATCACTAGTTCCATGGTCTTATACCCTCTTGACAACATCCCATACATATCACGCATGATCTAGACCTAGATGACAAGCCCAAAATTATAAAGTATTTCCTAATCTTAAATCAATTAGCACAAAGCTATCACATATAGTTTTACCTTACTATTTGACTTGTGACACATTATTCATAACATTAATAGTCATAGCTTTACCTTTTGGATGTTTAAAATGGCCCCAATTTAAACATTGAATAAGCTCACCCTCAAACTAGGGTGGATCCTATCTTAGCAGGTAGCCCACTAGGCTAACACTCATCTCTCATCCTCAGACTTTAGTGTATCAGTAATCACTAAAGTTCAAGAAATGCATGGACATCCTCCAGAGTAATCTCCACCTCAATGGTTTCCCCATCCACCTCCCATTAGAAAGTGTTAGTCAACCATTACCATGTTCCTAGGAACATGACAATGAGATCAACACTCAAAAGGATTTGTCTCATCTCCATGATAGCACCTAAACCCAAGGTGACCAATTGATATCTATCCCTGTTAGTTAAATGATCCATTAGATCTAGTAGCCATGATGCATCTATCAAGTACTGATATCTTTGACGTCTCTTCAAAATATCAAACAACAGAGGATGTATTAAATCTCAATATCATAATGATTAAAATACATTCTTAAACATTTAAAAATTAACTACTTCATCAACTTCTTTGATTTAGTTTCTTATGTTTTCTTATTTTCCTACACCATCAGTGCATTTGATATTAAATCAACCTTTTTATTTTAGACTATATAGGCCCATTTGAATAAAAATAACATTGGCTATATGACACTTAAACAACCTCAACATTTTCTCTTATTTGTAATTCCACCCTCTATTGTTGTGCAACAAATAGCTTAATCCCAAAATGTTACGTAAGATCAATGAACTCCCTTGACAATTGAGAACACCATGAGAAATAATTGATTTCCAATTAGCCATAGGATCTACTTCCATTTTCAACAATAATAAAGAAATTTTGTGTAGAATCGCATGAAAGAATAATTTCTAGAAAATTTTCATCTCTAGATAGGTTGATTACGTAAAACTAATGTATTTGAATTTAATGTCGCCTAGAGATGTAAGCATTGAAGGTAGCGACCAATCTGTTGAAATAAAGGGAGAATATAACATTATAATTTAGAGCATTGAGTTATTTCTAGAAGCTCATCCAACTTGCCTAGATGCATCCTTCTATATATTTTCAAATAGCTCAGTACACCCTTGATAATAGTATCTACCAACCTATAGTATTTTTCAACAAACTAAGTGATACAATATGAAATTTATTAATGGCAAAGTGAAATACATTTAGGCCTATGAAAGGAGTAATAAATCTTGATAAAAAAGAGTTTGTGCTCTTCTTTTAGATGCAACACAAAGCCATTTATTATGTTTCCCAATATAGTTGAACTCTATGTTTTTTTTATAGAAATACAACCTAGAATGAACTGTGTGTATTGAGATTTTTTTTATAAAAATGAAACCTAGAATGAACAACATGTATTGTTACTTGACGGGAAAAGTTGAACTAAATTCCTAGTAGCTAACTAAATTTAAACATGAAATGCATATTTTTAAAATAAAAGTAATGCACAACTGTCAACATGTTGGTTAAGGGAAAACATCCATTGCAAGATTAATAAATATAAATTTCAACTATATATGAAAGAAACTAAAAATTTAGCTAATCAATATCCTACCCATGTGATATACTCAAGAATGGCAGCTAAATGTTATTCGTAATTGAGTAATGAGATTTGAAAATCCCACATTGTCTTTATATGAAAATTTTCTTTCAAAAAACCATTTGAAAATCATGCAAATGTAATGGATTTTATCCTAAATAAATTGGCAAAAGAAAACACATTTGTTCTGCTATGCTTGCAAGCAATTGAACAACATTACCTATTTACTAGAAATAGGAGAAAGATTAGAAAAACTCATGTGCAAATACAAATGCCAAACAGAGTTCAAACATCCACAAAATAGGGTTAAAAACAAGGCATTTGGGGGACCACCAAAAAGGGTCCATTTGGGAGGGAAATTTGCATAGGTTTTTCTTGGCAATTGTATGGCATGTGCACATTGTCATGATATGGTTTGAAAGGTCATATTTTATGTTATGATTAACAGTTGTAGTTAGACAGCTACAATTAGACAGAGGTGGATAAATGGTGGTGGTGGTGGGTAAGCAGAAATGGTTGCAAGTTAGCTAAGCATAGGGACATATCCAATAACATAGACTATAGACATTCACTGCATTATCCACATTTGTCAAGAAATGTTTTATATACTTTATTATATGTTGCAAGATCCTTATCTTGTATTTGATTAGTAGTAATTTATATTCAACCCATGGTGGACTGGACTATAATTTTGAGTGGGTCATTTATGGACCATTGTGTTCCTTAGTATATTTATGAAGCTATGATTTTTGATTTCATCTTGTACTTAGAACTTGCATCTTTCATAAATTTCCCCTAGTGTATGTGTTGATCTCATTATTTCTGAGATGGTTATGTTATTTGTGTATTCTCTTGGTTTATAACTACTATTGTTACATATATGCATGCATCAATAAATTGGATCAAGCTCAAATTTGATGGAGCTTCAAATTAGAATCTAGAGGATTTTGGTGAAATGCATATCATTATAAATCATACAGGGACTAACATTTTATTTGGGATTGTGTGTATTTGGAATAACACTAACAACATGGCTTTAGGAGCAAGGTTTAATTATGGCTTTATCCAAGGCTATGGAAAATGGGGTTAAAAATCTCATGGTGGAAGGAGACTCCCAAATATTCGTCAATGGGAATGAAACAAGTAGGATGAAAATTTGGAGAATACAGGGTATACTTAAAGAGGTTAGAAATATCAAAATTAAACGGGGATGAAATAAGTAGGATGAAAATTTGGAGAATACATGGTATAACCATCGAGGTCAAAAATATCAAAATTAAATTAATATAGGTTGAGTTTTGTCATGTGATTAGCATGCCACCTATCCTAAGTTTAATTCCTCTCTCACTTTGACGTGTGAGTGATTAGCATGCCACCTATTATTGATGACTTTTAAGAGTCTTAAGCTTCTATAACAAAGCTGCTAATTTGACGTAGGGCCCTCTCTTGGACTGGTTAAGCATGCATCTATCTATGAAAACCTTGTTGCTGCATAACTCACTAGTAAGGTAATATTTAGACTAAAACACATATCAAGCTATCATTTCTCTAGCCTTATCTATATCCCAAGCTTTATTTTTACTAAAATATATACCAAATCTCCTACACAACCTACATTATATCCCACATCGAATACAAATTGCATTCTGTATAACTACATCGAATAAAAACTACAAAATATGTGAATACAAATTTTTGGTTTGAATCCCATAGGGAATCCCACATCGCATTACATTTAACCATAAATTACATATAGCCACAAATCGTAAACAATGTAAATGACAACTACTTGATACTATGGTATGTAATAGGATGCAATGGTATGGCATGTAGGAGCAAATATAAGGATAGTCTTGTTATTATTTAATTTTAAACATTTTGTTCTAGTATGATTTACTATGATCTTTGGTTTCTACCTTTATTTATAAGTCATTATAAATTTTTTTTTAATATTACTTAGCAATCTAAAAGAAGAAGAAAATTTAAATCAAATGTTTTATAGCCATTATAATTAGTTAATTTCGTTTAAATTCTCACTATTTAACAATTCAAAAAAGATTAGACAAAATTTTCTGACATATCATACAAATTAATAATTTAAACATATAGATTACCCGGATTACATGTAACTTAATGTTATGGATTGAAAAGATGACTCGATCCGGACGATCCTTGTGGTGCTAAGTTGCTTAAAAAACTCCGAACAAAATAGGGTTCAAATAAGGGGTGTGGGGGAAATCGGGCCTAACTGCATGGGCTTTTTTCACATTTAATGCATTGGTTGGTCAATAACGTGAGAAAAAATAGCTGTTAGTCGATGACGTGCAGTTTGGGATAACCAACCACGTGGTTGAAGTTAAATGTTTGCTCCAATGCACGTGGTTTCGTTTGGTGTTTGCTGTTTGCGGTCACGGTTAGTGGATGCGATGCCAGTTGATGTTTGGTGTTTAGCTAATGCGAGTTGGGTTTGGTTAGACTGACTTTTTCAATATTGAGGTGGGATCGGATCCACGCCAATGTGAACCCGAGTTTGTGCATACTAGTTAAGCTCTGCCCAGTCGGAGCATTCATAAATTCCCCTGGCCCGATCGATAACATGACCACATCTGCCAAACTGTAATATATTGGCATTCCTAATTCTTCCATTAACAACGTAAACTTCTGCAAGCACATTATAAGATCATCACTGGGGTTTTCACCACAAATTTAATCTCCCCTGGCCCCTGTGTGGAAAATAAAAGAGCAGAAATATAACAGACAAAATTCAGATTGCTACAGCAATTCTGAAAAACAAGAATTTTATTCACTTTCTTGATTCTTGCAGATTTTCTTGATCTTGCTTCTTGATCTTGTGCAATTACAAAGCTATGTCCATGGGTCTATTAAATAGAATTGAAACCAAACAATAATTAGAAAAGCAAACTGAAGACTAATTTTAGTCTTTCTATGCAAACTGCTTAATTGCTTGAACTAACTGTTTGAACTAACTAATAGTTAATTGTTGTGCATGCAAGAGAGGAAGTGGAACTGGTAGTTTTGGAGAAATTAACCCCAGTTGACTTTCCAGTTGAGTTCAGTGTCTAACACTCCCCCTTAATTTCTACCACAAACTACTTCAGCATTTACAATGCCTAAATGATTTACCATTCTTGCCACAGCTACGTTGCTAGTAGTTGCCATTGATGGCATACATCTCTTCACTCATTCTGTCTACCAGCGTCAGCTAGGATGCTTTTCTTTTGCAGAATACACTGCCTCTCATGCGGAATACACCGCCTTGCGAAATACATCGCATTATATGTGGATTACACCACCTTGCAAAATACATCAACTTATATGTGGAATACACCACCTTGATATAGCCTAAATTGAGACTACAAACAAATACAATTGCTCAATGAGCGTTCACTCAGCACTTAAGACTAAGGAGTACCTTGTCGAAGGGCTATCAACGGACATGCTTATGTCCAACACTGCAAGCTTCCTGCTTGCTTGTCTTTCTTTCACCCGACGCGTAACTGTTCAGGGTTCCTCCAAGGACTCTGTTGGGTTCTTTCCACGTTGGTCTAGATTTGCCAACGATCGGCCTAATCTTCAGACACTTTGACAGCGTCACTCGCTGTTCAACACACACACTTTCATAGCTTCACTCGCTGTGTAACACAAGCTCTGCGGAGCTCATCTTTTTAAACACGACACTGCGGCCATCAATGCTATAATCTGAAGACAATGAATGATTGCATTGCTTGCACAACACGAAAAACATACGCCTTGTAAAACTGAATACAGACAGCAGACAAGAAACAAAACAATAAACAAATAAAAACTTTCGACGCTTCTTATCGTTGGCATTCAGAGTAAGCTCTTCGGAGCAATCTTCTGTGTAATACACCTCTAGCTTGGGCACTTCCTTTCAAAGACACAACTGTGCTCCCCTGCCAACTCTGATTTGGCTTCTTTCCGACGATTCAACTCTTCCAACCTCAGGCTTGAGTGGGGCTCTTCATTGTAAACTTTATCCTTACTCTCGCTTGAAGAAGACTCATCCTCGCGACCATTAGTCAAGAACTCCTTGAAAGCCTTAGCGGCTTTCTGCTGCAGCTTGAGGTTCATAAATTGACGCTGTTCTTCGGTGAGCGGCTTCATCTTAGGGTTAGGTGCAGCTGATGTCCATTCCGGCTGAGAGCTTGGATTTTTAGTGTCCCACTCTGAACTAGGGTTCTAATTGCCATCGTCGGCTTTCTCGGATCCATCTAGGGTTTTAAATTCAACTTCGGTTCGCTGCTTTTTCGATTTCTTTTGCTTCTTCTTCGCTTCGTTCCTTTTTTTTTTTTTTTTGCCCTTTTTGTTCTTCTTGTCCGACTCAGGGTCGAGTCTAGACGGGGGACCCTATTGCCACAAGGAATGCAGAAAGTGAACCACCTGTATCAAACTCTGTTTCGAAGACGCTGATCCTGGTGTCCAGGATCCCATGGCGTATGAGGAATGAAAGTACATTCTTCTATCTTGCATTTTTCTATAATTGCATTCAGAATCCCTGCAACCCACCTGCGCTCTCAAACCGCTTCTTTCCCACGGTCTCTAACTTCGCTGTTGCACTTTTCCTTCACGCTTCTGTTGTGCATTGACTTTGTCAATCACTTCACTCTCCAAACTGACTGCGCGCTGTTTCACCGTCCTACGATCTGGGGCTCTTTACCAATTCAACGATCTCTTTTGGCTGCGCTTCACTCCTTCGGCTCTGCTGGGTCTGATACCATTTGTTAGAAAATAAAAACATAAAAACAGAAAATAGAACACACACAAAGTGCTACAGCAATCATGGAACAAGATTTTTATTAATCTTCTTGAATCTTGCAGATCTTCTTGATCTTGTGCAATTACAAAGCTATGCCCATGGGTCTATTAAATAGAATTGAAACTAAACAATAATTAGAAAAGCAAACTGAAGACTAATTTTAGTCTTTCCATGCAAATTGTTTTACTGCTTGAACTAACTGTTTGAACTAATTAATAGTTAACTGCTGTGCATGCATAAGAGGAAGTGGAACTGATAGTTTTGGAGAAATTAACTCCAGTTGACTTCAGTTTCTAACAACCTGCACCTCACCTCTTGCCTCAAACACCGCCAATTTGTAATAAAATAATTTTATAATCTTCATGGTGCAAGCTGTATTCGAACTACCAACTACATATACAATTTTTAATTAATTTATTATCTCTCTAGTTGGTTCGAGAGACTTCCATGCTAAGTTTTCGAACTGTTCTGTTTTGTAAGGTTATTCTTAGAGGTTTGTCTATGTTGATGTATAACTGAGAAACGAAACTCTACACAGAAATTTTAATACAAGTCATAATTTTCTGTATATGATCCTTTGATTCCTTCCTGTTGTCTGCGCTTTATATTTTAAGATTACTTTTACTTGCTGTAGCATTCGCCCAGAAGGATATGCTCTGATCTGCCTCTGTTTGCAAAAGAAAACACTTAGCGTTAGGTTTTATAAGGATCAAATCTGTTTTTTCTTCTTGTTTCACCCCACAAATTTAGTATCAGAACCGTAGCTCGTGGCCATCATTAGAGCCTGTGTTTGTGAGCCGTAGCAAAATTCTGGGAAGTGCAAGAGCCAGCCGAAGACAGAGCGAGCCGTTTCAAACAACAGAAAAGCTCGTGAGTGATTGGAGTCTTGTTAAAGGCTAAATTTTTCAACCCAGTTCTGTTGTGTTCTATTTAATGTGAGTATAAAGCCTTGAAGTTCCAGCAGAAGTGTATTTATCCAAGTAAAGGAGAATCCGTAGTTTTTAAAGTCAAAGTTGAAGGAAACTCATTTCTCTTTACTTGAGAGGCGCTGTAATAAAACAAAAGGAGCCGTAGCTTGTATACCCTAACAGAAGCAAGGCGGAGTTTTATAAAAGGAGGAAAGAGAAATCCTAACAGCAGAAAGCAGAGTGGGAGATTAGTTGTAGAGAACCCATTGTAGGAGGTAATAATTAAATGAATATATTTAATTATTGTATATATTTTTAATATATATAAATTTTGAGATATTTTTTTTTTAAAACTAAAAGAGGGGTAAAAATTTATTAAATACGCAAACGAAACAACAGTGACAACTCATTACCCTGGTCCACAAGTTGAATCAGTTTCTGGTATAAACTCATAGGAAGCATCCGCATCTCAGTAATATTCCATGAAGGCCCATTCTCCGAGGCCCACTTAGCAAGGCAATCCGCAACACTATTCCACTCACGGGGAATGTGTTTGAAGGAAACCGAATACAAAGAAGTACTTAATTGCAATATCTGTTGAATAACAACCTGTAAGTGCCAATCCACCTTACCAGGATCACATTTATTTAGCAAATTAATAACCACTTGCGAATCCGATTTGTAGATAATGTTATCCCATCCACTTTGACAACAGTATTTTACCGCCTCCAGGATAGCCATGGCTTCCATGAGGTTATTTGTTTGATGGCCTTTGTAAATTGAAAAGAGAAACTGAATACTCCCAGCGCTGTCCCGACCAATTCCGCCTATACCGGCCTCCCCTGGGTTCCCACGTGAGGAGCCATCAAGATTAATTTTAATGACCCCGTCATCAGGTGGAGTCTAGCGACCAATTCTGTTCACAGGTCGCGAATTTTGCATTTTGCCTTTTGCCATAAGACTGCTTACCTCAGCAGCGCGGGTCATGGTCGGGTCCAAACCCAGACGTGAACAAAAGCCGACAGCTTCAGGATCCAAATCGCTACCACTTGCACACTTCACTTGCAGATTTCTTGCAGCGAGCTAGTTACTTTCATCCACATAACTCTCATTTCCAGCTGGGCGCCCCTGAAGATCCACCTGTTCCTTTCAATCCATAGATTCTAGAATATGAAAGAAGGGCCAACTAACCAGGCGTTATGAAGGAAAGAGACCTTTGAAGGAGCTTGACCAAGTCGACCCCAGAATTCAGCCAATGAAGAAGCATGCTAGCAAGGAGAACCCCAAGCATTCCACCACAGATGCCAAATCTGCTTAGCATACTCACATTGGAAGAAAAGATGAGAAACAGTCTCCTCATTGCTGTGACACAAGACACAAATAGAAGGTCCCTGAAATCCACGCTTGCACAGATTGTCCCAGGTAAGACACCTGTTGTGAGTAAGCAACCATAGAAAAAACTACACTTGGGCCAAGCAGCCCTGTTTCAAACTTTCTTCCCCCATAAGAACTGTCCTCCATCAAATAATTGCTTAGTCAAACTCATATATCCTGAAGAAATAGAATACTGCCCAGTAGCATCTCCCCCTCAGGCAAGAACATCCCGTCCTTATAGGGAGCTACATCCTCTGGAGTCAAGGATCTGAGTTAATTCCCTCCTATCCTCTTTCGAACCCCCCGACAGCCAATCAAAGGAATTTTTTCACCTATAACCAATAGTCGTGCCCATGTTAAAAGCTTCTTTGTAATGCGCCACAGTATGCCAACCAACAAAATGGAAAGAATCACTTAGAGGCTGCAAATGTGGGTGTGAAGATAAAAGGGGTGGTGCTCCATCCCATGAGTCTCTCCAGAAGAAGGCCTCCGTCCCACTATTGCAAACCTAGAATAAGCTGCGTTTCACAAGCTAAGTGCCAAGCTTGAGAGTCTTCCACACCATCGATCCTCTACCCTCAAGAGGGAGCCTGGAAATATCCTAGGAGTCAATACCAGGAAAGTACTTAACTGACAAAATTCGGGCCCAAAGGAAAGATTGATTGGAACACCATCTCTAATAGAGCTTGGCAGCAAGGGCTTGACTGGCCACAATAGCGGATCACAATCCGAGCCCTCCTTCCTGCTTAGGTCGACAAACAGTAGCCCAATTGATAAGGCTCCATTTTGTGTTCTGCAGATTATCGCTCCAGAGAAATTGTCTAAAAAGGGCGTCAAATTCCTTCAGGAAGTACACTGGGGCAGCCTGGACCATACTACGGTATATGGGCAGTGCTTGAATAACTGATTGAAGAAGAATCACTCTTCTCACTGTAGAAAGCCACCTATGGGTCCAGTGACTAACTTTTTGCCTTAGTTTGTCCAGAATATTCTGCCAGAATAACCTAGGCTGCCTTCCCACCACAATGGGAATTCCAAGATAAATCACTGGAAGGGTTTGAATCTGAAACCTTAATATGGCTACAATCCTTCTCTGAATAGGCTCAGGAGTGTTGAAGAAGAAAATAGAGGACTTATGATCATTAATTTTCTGCCCTGATGTCGCCAAATAGTTGTCAAGGGTGAGCCAGAAAGATTTCGCTTCCCGTATCTGAGCTCTTCTTGCTAGGATAGTGTCATCAACAAATTGGAGGTGAGTCAGAGTAGTTACCCCATTCCCCCATCTCCACCCATGCAAAACATTTTGAGAAACATGAAGTTTGAAAAGCTGTCCAAGTCCCTCGGCCAGAATGATAAACAGGTATGGAGATAGTGGATCCCCTTGGCGAAGGCCTCTAGAAGCACCAAAGAGCTCAGAAGGTGCCCCATTAATAAGGACCGAAAAGGAAGGCATAGTAACACAGCTTAACACCCACCCAATCCACTCCTGATTGAAGTCGAACGCCAAAAAGACTTTGTGCAGAAATCTCCAGCTAACTCTGTCATAAGCTTTGGCAAGATCAAGCTTAATAAACATGGCCCGCTCCTGAGATGTACTCATAGAGTGAATAGCTTCCGAAGCAATAACCACTCCGTCCAGAATCTGTTTGCTTGCCACAAAACCCCCTTGTTCTTCTGAAATAAGTCTGAGGAGGTACCCTTTAAGCCTCTGTGAAATCAGCTTTGTAATGATTTTATAAACCACATTGCAAAGCGCAATGTGCCTAAACAAATCCAGCCTATGAGCCTGCTCTTTCTTCAGAATAAGAACCAAGAATGTGGCATTCAAAGCTCTAAGCATTTCTTTGCTGGAGTACGATTCCTATATCACATTCATCAGATCCTGCTTAATGATATCCCAGAAGTCCTGAAAGAATTCAGCTAGGAATCCGTCTGGGCCAGGGGCTTTGCCTCTCTTCATGCTGAACACCACCTCCTCAACCTTTGACATACTAATTGGCTGCATGAGGAACTCATTCATTTTCGCAGTCACCAAAGGAGGTATGCAAGATAAAACTGTATTTTCAGCCACCTCATCTGGTGGAGGATCGCAAGTAAAGAGGGCTAAAAAGAACCAGACAGCTTCCCTGTTAATATCTTGGGATGAGGTAAGGCGCGTCCCCTCCTGAGTAACAAGAGAGGAAATAAAGTTACTGTTATGCCTCGCCTACACAGAATTATGGAAAAATGCAGTGTTTTTATCTCCTTCCTGGAGCCAATCAATACAAGCCTTCTGCTTCCAATAGATTTCTTCCCGAAGTTCCCACTCCACTAAAGTATTTGCAGCTCTAGATTCCTCCACGCGAAGCACTTCTGAGAAACCACAGTCTCTTATTTGCCTAGTTATCCCATCTAACCAATCTTGAGCCTTCTTCTTCATACAATGTAAGTTGCCAAAACAGTTTCTACTCCAGATTTGCAGCTTTCTTTTAACATAATGCAGCTTTTTAAGGAAAGAATACATAACGGTTCCATAAGCAGGACCCCCTATCTCCACCACTGCCCGATGAAGTCATGAAGAGATGGGTCACGAAGCCACATCAAATGAAATTTAAAGGGAGGAGTTTTGGGTCCATCAATATAACTGGTGGACAGCTTGATAGGCCAATGGTCAGAACCTCTCCAGTCCAAAATTTTAGAATTAAGAGAGATAGCACTAGACTGCCAAAAACAAGAAACAAAAAATCTATCCAGGCATTCAGAAATGGCATCATTACTTGTTCTTTTGTTACTCCACGTGAATAGCCCATTTGAAGGTCTAACATCCAAAAGGCGCAGCAGCTCCACATTATGATGAAGACAATCAAAAGAGGGGCCTAATCGAGTCAACCCACCTCTTTTCTCCTCCATACTCCGCACCGCATTAAAGTCACTAGCTACAATCCACGGAAGGAACAGATGACAATTTCAAACATAACGGATATGCCCCCAAAGCTGAAGTTGTCCATCAATATCAACAGGTGCATATACTATGGTAACCAGAATTAGCTCTCCAGTTTCAAGGGAAGAGGCAACCATTGAAAGAGCTGATAGGCAGGAAACCCAATGGATTGGCAAGATTTTCCTCGGGTCCCAACACATGGCTAAATCCCCTGAGTTTCCCAAAGCACCTATACATTGACAATGGCAAAAAAATAGATATTTGGCATACAGGCAAACAACAAATCTACAGTCAGTTTGGTCTCCTAGATATAGAGAATATCCGGAGAGTGATCCATCACCAATCTACGCATAGCTTTTTGTCTGGGGAAACTATTCAAACCCCTTACATTCCATGATAATACAATCATTGAGTGGATTGGGGAATATGTTCATCTAAGGTTTTAACAACCCCTGATTCCACCAATAAATCACCTGTATGTTTGATTCTATCTTGATCCTTTCTTCGCCCAGCTTTGGAAGGAATGGAAGAGGTGATCTTCTTGAATGGTCGCTGCATTAAGCCAAGTGCCGAGGAAGGTCCTTTATCTTTCCTACCAGCATCAACTTCCTTCACCAAATCGGCCCATCTAATTTCCTTATCTTGAAGGACATGCAGAGCCACCTGTGTCTCCTCCTCCGGCCTCAAAGAGCTCCCCAAATTCGGTTGGATCAGCATATCATGTACCTCATCAGGACCTGAGATTTGTTTATCTGCCTCTAGCGCATCCCCCTGGGTCTCTATTGGAATGCCATCTTCGATGGCCATACTGTCATGGGCTTCAAATCTGTTGAAACCCAAATCTACTTGCCTGTCAGCATTCCTGCGTTTCTGGCCTCGACCTTTTGCACGGTCCCTGACTAGTATAAATCCATCCATCCCAACACCATTTTGATCAGCTGATCCTTGCGCCATACTTGCACTGTTTGCAGGATTTTTCCCTTTACCCCCTATCAGGCTGGGTTTTTGCATTATCAGGAAGGGCCGGTCGTCCAATCCCTTTGCCAACAAATGCTGTATTTGGCGCTGAGGATTCAGGGCCTGCCTCATTATCTTTGGCAGCTTGAGGGCATTGGCGATGCAAGTGTCTGTATACATGACAGATTTGGTAGCGGAACGGAATAGATTCATAATCTATCTGTTGTATCCAGGACGAGGAACCCATACAAATCTCCATGGAATCTGGCAGAAGATTATTCAAATCAATGTCCACACAAACACGTGCATACGAAATAACCTTTTTGTCCAATGATTGATGAGCAATAGCGGTTGGTGTTCTCAACATGGAAACTATCTACCTGAGGATGCCCTCCCGCCAGAATTCTAGGGGAAGTCGTGGAAGGCGAACCCAGACCGGTACATAAGCTGAAAGTTCCTCAGCCGAATTAAACCCCGTATGCCAGGGTTTGAGAAAAAGACCCACACGCTCGTAGAAGTAGGGACCCCCTTCAAAAATTCTATTCCAATCCGAAACAAAAGAAAAATTCACCAAAAAATAACTATTACCTGCCAACATAATGTCAAAATCCCATTCTATTTGCCAAGAACGCCGAATCCAGGCTTCCAAGGCCGTCAGGGGGATTCGAATTCCCAGGAATTTTCAAATCAAAGTATGTGAGGAAAGATAATCCACATCTTCCTGCACTGCTTCCGGGAGAATGACCAGAACTGGTTGATCCTGGCTCTGCAATAAACAACCATTTACCTTGCTCAGCTTTGAGTGCTCGCTGCTATAAAACGTTTCCCGACCAGGATAACTCGCCCCAAGCAAAGATGCGTCCTTCCTAGGGCCTGTCGACAAGCCGCCCATCGCACCTTCACTCGCAACCATCCTACCTAAATTAGATCCCATAAATTTTGAGATATTTATTTATATACTTTCTTTAAAATATTATAATTATTTAGTTTTTTTTGATATGAATGTCAATTAAACATCAAATTTATGATTGAAAATATTAGAAAATAGTTAAATAAATATAATTTTAAAATTTTAATTTTCAAAAATTATATAAAAATATATAACTAGGTAAATAGTTTTTAAAAATAAAAACACAAATTTTAAATTTAAGTGATGTGTGTGAAAGAAAGGTTACATTTTCAATTTAACCTTATTGCATTTTCTATAAACATTTTACCTTTTTATCTTGATGTATTTTATTACTGAGATATTTTTAGACTTGTCTTTATTATATTAAATTTATCTAAAATGTTAAGATTTATATATTATGTGGTTTATACATTGTTAAGATTTATGGTTAACATATTTTAGTTAAAATAAACAACAAACTAGCATTAAAAAAAGTTTTAACTTTAACAATATAATAAAAAATTACAAAGGCATAAAATTAAAATTTATTATGTTTCACTTTTATTTGTTTTGCTATGTGAGCAAAGTATCTTGGATAGAGAACTGGGTATGAAACGATTTTTTTTTCTTATTTCTTACTATCATCTATTAATTTGATTTACTCAAATTCTCTGAATCCAAATTTGAAGAGATACACCTATTTATAGACAAGCTTCTACAAGCCTTATTAATGCTATCTAAAACCTTATTATTAATCACTGTTGATCCAACAACCTCTAAAAATTGAGATGTCAATACTAAATTAACTGAACTTGCTTTTGAGAACCACTTCTAAAAGCAAAACGGGGTCATTTTCTGAAAACACTGTGAAAATCGCTTGACTTACCTCCTTCCACAATGAAGAGGCCACTTTGCACTTGGAACTTTGGCACGAATAAAAAAGATAACCAATTTTGAAACACTTTTGACATCTGAACGGAAAACCCTCAAAATTGAGGGTTTGAGATCAACCTCTGTCTTTAACTTTCAACTCGATCATTTCAAACAAGTCTTAAAAAATATCCAGAAAAACAAAAACACTGGAAAAAGACGTTCCAAAAAAATTCAAATAAAAAATATCAATTTCCAGCAATTCACCCAGAGGTTTTTTCCAATAGCCACCAGTTCAAACTTCTGATTAAAACTAGAGAAGAAGATAAAGGAACTGCACCTAAATGAACATGTGAGAGAAGTTTTCAGCTAAAAGATTAAATGCTGGAACCTAAAATTTCAAAAGGAGGAGATGATAATCAAAACTCCAAGATTTGATCTGTAAATCATATTACATTCCGCAAGAGAATAAAAAACCCTATGGCATAGGGATATAATTCTAAAGTGCCTTCCAACAGCGGTAGCTATGAATGATCCTTGCGAGGGATATACAGCTTCCCTAGACATTATCCTCTAGCCCCCGCCGTCACCTTCCTTTTTATCTCCCCATCCCAACTTCCCATGCAACGGCCGAAGCTTCTGCCACACCTGTCGTCGAATCTGACTGCCCAGCCCTGCATCGCAAGCCCCCCGCATGCTCCTTCGTACTGGACTAACTGACAGGCGAACGCAGGTTTTTGTTTCCAACCTGTCCGAATGATGCGGAAACTTCTGGGCTAAGATTAGCACTAGCGACGATGGAAGGATGCGAAAATTTTCAACGCAGACTCTATCTAATTCAACTATTACCTTTATCTGAGATTATTTGGAATTAGATTATTAATAAATATTTTTTTTATAATGATTTTCGTAATGATAATAATTCAATATATTTTTACTTTTAAAAAGAATAAATTATTATCTTGTCTGACAATTTTTAAATATTTTTTTATATTAATAATATAAATAATAATTATATTCAATATTTATATTATATATATGTTAGAAAGAAATAAGTAAAACCCTTAATTTCTCTTTAAAAACTTTTCTTTTTTTATATTTATTTATAATTTCATTAATTTTTTTACATTTATATATAACTTTGTTAATAATTATTTATTTATACTTTATTATTTAGAACTCTTTTTTGTTTTCTTTGTTTTGTATTTATTTATCCATAACTTTATTCATTGATTTTTCACACTTCTTTGTATTTATCTATCCGTAACTTCATTCATTGAATTTTTACACTTCACTTTACTATTGGTTTAATAACTTTAGATGTTAAGCATGTGAATTTACACTTCACTTTACTATTGGTTTAATAACCTTAGATGTTAAGCATGTGAATGGCCAACTTTTAAGGATAGCATCACTAACTCATTTAGGTTATTTTCTTCATCATACTTGATGACTTTATCTCGTTAATATTTTTCCAAATTAATTAGAGGATAAGTAATAAATAATAAGTTTTTAGTTAATTAATTTTATATAAACTTTTATCAAATATGTTTGTTTGTTTATAATATGATAGGCATATATATGTTGAGATTTTATAATTATATATTTTAATCGATAATTATTTTTTTATTTTATTTTGGTGAACTTTCTATAATTATATTGATAGGAGTTTCTTAAAGTGGTATGGAGGGATGAAAAGGTGTAATGGTATGAGTGGGTTGGCAATTAATTTAATATGAGGAGATGTGGAAGAGTGTAATTAATAATTAATTAGAAACCTACTTTTTCGGCAATATGAACTGAGATAAAAACAAAACACAAGAAGAAAAAAGTAAAAAAAAATTACATGTTTTTAATTCAAAAGGTATGTATAAAAAAATCATATATATTTTAATTGTTATTGTTGTACAAAATCTAATTATTTAAATTTTCATTGTTGAAATTAAAATTAAAATATCATAATAATTTACATAAATCTTTAACCTTAAATTATTATAGGGTAAATAATTTATCTTAAGATATTATGAATTACCTTATACATTATTATCCCAAGATTATTTATAATCTAAGTAAATAATTTATCTTAAGATTTATCATAATATTTATATGTATTAAATTCATATACGGATAGGTAGCAAATTTATAGGATAAATATAATAAATCTTTATTCTTACAAGGAGGAACTCACAATTCAATACGAATTCAATACCTGGAGATCTAAGATATGTATGTTAGTATATATTATTTTGTTAAAATCATAATATTAAGTTGAAAGTTTTTATGAATAAGTTTTCTTATATATAAATTTATGTTTCAATTATTATTATTTTAGACTAATTTTATATTAATAATAATTGTGATATTGAAGTAGTTTATTAAACATTATATTTCTCATAAATTTTATCAATTAATAAAAAATTAAGAAAGTGATAACATTCATCAGTCTTCCTTTTCTAACAAACATTTAGAGTGATTATGTGTTGAAGAAAGTCCCCTTACTTTGTATTTATTAAAAAAAATTTATAAATAAAAATATTTAAATAATAAATATACATAAAAATCATATAAATAATAATTAAAACATATATTAATAAAAAGTTAATTAAAATAATGACTATAATATAATATAAAAACTTCAATATTATTAACAATAAAATTTAATAATATTTATATTTTTAATATAAAAGACTAATATCTATTTTTAAAATATAAAAATATGTTTAAGATATAATTTTTTATTTTTATATTTATATTATATTATTGATCTATTAAGTATTTTGTGAAACATTTCACAATAATATCCGATGATGATAATGAGTTGTAATTAAATGAATATATTCTCTTTTAATTTAAAATTTAAAATTAACATCTATTTAACTTTAAAAAATTAAACTGATATTATTATACAATATTAATTTTTTTTATAAATATATATAAATTTTCATTACTAATTACATGGGACTCTCAGAATTGAATGTCAGAACAAACTATCCTAACATTCGAAGATAAGTAAACGATTCTGACGTGTGATGCCAATTTATCTCTGTCACTTGGCATAATTTAACTCTTCGGGTAGGCCGTACAGATAGATACATCTCCCACGGCTGCGAATTTTGTTCAACATCCGTATGGTGCTTGTTTACATATATGTGTGTTATAAATTTTATCTTATTTTTATGTTTAAGATAATTTATTGTAGTTTCTTAAGATTCACAGAGTTATATTCTAAATAAATAATTATAGAGGTTGAATAATAATAATACTTTATATATATATATGTATTGTTTTTAAGTTGAGATATTTGTTATATTAATGTAAAAAAATTAATATATTTTTCAACGTTTTTTATAATTATTTTAGATATATAAATTATTGATTTATAATATCGAGTAATCATACATTTAAATTAATGAGCTCTTTTAATTAAGTAAACATGAGTAAGGGGTATCAATGTCATCAAAATTATTTAGGACATGATTCTAGCTTTAACTGTTTGACTACCTGTATCAGGTATCTAAAAAAAATTATACTTTAGTAAATATATATAAACAACCATCATCTTTATAAATTAAATTACAACCCGTTTTATGTAAATCTAACATTTTCAGTTCCAATAAAATTCCAATATGTATTAACAGTTTTAACGATTGTGTTTATATAATCACTTATTAAATGAACCATTTGGTGCGACCTATAGTTATATGAAACATAAATGCTGCTGCTAATTTTCTATTGGTTTTCATTCAATTATGATTCAAAACCTTGTCTTGAGGTGGAAACATTGCCTAATATGGTAGCTTGTTTACATTGGATAGATCTTTCAAATTAGACAGAGTTTTCGTAGTCGCATAATATTAAAGGAAAAACATTTTTAAAACAATAAAACAAATTTTCATTCTATTGGAAAAATTTTAATTACTAACAGTTGGGCATTTATTGTCCAAATTTTTGTTTGTCCTTTCTAGATATGTATCGTTGTTCAAGAGGATCCTTTAATTTGGCTAATGTTAGCTTTACCTTGTATGAGTTGTAGCTGCACATTAATTTCTATTTATTAACTTCTGTCTTGAGCCCAGTGCAATGAAGCAAGAGAAGAGAAGAGTCATTTTTTTTTAGGTATAGAAAATTTAAGAATAGAGCATCATTCAGTTAATATACAGTTTTATGTGTAGATGTAGCTGTTGTATTTTGTTGTTGAATATATATATATAGCTGAAGTTAGTTTTATGTGTAGATCGGATTTTATAAACAATTATAAATGTTCTTTTTCTCTTGCTGTGGATTATTTGGGTTGTTATCATTATTCTTTATTTTGTTTGTGCAAATTAAATTTTTTATTTTCAAGCATTGTGTTTATATTTATCTCCCCTCCTCTATCAAAACTTTCATCTGGGATCAGAGCCAAAGGAACCTCTGCCCTTCTATTTTTTTGAGTTTTTTTTTTCCATTCTCTTGAAAGCCATTAATGGATTCCACATCTGGTGCATCCCTGTCTAGTGTGCAAACCCCTATTTTCACAAGAAAAAAATATGAGTATTGGTCTTTAACTATGAAATCTTTGTTTCAGTCTCAAGACATATGAGAGATAGTTGAAAAAAGTTATGTGGAACCAACAGACCAAAGAGCATATAACGCCCATACACACGCTGAGAAAGATGCTTTGAAAGAATAGAGGAAGAAGGATGGAAAAGTTTTATTCTACATCCATCAAGCAATGCATGAGAGCATATTCTTAAGAGTAGCAGTAGCAAAGCAAGCCAAGGAGGCATGGGTTACATTACAAATTGATTACCAAGATATGGATAAGGTAAAGACTACAGAATTATAGCCCCTTAAAAGAGATTTTGAAACTTTATCAATGAGAGACTCAGAGTCAGTAGAATCTTTCTTTACACATGTTGTTGGCCTGATTAATAAAATTAAATCTCATAGAGAGGCCATACAAGATAGGAAGATTATTGAGAAGGTGATTAGAAGTCTCCATTCTAAATTTGACCCTCTAGTTGTGGCTTTGGAGGAAACCAAAGACTTGAGTCAGTTTACTATTGATGAGCTTCATGCCTCTCTCATCAATCATGAATATAGACTAAATAGGTTTAAAATATCATTGAAAAATGCATTTTCATCTCATTCATCTATAATCTGTGGAAGAGGATGGCGAAAATTTAGTCCTAGAGGTAGAGGGAGAAGTTCCCCTAGAGGTGTATGTAGCAATCGTCCTATAAATGTTGGTGGTAAAGGTCAAACTCTAAATTTTAGTCTCCCAAGTGGCCCAAGGTTTGACGAATCACACATTCAATGTCATTATTGTAATAAGTTTCGAAATTATGCTCATCAATGCAAGAAAAAATAGTATGACGAGCATAAGCAAGGTCAGAATCAATCAAGTAACACTCCCACAAGCTCTATGCTTATTGCATACACTAAGATTACTGAATTAATTTCTACATACTCTCTAGTTGAGTGTAATATTGTCTAATAAAGTCTGTGTGACATATGGTATTTGGATTCTGGTTGTAAGAATCACATGACATGTAATGTAGATTTGTTATCTAGCTTGGATGAATCAGTTCAAACTGATGTCATACTTGGTAACAACAACAAGGTCATTATTTTGGGTAAAGGTACAATTAATATTCTAACCAAAATGGGGGAGTAGAAAGTTATGCATGATGTGTATTATGTTACTAGTCTAAAACATAACTTAATGATTATTGATTAGTTGGTACAAAAAGGCTATAGAGTGTATATGGAAAATAATGAGGGTGTGATTTTGGATAGGTTTCCAAGCAAATAATTGATTGCCAAAGTAAAAATGACTAGCAACCGAATGTTTCCCTTGAGGATAAGGTCGGATATGAAGGAAAAAACAACCTAAGTTGTTCACAAGACAAATAATGTACATTCCAAAGCTGCCCTTAAGATAGAAAATACAAAATTAGGAGCTGAAATGAATTCTACAGATTTAATAAATTCCTCTGAAGCAAGCCAATTCATCTACAGATTTAATAAATTCCTCTGAGGTAGTGGTGGAGAAATTCAAATAACATTTCAATCAGTTGTAAAGGAAATATTGGTTATGTAATTTTATATTTTGGCATTTGAACTTTGAAGGGCTAAAGCTAATACATATGAAGAACATGGTGAAAAGTTTGCCATTAATTGAGAAACCAAAAATAGTTTGTGAAGGTTGTATTTTGGGCAAACAACATAGAGAGTTTTTCCCTGTTGGCAAATCAATAAGAGCAAGAGCACCACTTGAGATTGTTAATTTTTGATATTTATGGGCAAATGTAAATACCTTCTATAGGAGACTTCACCTATTTATTTACTTTTATTGATGACTTTACAAGGAAAACTTGGGTTTACTTCTTAAAACACAAGTTTAATACTTTTGTTTATATTTAGCAGTTCAAGGCACTTGTGGAGAAGAAAAGTGGCTACTACATCAAGGTTTTGAAGATGGATAGAGGTGGTGAATATATTTCTAATGATTTTTTGAATTTTGTAGATTACATGGCATACACAAATAATTTACAGCCCGCTATACACCTAATTAAAATGGTATGGTGGAGAGCAAGAACCGAACCATTATGGAGATGACACGTAGAACGTTGGCATCCCAACATTTACCCAATAAATATTGGGATGAGGTAGTGGCAAATTCTGTTTATATCATGAATAGGTTCTCGTCAAAGAGTGTGAAGAATAAAGTTCCTCAAGAGTCTTGGACAGGTAAGAAACATAATGTTTCTCATTTTAGGGTATTTGGTTGTGTTTCATATGCACATATTCTAGATGACTTGAGGCAAAATCTAGATAATAAAGGACAAACATGTATTTTTTTTGTTATTTAGAAAATACAATTGCATATAAGTTGTTTAATCCTATCACTAGGAAGGTTATAATCAACCATGATGTTCAGTTTGTGGAGGACAAAGCTTGGGATGGAAGTTTAGAGAGGAATGTAAACATTATAGTTGTTATTCCTCATGATGATATGGTGGATGAAGTATTTATAGCATCAAGTACAACTTAAACAACAACTCTTTCCACTCTCAAGATAACATCACAAGTTGTAACTCAAGCTACACCTCCATTCAAGGTAAGAAGATCTTCAAGGTCACTGCCAACACCAAGAGTATGTAAAAAAATCCAAAGATAAATAAATCATCATCTACATTAGCTGACATCTTTGGAGTAGCTCTAACTAGCACTCCAAGTAGTTCTACATCTTTGAATCAACTCTAGCAAGCATGCTACGATGAAAAATAAGGATTATGAGTGAGTTGTATAATGTTGATACAAAAAATTCATTTTCAATCTTTGCTTTATTTTCTAATGTAGATGATCCATTAACATTTGATGAGGCTATGAGTGATGATACATGGGCACAAGCCATGGATGAAGAGATTGAGTCCATAGAGAATAACCAAACATGGGACTTGGTTGAGTTGCCTGAAGGCAAGGATGTAATAAGTGTAAAGTGGATTTATAAGACTAAACAAGATGTTGATGGAAAAGTGGAAATACATAAAGCAAGGCTAGTTACAAGGGCATTCACATAATAGCCCAGAGCAAATGTGTCCAACCATGAAACAGGAGCAAATGTGTTCAATCGTGCTACAAGAGCAAATGTTTACAACTATGCACAGTTGGACATAGTTAGGACCGTATTGGCTATTGCTGCCCTCAACAAGTGGCATGTGTACCAAATGGATTTGAAGTCAGCATTTCTAAATCGCTATCTAGAGGAGGAAGTGTATTTTGAACAACCACAAGGTTATGAGATATCGGGTCATGAAAACAAAGTATATAGGTTGAAGAAGGTACTTTATGGATTAAAGCAAGATCCTAGAGCTTGGTACAGTCATATTGACTTTTTTCTCATTCAAAATGGTTTCCAAAGAAGCGATTGTAATCAAACCTTGTACATCAAAGTCAACAAGCAAGGTAACATTCTATATGTTTGTTTATTTGTATGTAGATGATCTAATCTTTATCGACGATCTTAACATATATGCTTTCAAAAAAATAATGAAGAGTGAATTTAAAATGACTGATTTGGGGCTTATGAGATATTTTTTGGGCATCGAAGTTCATCAATCCAATGCTGGTATATTTATTTCTCAATCAAAATATGCAAATGAAATCTTGAAGAGATTCAATATGGTAAAAATGCAATGCAACCTCAACATCGGTCACAATGGGATTGAAGCTAAACAAGGAGGATGATGGACCATGTGTGGATCCTACATTGTTTAAAATGCTGATTGGAAGCCTTATGTATTTATTGGTCATAAGGCTTGATATTATGTATGGTGTAAGCCTAATTTCAAGGTTTATGGAGTCTCCAAAAGACTCTCATTGACAGGATGGTAAGAGAATACTGAGGTATGTGAGTAATACAAAGTATTTTGGCATATTGTATTCCACTTCAGTTGATTTTAGTCTTGGTGGTGACACGAACAATGATTGTGGGGGTAGCATAGATGATCAAAAAAATACTTCTAGTTATACTTTTCACTTTGGTACAGGTGTTGTGTCATGGGCTTCAAAGAAACATCCCATTGTGACTCTTTTTTTAGCTGAAGGTGAGTATGTGGAAATCATTAGTGCAACTCGTCAAGTTGTTTGGATGCAAAAGATGTTGAAAGACTTAACACATGATAAAAAAGAATCCAATACAATAGTTCAACCATTACTTTCTTCAAAAATCATGTTTTTCATAAGAGAACTAAGAATATTGATACTAGGTATCATTTTATTAGAGAGCTTACTGACAACAAAGAAGTTTTCCTAGATTTTTACAGGTCTAAAGATTAGTTTACTAACATATTTACAAAGTCACTGGTGAAGGAGACATTTCAGTATTTATGAAGCTGTTTAGAATTTTTTTATCATGAAAATGTATATATCTCTGAAGATAGATGATCCAAAGACTGCTCCAAAGCTAGATGCTCTGAAATTTTATCCAAAGATAGCTCGAAAGATATGTAGCAACAACATTGGAGTAGTTGGATGCAAATTATTGATGATTCCCATTAGTTCAAATTAAAGGGGGGCAGGGTCGGGGCGGGGGGCGGGGTCTAGGGGAGGCGGGGGCGGTATTGGAAAAATTATAATTACTCATAACTGGGCATTTCTTGTCCAAATATTTTGTTTGTCCTTTCTAGATATGTATCGCCATCCAAGAGGATTTGTATTAAATATCTTTTTGGCAAATGTTAGATTTACCTTGTGTGAGCTGTAGCTGCACATTAATTTTTATTTATTAAATTTTGTCTTGATCCCAATGTAGCCAAGCAAGAGAGGAAAGGAGTCATTTTGTTTAGGTGCAGAAAATTTCAAAATAGAGCATCATTCAGTTAATTTACAATTTTATATGCACCTTTAGTTGTTGTCTTTTATTGGTGAATATATACATATAGCTGAAGTAATGAATGAATAAATGCATGTCATTGAGAAAAATTAAACATGGGAACTAGTAGACCTTCAAGGAAGAAAAGAGGTCATTAGAATGAAATGAGTTTACAAAACAAAAACTATTCTAGAAGGAAAGATTGAAAGACACAAGATGATGCTAGTTTTTAAAGGCTATAGGCAATGTCATGGTCATTATTACAATGAGACATTTACCCCCATAGCAATGTTGAAAATGGTGAGAACAATCATAACTATAGTTATTCAACAAAAATGGAAGGTGCATCAAATGAATGCCAACTCAGTCTTCTTGAATGGTGTATTGGAATAAGAGGTTTATGTGGGACAACTAACTTATTATGAAATTGAAAGGCATGAAAATAATGTATATAGGCTGAAGAAAGCATTCTATGGGCTCAAGTAAGTACTTACTACATGGTATAGACAAATATATGCACATTTTTTATAAATAGCTTTATCAAAACCATAGTGGGCCCACTCTCTACATCAAAGCATGCAATGAAGGTATTTTTATTCTTGTTTTATATGTATATGATCTAATCATTACTAAAAATACAAATCAATCCATAGAAGAGTTCAAATCAGTGATGAAGAAGGAGTTTGAGATGATTGATTGACATTTATTGAAGATTTTTCTTGGCATAGAAATTAAGCAAATGAATGAAGGCATATTTATATTTCAAGTGAAGTATGCGAAATAAATAACAAACCAATATCTACACTAGCTAAAACAAACTTGAAATTACGTAAGGAATATTGTAGTGGTAATGTCGATCTTAGAAGGTACAATATCTAAGTAAAAATTATTATATATTTGACTAAAACTAGACTGGATATCATGTATGCAATTAGCCTCATATTTATATTTATGGAGACACCGAAAGAGACACATTGGCAAGTGTGAAAGAGGATCTTGATGTATGTGAATGACATGAGAAGCTATAGAGTTTTATATGCAATAGCAGATGACTTTCAGTTAGTTGTCTACACGAATAGTGATTGGGTAGGTAGTCTTGATGATAGAAAGATCTTATCAAGATATATGTTTTATATTAGGTTATTAGTTATTTCATTGGCTTCAAAGAAATAACTAATAGTTTCATTTTCCACAGCTGACGCTGAGCATATAACAGTTAATTCAGCAACAAGTTAGGCCCTATGGATTAGAAAAATCCTATCAAATTTGTATAAGGAGCAGTAAGGAGCTTCAACTATATTTTGTGACAATATATAATCCATTGCATTGCCATAGAATCTTGTTTTTCATGGTAGAAAAAAACATATTGCAATTAAGTATCGTTTTATTAGAGAGTTAGTTGAAAAATGCATGATAAAGTTTAAATTTTATAATTCAAAATAGTGACCCACTGACATATTTATTAAGCCTTTGACAAAATATAATTTTGTACATTTAAGAAAGAGATCAGGGCCCTAGATGCAACAACACTAGTTCCAAAGGGTCATATGATGGCTCCGAGGATACTTAGCCTAGCATTAGACATGTCGATGCTAGCTCTGGAGATCCAAAGGTTGGCTTTGGAGATCACCAATCTAGCTCTAAAGATACATAGTCTGGCTTCAAGATTTGTTAGGGGCCAACAACTTAAGCTAAAACGAAGCCTAAAAAATGATTTGTTAGTTGAGAATTATTCTACAGAGCATGGAAAGAAGGTTAGAATTAAGGAAGAGTGTTAAACTATTGTAATCTTGCCCCCCTACATAACCTGTCAATTTTTTTGGTCCTAACTTTGGAAAACTACAACAGATGTTTGAACTCACCAAACAATATTTATTGCATTACTGTTTAAATTTTGAATGTCTAGTGGACCGTTTGGAATGGAGGAAAATGTTGTGGTAGGTGAGGAAGTTTGTTTTCATCATTTAAAAAAATATAATGAGACAAGTAAATGATGTAAGTTTTTTATTAAAAAAAATGCAACAACAACAGACTATGTAAGTAAGAGGGAATGGAGAATAGAAGCAGCAAAGCAGAGGAATGTTTGGGAGACAACAGTCTATAGTAAGCAAAGAAGAGAATAGACAGAAGTCTGAGCAATGAATTTGAGCAGTAGCACCTTGTGTAAGAACATCTGATCAATAAATAGAAAAAGTGCAACAGTCAGCACAAAACTTTAATATAGTAGAGGAAAAGACCAAAGAAGCAAACAAGAAAGAGACAACAAAAGTTTTGTAAGTGTGGTTGAAATAGCAGTAACTGTAACGAGTAATATAAGTGTATAATCAGTTTGTATTAGTTTTTTAAATCAATATAATATATGCATGTGTGTGTTTTTAGTTTAAACTTTATATCCCATATTTTTATCATTTTAAGCCTGCTGTTCTGACTTTTTTGTGCCTCATACAGCTGACTCCGGAGATTGTCAAGAGCCAAGCATTTAGGTGTTTGAGTTTTACTTTTCTCGCTTTGGTTTTCAATGCCTGCATATTTGGCCTCTTTTGCCAAGATCACTGTGGAAAACCATCCTATTCATCAATTTAATTTCTTTGTAGTTGGCAGAGGTTTTGGCAATTACAATCCTACGGACCCTGCAAATTTTAGTTTGGTAGATCCTACAGAGCGTAATACAGTGGCAATCCCAACAGGTGGGGAGACAATCCAGGTGGGTACACCTTACATTTAGATTTTTATTTTTATTTTTCTCTTCAACTTAGACGTTTTAAATATCATTTCTAGATCCGTTTGAAGGGAAACAAAGAATGGAGATTTTATAATAAATATAAGAAATTATTTTTCTGTTTGTTTGGATAAACCTTAAGCATTCAGTGCGTTCATTGTGACTGTGTTAATGTAACCCCTGTACGCTTTTGCCTATTGCTGATGGTGAGTGTTAAGTACGTCAGTTGAATGCTATTCAATGTAACGATTGTTTATTTTTAAGGGTAACCATTGAAAGATAATTTTGATATACAATGGGGTAACTTCTTGTTTCTATGACCACTTTGACATGCCAAACAGCATTATATCTAATTATTTCATGTCAGTCTAAATTATTGTATACTAATTATTCTGAATATAATTTTGATTTACAGGTGTATAATTCATGCATTGTCTGGAAGTGCACACAAAATGGGGACCGAAGATGGCATTTGTGGTGGAGAACGGAAAGGGACCCAATCAATGCCTATCGCCTCCACCAAAGGACTTTCCTATGTGCTAAAAGCCTTGCACATTAACAACATTTGAATAAATATAAAGATGCAGAAACAGTCAAATTGGGGATGAGATTTTGCGATCTCCGTGAGGGATTTCGCTATAATTTAACGTTTTAACATATTCGTGGCAATGACAATGACAAAATTAAGTCATTATCTAAAATTCAAATTTTTAACTGGCCGATCTCCGACTGTGTAGAGATGTATTGGTCAGGGTTTCACAATCTGATGTCTTATAGTAAATTCCTTTGATTTGATTTTTCTAGTGTTGTTTTCATTATAATTTATGAGTTTTATCAGTGATGTATGTCTTGTATATTCTTGATAAGTTTAATCTTATATTCATGCATACAGTGGTCCAGTGAATAAATAATCGGTCCTTTTTTAACATAGTTTTAAGAATTAAAGGTTATTCATTATGTCGATCTTTTTAAACATAGTTTTAAGGAGTAAAGGTTATTCATTTTGTCGAGTGAGCTATTTGAGAAATATTTAGAAGTTGGTTATATATGTCTATAAATTGAATTAGTTTTAAAATATATATAATTTGTAGATATATATTGAATGTATTTATTTAAAAAATATTAATTTTGATGTGTATATATATATATATATATTTATTTAATATATTTTATTAACAATTTTATTTCATTTTTTTTTAGTGATTTTTTACTTAAAATTTTTAATTTAATTATATATATATAAACTCCAAACTCCAAACTCTATCAATATTAATAAAAATTTATATATAGCAATAAAATAAATATAATATTTCATATTAATTTTTTTTTAATAATAATTAAAATGGATATTAAATAATAAGTCTAAAATTTATATTAGCATTTTATATAATTACATTCTATAACTCCTTTAATTATTATTATAATTATTTAAAAAAATATATCATTAAATTATTATAAATTATAATTTTTAAGATAAATAAAAAATAAATAATTAATCTATTCAGCTATTTGAAAATATATTTTTTATTTTTAAAATGAAATATTTAAAAAATTCTTTTAAGGAAAAAGCATAAATTTCAATATAACCGCTACATGTGTAAAGGTGGTTACATCCTCAATGAGACCTCGTTGCATTTTATATAGACATTTTACGTCTTTCAGTTAATAGTATTTCATTATAAGAAATAAACTCTACTTTAAAAAAAAAAAAAAATGTTTTTCAAGAAGTCCTTCTCAACTTAATTATATAACTATTTGATTCAATCAACTTTTGATCGAATTCGAAAAGGCTCCTTGATAATACAACTCAACGTTACCCCTGAAAGTAGATTTAAACAAGATATTTATATATTAAATTAAAATTAAATTATTTAATTATTAATTTATGTTATGTTTTTAAAATATTATATTATAATATTTTTAAAACTTTATTAAATTAAAGGAATCTTATCTTTGGTTTATAATGTAACAATAAAATAGATACCTTTATATAAAAGTAGTGTAGATTCAAATCTAATACTTCAATCGATATTTGAGTAAAGAGGATTATGATTTTAAATAAAAATATTAAATTAAAAAAAAAACAAAAAAACAAAAACAAAACAAAAACTAAAAACTTATTTAATAAAATTTGGACTTTATTTTTTTAGATGAAACCACCAACTATTGAGAAATGTCTTTTAGAACTGAGTCAAATTTAATTGAGAAACTAGTTATCTTCTTTTGATTGTTAAAATAGTTACTTGTTATTATTTATAGTCTAGATTAGGTAGATTTTAATTTAAAGAAGTTTAGTTTAATTTAATTAAGTTAAATTTTAAATAATTAAAGGATTTAAATTTATTTTTTGATTTGAATTTAGATATATATTTATAAGACAAATAAATATTTTTTTTAATTTAAAAAAAAAACATCTATATAATATATGAATTTTTTTATTTGTTATTTTGATTAAGGTATCAAAACTAAGTTCATAATAACTAAAGAAGATGTGAGGACTAAGACATATTGAAATATATATAACTCTAAAACTAAGAGTTTACTCTCAAATGAGTTGAAGAAGAACTAAAATTCTCTTTAAAAAAATTGATATCAAACTCGAAATAATTAATAGATTCTCTTAAAACTACTAGAATAAAGAGAATCCAACCACCATTAATAGTGAAATCTCTTTGAAAAAAACGAGATTGAAATGTCACTATTGCAAGAAAGTAAGAAGGATAGCCACAATGCAAAGGAATATCATAATAAAACAATAGATATTGTAAGAAAAACTATAAAATCCCTTAACAAAACACGAAAATGAAGGAGTTGAATACTTTAACCTCTTTGTAAAAAAATTGGCCAGCACTATTAGTGATCAAAACCTTCGGTATGTTAATTTAGGATCCCAAAACATATTACACCATGTAGATATTTATTTATATGGTATACAAAATTATTTAGGTGATGAATTAAGTCACAAGACCTATTGGAAAAAAATGATTTTGGTAGATCTCTTGGATGGTGTATGCAAAGAATCCATAATATTCTAAATATTTTAAGATTAGATTAAAAGAAAATGTTTTAAGTAAAATAAATTTATTGATGTGGTTATAAAAGTTGAGCTTCACTTAAGATGTTGAATTCTAAATAACAATGATGGGAAGCTCGTAGAAAATAGAGAAGGATGTGGTATCCTATACAAACTATGCTCATTAGGTGGGTATTACATTGCAAAAAATTTGAAAGTTCTTTATTTAATCAAAGATTTGGGCATATCTAAGATTTAAAATTTAAAAATCATGTCCAAAAACAAACTTTAAAAAAAAAAGAAAAAAAAACATGTATTGGGTTTGAATTTAGATGAAGGATCATAATTGAATGTATGAATGTATGTAATTTTGAAAAGTATTAAAATAAAATGAATTTGAAAGAAAAGGATATTTAATCGAAGAAACATTTTATTATATGTAGATCGATGCAAACCATATCAATTGGATTCCATAAAATTAATTTTAAACCTTCATTGATTATTATTCGAAGCATAATTATGTTGTATTTGTTAATTTTTTTTAAATTTTTTTGATAATTTTGAATGTTTCCAGAATATTATAGCGAATAAGTAGAGAAATGCATTAAAAAACTCAAACATCAAAAATGGTTAAGAGTAGCACTATAAAATATTTGAAAATTTATGTATGAATGCAGAATCCAAATTTAGTATACATCCACATATAATTCACAATAAAATGGAATTATTTAACATAAAACCTAAACCCTACTTGACTATCGCAAGGAGCATATTGAAGCATGATATATTTTTAAATAGTTTTTTGGGTGATGCAATTGATACTAAAATATAATTTGGTAATAGAGTTCCAATAAAACTTAAAACTAAAAAACTCTATAAAAAAATTAAGTCAAATATAAATCAAATAACAACTTATATTCATTTTTTTTTTTTAATAAAATCTTTTAATTATGAAATAATGACATTTGGTTATCATATATTTTCACTTTTCCCAAATCTAACACTATAAATACATGATTGTATTAAATTGAGCACAATTTGGTCAAATCTTATTAAACAAGGATCGCATAGTGGCTATTCTCTATCTTTATATTATAAATTATTAAAAAATAATTTTATATATAAAATTATAATAAAAGTAAAGTGTAATAGTAAATATTACATTGGATGATTTAATAAAAAATATTATGATATTGTCATATATTTAATTTGATAGATTTTGTGATCATTGATAAGATCAAGATACTTTTAGTAGTATTTTTAGGGATATAATAGGAAGTCTTATTAATGTTGAATACCAACAAAAGATAAACTCAAGTTTTCATGTTTCTTCAATCCTATATTGAATAAATAAATAAACAGGTAAATATAATAAAAATTAATTATTAAAAATGAATATTATGTTTTCTAACATTAAATCTAGTATGCATAGAATATTAAACCATAGAAATAAAATATTTTCTTTGTGTTACATATATCCTATAAAATTATTATTTTAATTATATATAAAATTATAAAACTAATTTAAAAGGACGATAAGTACTAAAAGACAAAACTTGGATACAAATATTATGTGAAGTGGACATAAATATATAATAAAATGACAAACATGTTTTTAGAGTGTTGCATGTATATTTTTATTATTATTGTATTGTGGGTAGATTGTTATCTATCAATTATATCTATTAGATAGTTAAGTTAGAATCCAAAGCGGTTCATGTTATTCGTGAATTCTATGTTAGTGGATAGTGTTGGATTATATTTTATTAATTGTTAAATTCTTAATTTTTAGTTATACATTTATAAATTAATAATATGCATTCTAAAATTTTTACTCACTGAACAAAAATAAGTTATGTGAAGTATCGAACATGATGTACACTTGTATTTTAGTTACATAAATTCATAAATGCATGTACACATGTCTATGTTATTATTATTTTTTTTAATTTGTATTTTTTAAATTATATTACATATCTGTTTCAACTAGCAATTAATTCTAAGAGATTTTTTTACTACTTTTTATGCTATAATGATGTTTTTTGTAGTAGTGTATTTTAACGTGTCATTTTAAAATGAATTTTTACTTATAATATTAATATAATTAGAATATTCCATAAGAACATGCAGAAAAATATTCCATAATATTTGATGTTAAACTTATACTTGATAAGATATTGTATTTTTTGGAAAGTTTTGATTGACTAGAATAAACAATATATCTTTTCCATTGATTCCTATAATATGTTGTAGGGACTAATAATGACATTCCATGACTATATAACAAAAAATAGTGTTGAAATATAAACTTCCTTAAATTCTACTTAAAATTAAAAGTCTAATTTAATCAAATTTAATTAAACAATAACCTTATGTCATAAAATAACTATAAATGGTGCTTAAACATTTTTAATTTCTCCTAAAATTACCTTTATATATCCAATAATGTTTAATTATAATCTAATTTAATAAATATTTTGCAAATAATGATATTTGTATAACACTATCTTGTGCTACTCCAAAACCAATTAATTAATTTCTTTCTTTCTAAAATAATAAAACATGATGACAATAAATTACATAATACTCTCACACTAATATGTTTGTATACAAAATGAAATATAAAAACCACCTAATCTTATCGTATTTATATGAGTAGAAAAATATGTTATAACAAAACTAACCTATGTCATATTATAACCCTGAATTACATGGTCTCAAGATAACAATTGATATAAAATTTCCCTCGGGTTAAAAAAGTCTTTCCTCATCCAAAGCCATGTGGCCAAATGCCTTCAAGTTTCGTTTGAGCCAGTCATCGAATTCCACTTTTCCCGTTTTCACATAGCTGAAATGATCGAGTGGAGTTACGGTTGGCCAAATGCCACGCGTCATACGTTGCAGCTTGTCGCAGGTCTAACTTGGCTTTCCAAGTCCACGTGGCATGTATTCATGCCTTCACAGTGTTTACATTCGTACTCATCTAAAGTCCAAGTCCTTACTCAGTGGCAGGCGATGTGTTTTTGCACATTTGCACTCTCATCCGTTAAATTTGACGGTCTAGGGCATTTAAGAAAATAAGTCTTGCCAACGTTCACAGATGAGCAGCTAGGAAAAGACTAAGTTTAAATCCTTAAAAAATGTCGTTGTACTCCTGCCAAAATATATGCATTCCAACAAGGGCATTCCACAAAGGCTTATATAGGTGTTATGAGTTCAAGGGAGGGAATTGTTATAGACTTGGAAATTTTAACATAGTACGTACATAATATTATTTGATATATCACACCAAAATTCATGGTTGATTTTATAGGGATTAACCTTTGAGGTGATCCCTTTATTTATACCATCTGAATCAGATTTGAGATTAGGGAGACTTGTATAAAATTCTATTTGATAGGGTGATAATTGTTTGGGAAAGAAAAAGTAACTAAACCCGTATAAAGAATATAAGTTGGGCCTATGTGATCTATACGGGGTAATTAATAAACAGTTACAAACTTTTTTTCTAATAATCTATGATGCATAGTTGTAGCATTGAAATATTATTTACATGTAAGGTTGGAACTATCAACATAGCTTATTCAATTCTTTAGAATGGACGAGTCTTTTATTTATAAATATGAAGTTGTGAAGTTATTAATGCACTAACATTTCAACAGTATATTTTACTAAAAGATAGTAGAAACAATATTATATATAGTGGTTATCATCCTCGTCAAATAATGGTTTCACTTATATTTTCATATGCATTCAAAAACATCTTGATAGTTTTGATAATGTAAAAACAACATAATAACTAAAACATATGATTGTTTTCGTACTAAAATGGAAATAAAACCAAGTTTGACATCTTTCTTGAATGTTGTAAAGGTATAAGTGAAAGTAATAATGCCTTCACCATATTACTAAATTTATTTGTCTATTGACTGGATTTCCAATGCATAAATAGTTTCCGAATAAGGAGATGATTGGGTGTCATGTTCCACTTGGTCACTCTCAAAATGAGTGCATATTATCCATAAGGGTGTATTGATGAATATTCTAGCTATTATGTTGCTTATTTATTGTACAACCCACTATTTTATAACCTAAATTTTTGTTTTCAGTTGGCAAGTCATTGTTTCTCATCTTTCATAAAATTGACTTACTAAACTAGTGATTCAAAGAAATAGTCTTGTATGGAATCAATAGTTAACAACAAAGATTCAATAAAAATGGACAAAAAGGGATTACAAACCAAAAAAAGAATTTAAAATGGTCAACAATGTTAAACTCACAACATAAAGCTTAGTTGAAATATTTAAGGTTGGAAAATGTTAATCTAGTATAGGGTCCCCAAAACACATAGTAACATAAGATCTAGTGTTGTTAAGGCATGTAACACATACACAATAATAATTAGATTGCGTATAGTCGAAACATTTAACCACATGAGAGATAATATTCTCAAAAGACACTAGTCTAAGACTAAACCATCTCTTCCATGCTCTAGTGGAGGCCTCTCTATTTGCTATTAATAATACTAATGAGGCCAACATAACTATTGGCCTCAAGCTCTATTATTATTCTTCATCAAACTAACCAAAGAAATAAAAGAGTATGTAAAACATGAAAAATGATAATAAGAATAATAACATTAATTAAAAATGGTCTAGCCATTGTTTTACAAAAAACCATAAATATACAAAGGAGGTTGTTAATAATTATAACCAAATAAAATGATCATAAAATATATTTCACCGTTCAACAAGGGAATTAAATAAAACATAGTAATAAGGAAGGATCATACTAAAAATTCACATGTGGAATGCAACCAAAACATCTACAAGGAAAGAGTCAATCAAAAATATTATTTGATGCGTTACATACTGTATAATAATATGTTGAATGTATGTAATGAGATAAGATTGACCTACAACTTATCCTATTTAAGAGATCTAGACTTAGATAACGTTAATCAAATAGAGAAATTCATACTTAATGTATCCTGATATGACCAAATAGATCCGCTAAACCTAATAAGAAGAGCACTCATCACATAACATCAATAGAAAGGGATCTAAAGCCTCTATGCAATCAACATAATGAAATAACCCTAACTAGGTGTTCTAATATTAGAGTTAATTTAATCTAATCTTTCCAAGATAAAAATACAAATGGGAGGTGGTTAAAAATAATTTAAAAAGGGTAAGGAACCATGGTAAGAAAATGGGGGCCTAGGTTACCTAAGGTAGGAAATGGAAAGCTTGAAAATCCTTATAGCCACACTAATTATAAGTGTCGAAGATATTCAAATGAGGGTTATACATTCATTCAAGCTAGTAATTATGCAACCTATATATATCAAATAAAAGAGTTAGAGATATAATATACTTACCTTGAATAAAACTTGTCAAGCCTCAATCTCTCGCTTGGCCAATGGTGCTTTAGAAGAGATTGTTTTAATTGTAATAATCACAAAGAATGAATCAAGATCTAGGGAAAAAATACTTCTCTTATTGCATCTAAGACTCCACAAGATAGTATTTTTCCCTCCAAGACAAGATCAAAGAAATGTCTCTTTCAAACATGTAGACTTAATCAAAATTGCAAGCAAAGATAATGCAAAAATGAATATTCTTCTCTATTGGAATGAAATGGGGACTTTTATTTATAGTGATGGATGATCCTAACCCTTCCTGAAGTTTTGGCCAATACATTGATCATAATTGATGTACATTAAAATGTGATGGTTTAACTTGAAACTAGGTAATCCATGGCCGATATAGTTATGATGTGTCTATCGTAACTTTTAAAATAGATCGACCTGGGCCAAATTAGTCTTAAAATTATTTGGATTCAATGATAACTACATCAATACAAGTTTATATAGTCATAATATATGGATCTTGGTATAGTTAGGGGGGTTATAATGATGAAGATTGATTAAGGGATCAAGTACCATGGAAGTGTAGTGGATATAGGCATGCTAGATAAACAAAAATGTCTCTCATGAAGCACCATCAATCAGTTCACCCCTTTCCTAGTACACGTTTTAAGGCATGCACTGAAAGAGATTGAAACTTGATATATTGATGGAAGGGGGAAAACATTTGTAAATGATAAAGTTTTAAATTAGAGTGTGTATACATATGCCCCACTCTAAGGTCATCAAGTTTTATTAGAGTGTAACATATTATGGTTATTTGAGAGATAAAATAACCACACACTAACTGAGATAACTAAAACTTAATATTTAAAGTAATTCTTGAAGTGAAATAACTGAAAGTACCGTGTTCATACTTTGACATACCTTTATTCCTAAATGGTCACATGTTGTATTTTTTTAACTTATTGTGGAGGGAATGATAACTACATTAGGATAAACCCTAGGGATACAAGGATAGAGATCATATCAAACAATCACAAGAAAACCCAAGTAAATGAAAAATTTCATGCAAATTTAAGTTCTTATAAAATTGGTAAGATTTGATGACAAAGGCTAGGTTACGACTAAATGACCAAAATAAATGATATAAAAGAGGGAATATGTGGTAAACAAAAATCTAAGGCTACTAATAACTGAAATAGCCAAAAATGTATCTAAATTAAGAAAACTAACAATTCAGATTAAACCAATGAATCATGAAACAGAGTAGTTTAATCAACATCAATGTAATAAAAGTAACAATCATACTCAAACAAAGTTGGAAGGATATAAAATATAATCAACATTGATAAAAGAGAAGTAACAATCCATACTCAATAAAAGATAGAAAAACAAGAGATATTTAGAGAAAATGGGATGAAATAGCTTTCAAAAAGGTGAGAAAAAATCTAAAATTCCCAAACATACATGAAAGAGATATGAGAATGCTAAGGAAATTAAACATCACATAACAACTTGAAGATGGATATATATACTAATTTTTTTGTTTTTTGAACATGTCAAAAAATAAATGGAGAATAATAGTGCAAAATTTAGGAGAAGATTTAGAAATAAATTTGATTGTCAAGGGGGAAAATGAAATGGGTGGTTGGGGAGAGAGGGTGGTGAGGAGATTAAAATAGTCTTTATTAGAAACTATACACTAATAGCAAGTTGGTGAGACTAAAATACATTTGACATCAATAACCTTTAGATAACTCACCTGATTCATGCAAGTTTGGTCTAACTAACGAATTATAAGAATCATCCCATGATCATTAGTATGCATGAAAATTAAAATGTAGATAACTTCCCGCAACGTGTTCTCTATTCCTCATAACCACTTATAGAGTAATCATTCAACTATGAAGATTATGTAATTACATGATAAAGTAGGTGGCAATTGATGATAATATGAAACCTTCTATCCTAGTCAATTTTCCCAATGGACCTGACTCTATTATGAGGCCAAATGTGGAGTTTGAGATTCAACTAGGATAGGAGATGTGCCAGATAAAGACCACATAATTTTGTGTGACCTTACTTTTAATATTATATTTCCCTTTTAATAATTGCATTTTTAATTTTATATGGCTTTTAACACTTTTATATTTTTATGTTCCTCATCCATATAGAATGGGATAACCAATCATGGTTGATAAAAATTAATATCACATCAAAACTTACACTTGATGGATAGATAAGAGAACCAAAAGATAATTGTGTCTAAGACTCTTGCACTTCCATGTTAAAATAAAGCATTATCTCAAAATCATCCTTGGTGTGCTTAATGTGATGTAAATTATAGGAGATGGTAGAAATGAGTATAGAATGATTGGATTGCCAAAAATCATAAAAAGTGTTTTAATGAATATGGTATAGTGGCGAGTAGGAATGAATCATCATCATGAGAAGTATTATATATGATTGAAGACATGAGAATAGACTGTTAGAGTTTTACAACAAAAGAATATGACTGATTCTAAGTGTAGGAAAACATAACTCTAGACCATTGTTTTATTTTTTATGTAAGACATTTAGCTAATGTTGAGAATGAAATTAATTTATGAAAGGAATTTTGAAGCATTGGTAAGAATGTCCTAGTTCTATATAATATCTTACAATGTAACTCACAAACTAAAAAACTAAGAGGCATAATTTATTCCAAAAAAATAGACAAAGTGATAAGAAGGGAATGAAAGACTTGAAAATACTCTAAGGTTGATTAAAATATAAAATGGGTGATTATGATGAACAACTAGGTCCTATCCGAGGTTGTAAAATGCAAACTCAAACTAAAAACTAAGTAGTGTTAAAAAGATAAAAATATCAATGGACTAAAGCTAGGAACTAAGGTTCATGTGTAGAAATTGATCCCCAAAGGTGTGTATAGAAGTGAAGCTGATTATATTATACGTAAATAAAAATATTAAGTAATATTTACTAGAGATGTTAGTTTCAAATTATATATCAAACTAAGTACAAGACATGCAAGTAAAGCATATTAGGAAAGCAATATATAAATAATATGTAATTAAGAAAAATATTTATTCAAAAGATGGGCATTGGTCGGTTCTTTGATGATGTGTCATTCATTAGATTGTAATGTGTAAGTAATAGGCATAAGATCATATTTGTTTAAGTAAGGACCCCACCACTTTTGGGTCTACTTCCCTTACTTATTGTGGGTGTAATATAAATTAAACTTTAATTTTTGACCATTTAAAGTGTTGACTTTGATTTTTTTGATGATGTTATTTAGTGATTCAAATTTTTTATTGGTGATTATGTTGTAATTCATCCATTAATTACTCATCAAGGAAATATAAGATATGAAGGCATGTTTCATAAAGCTCTTCATCGGGGATGATGACATTAAAAATAATTGTAAAGAAGGTAACTTAACTTCTAGTGGTGAGATATATTTGGAACCATATACTAATGAGAATGGAGTTGCCTCTATAGTAATATCAATTCTAGTACATGAAGTCTAATGTACAAGATAAAACTTGAAATTCCAGTCAAAGCAAGAATCCTGGATACCCTTTTACAAGATCTTATTAATAATTTTTCTAGTGGCTTCATATTGACCATTACAGTGAGAATGATAGTGTGAAAAAATTGGCACATAGTTGTTTCATGTCTTTATTTTTTAAATTCCCATCATTTTTATAAATTATGATGTAGAGAATCTAAAAAAACAAATTATTTTATTAAGAATGAATTTGTAAATAGCAATTCCAGTAACATTTGTGATAGGCATAATTTAAATCGACTTTATAAAATAGTTGGTGGTAGTAATGATGAAGAAATGGGCATCCTGTGTTCTAGGTAATTTTCCAATGAGATATAATCCCCACATATAAAATGGCCAAGGAGAATCCAAGGTTTTAAATTTCATCTGGAGGAGAATAAATGCGGTCATCATGAAGTTGGAATGGATTACACTTTTTAACAAATTAACAATGGTAATTTTTTTAAAAAATACGCTTGATGTATTCTATGTATAGGCATTTATCACTTGTATCATGTCTGATACAATGACCACCACCAATACCCCCACAGGTTTAGTCAAGGAGGGTTAGAAATTCATCTCGAGTAAGACAATGGATCAAGGTATCTTAGGCATTATGGTAATAAATAATATCATATCAAAGGACATAATTGCATACTTTCTTAAAAATTTGGGTCTTTTTACATGAATAATATCCTAGAGGATAAGTATGATGTTAAATCAATGGTATGATGTGTTTGTATGATGAGATTTATTGAGTAGTGACAACCTCAATGTGGTATATAATATAATCATTCTTAGATTGTAAATTAGAGGGTGACTTTCTCATGTGAATGGGAAATTTTGAATCGTGAAGTACTTAATGAGGGTGAAAAACATAATATGATGAAATAAGATAATCAATAATCACATTTTGTTATTGTGGGATTACTTCAATAGTAATTGATGATAATCATTTGGCAAGAGTGGTAGCCAATTGATAATATGTGATGATATTTTCACTTTGGCATTGATACTCGCCACTAACTTGATCACATATGACAATAGTAGAATTTGGAAAATAAATGACTACGTGACTAAAACTTTTAGTCAAAACAACTAAAAATGACTAAATTCTATTAATTTTTTACAACGTAGCTATAAATGATTAAATAAATAACTAATTTGATCATTGAGTAAAAAACATAACTAAATAATTAGTCACACAAATGAAATTTAGACAATATGATATTAAAGTGGGTAATTAAAAAATATATTTTGAATTGGAAAATTATTAGTGCAAGTGGGTTGTATTGCACGCGTAGGGTTAATAGTGAATTGGGAAATTATTGGCGGGAGTGGGGAGTACAGTAGAGTGCAAAATTTGGCAAAGGTAATTTGATTTGGGAGTGGGGAATACAATTGGCATTATTTATGTAATGCACCTCTACAAATAGAAAACATGTTTGTTAATTATTAATGGAGCCGAAGTTGACTAAAGAGGGTTTATGTGCTAATTTGATGGCATGAGGTGTTTTGGGTTTTAGCATATAAGTAGAGAAGCTACTTGTATGGGTGATAACGCTTGTTTGGAGAGGACCTGGAGACTTCTGAAAAGGTAGGCAAATAATTTAGAGTTTGTTGTAATGAATTTAAAGTAAGTGAGGCCCTCTACAATGAAGTTGAATTTGGGGATGCACTCTAAAATGAATTCAGAGGTAATTCGAAACCCTCATTACATTAAACACAAAATCTATAACTTTCTAATTGGCAACTGTATCTAGCTAGGATAAAAAAATTGGTGTATTGTAAGAGATGAGTTACGTAAATAGGAGGGTATCTTGTCATAAGATATTGACTACCATGTAACAATTTGGATTCATTGAGATTGTGAAAAAATTGGATGCTTTTATTCATTGTATAATCAATACAATGTAGTGACCATATCTTGAAGTTGTCTATTTGTGTTCCATGTTATCATGCATGGGTATGGTACTAATTTCTAATTTTGTAACAAATTCACCAACCTAATCCCTGAGACTCCTTCTCACTAAGTCTTCATAGCATGGGTAGTGCATGTACATCATAATTAGTTTGTTATTGGTTGGTGTAACTTACAATTGCTACATAGGTAACTGAGTACCAAAAACATACAGGCAATTCTAATTTTAGCAGACTATTTTTTAATTAGTTTCCTCTACATATTTTGGAGCATATGGGAATTGAACTTGTAACGTGCATCCAAATTTCAATTCCTTTGATCACTTTGTCATTAAACCATAAGCTAATGTCCCTAGCCTAGACCTTAATGCTTGGGTAACATTGTGTGCAAGCCTAATTTATTAATTGCATGGACTCCTAAAAGATGTTTCATATGGCAGAGTTGAAAGTTATGATAGTTCATCAAATCAATGTGGTCACCAAGCTATTTTAATTGACACTATATGTCTACACATAGGATTATATCAATTGTTAGAACATGTTAATAATTTGTGCTAGTAAGTAATGCTTAAAGTTACAACAAAGAATTCATTAGCCTATTTGTTAGTGTTTGTGTATTCATTAACATTGAAAATTTTTCCATATGTTTAAATGCTTGTGGTTCATCAATAGAACAAGCATAAACTATGTGTTCCGTTGCTAAAGCATTTCTTTAATTATCATCTAGATAAAGAAGGCCCTCAATAAAACATGGATAAAAATAATATTTGTTTATTTCCAGTCATAAAAAGAACATCAAATTCTATAGAGTATTGTCCAGTTATATTTCTTTAATTTGAATTATTGTAGAGTGATCTATATCCTATAGAGTGATCTAATTCTAATTATGTAGAGTGCTCTGTATCCAAATTCTGTGAAGTGCTCTGAATTTTGGGTAAGTGCTGAAGAGAATGCGTTTACATGTATTAGATCTTAAGTAAGTTGAGTTTTTTAGATTTTTGTTATTTTCTTGAAATAGGAAACTAAATTAATACTAGAATGTAGAACATTACAGATGGATCAACATTGAATGTTGACTATAGATCAATACGATGCATATGATGAGAGAGTAACCGATGAGAGGGACATGGACAAATATCCATGTCCATGTAATGATTATCTTGGTGGAAATGTGAAAAAAATAAATGTGATATATCAACATATGATAAGATATGGGCATAGTGGTATAAGCCCTTGGGATTACAATGATTATGAAGATATGATAGAATTGCAGAATATGAGAGATGAGGAGGCAACAAACAAAGATGAAGTGGAACCAAACATAGATGAAGAGGTAACAATGTTAGATGAAAGGTTTGAAGTTGATAGAATGTTGAATGAGGGTCTAAATGATGATTGGGCCAAGTCGATGGAGGATGTTTTAAAGCCTTTGTATGCTAATTATAAGTTAAGTCATTTGAAAATAATCCTTCAAATTCTTAACTTGCAAGTGGTGCTTGGCTAGAAAAAAGAGAGTGTAGATTAGTTATTGGCATTATTAAGTTTGTTGTTACCACCTGATTCCACATTGCCAATGAAATGAAGTCAATGTAAAAATAAAATAACTAAGATAGGCTTAGCATATGAAAACATTAACACATGTGTGAATGGTTGTGTATTATTTTGCAATAATCTTGCAAGTGAGAGTGAATGTCTAAAATGTCATAAAGCGAGGTATAGACAAGGGTTAAAATTAGTTGTGGTTCCTAGAAAGGTTCATCACCACTTTCTAATAATCCCATGATTAATCCAAATGTATAGGTGTAGAGACATTACTGAACTTTTACAATGTCATGCCCAAAATAAGAGCATCGATGGAAAATAATGACATATGCCTGATTCTAAGATGTGGATGGAATTTGATAATAGATGGCTTGATTTTTCTCAAAATCCTTGTAATATAAGGTTGGGTTGGATTTAGATGGGGTGAACGCATTCTCAGATCAAATTACTAAATGGTCAACTTGGCCTATGTTTTTCATAAATTATAACTTGCCTCCATGGTTAGCAACTAAACCATTTTTCTTAATGCTATCATTGATTATACTAGGAAAGAAAAGTGTGACTTCAGATACAATTGATGCTTATCTAGAGCCATTATATGATGAGCTAATGGACTTTTGGAAAGGAATTGAAGTAATTCAATCTTTAAGGGATGGTATTTCAATCAAATTCACTTTAAGAGCTTCCTTATTGTTTATGATTCGTGATCTTCATGCATATGGCATATTATCTGGTCTCACTGTTCATGGATAGCATGGATTTCCTTCTTGCAACTTCAAGGATTTTGTAAGGCACTCAAGAATTTTACATAAGTATATTTAATGTGGACATCATGATTACCTTAAAGTGGATCATCCATATCATGAAGCACCATTGATAGTAATGGGTGATTACATTGTTGAGTATGGACAATAAAAATGTCATTTATAATTGAAAATTATGGGATTGCTGGTAGTAGATATGATCCATGTAATGAAAGCAGTGCAAAATAGTTGTGTATATTCTATAAGTTTCCATACTTTAAGGATATAGCCATTAGGCATACTGTTGACTTTATGCATACTTAGAAAAATATAGCCTATGCTATTATAAAAACTCTTTTTGGTGATTTTGATACTATTTCATCACGTGAAGACTTTAGACAACTAAAGATTCATTGAAATATTTGTGTTGAAAAATATGATGATGAAAAATATAGAAAACCTAGTGCTCCATATGTCTGGACAAAGGAAATATGTGTACAATTCTTACAGTTGATGACTCAAACTCACTTTCTCACTGGATATGTAAGTATTGGTACTAGAAGCCAAACTAAAATTAATAGCGTAAGAGGCCTCAAGACCCATGACTATCATGTCATAATAGAGAATATTTTACCTATTGTGGTATATACATCAAGTTTGGAAAAGGGGCCAAGATTGGAAATTATAAGGCTAGGCCTTATATTAAAGAGAATGAGTTTACATGTATTAGATCCTCCAAACTTTGATAGTTTGAGGGAGGAGGTTGTTGAAGTCCTTTGTTTATTTGAATAGGAATTTCCACCAACAATATTTAACTTTTCTATGCATCTTTTGATACATCTAGAATATGAACTAGAGCATTATGACCCTGTAAGAATGAGATGGATGTATCTTATACAATGATATATGAAGGTTTTGAAAAAAATTGTTCATACAAGGGAAAAACTAGAAGGCAACATGTCTGAGGGATATTCAATGCAAGAAGCCATGGGATTTTGCACAAAATATATGAAGGATTTTAAAAATGTCAATCGACATGTATGGGATGATGAAGAAGATGAGAGAGTTGTAGGTGAAGTATTAGAAGTCAATGGATGTTGATTCAAGCTTTCACATCAAGAAAGACGTGTAATACATGCCTATATTCTTCAAAACACATCTTCATTCAATAAGTGGCATAGGTAAAAAAAATTTACATAATATTTTATCTACTCAATTGCATTTACACATTTATATTATTAATATTATTATTTTTTCGTTAACATTATATGTAGAAAATATTAAGAAGAGAATCAAAATTGGATGCAACATCGACCTCAAAAGCGTAGACGTCATGATTTGATTAGAGGTGATTCTTTTTAAAAAATTGAAGAATGAATTGCTAATGCAGTTAGTGTGATGAAAAAGAAGAAGGCCAATATATAAAAATGGAGGAAAGTGAGATTTCAAAATCTCCACATTTATGGGTTATGCATTTTAGTGGAATGTGGGCCTATGGTAGTCATTTAAGAGTGGAAGAAAAAGACAAAGGAAAGACAAATTATGATTGTGTTGTTTGCGCTGAATTTCTTCATGAAACTGAGAGGAAATTTTATGTTGGATTCATCCAAGAAATTATTCAAGTGGATTTTTTTGAAAATAGTCATACATTATTAAAATGTGAGTGGATCTAACCATCCAAAATATAATTTGATGAGTATGGATTTGTACGCACAAATACACGACCATTTTTATCAAAGACAGATAAGCCATGTGTTTTCCATCTTCAAATTAACCAATCATTTCTAGTTGATGATGTAAGAAGCCCAGAATGGTTGTATGCCATTAAAATAGAGTCTCATTTGAAACTAAATTCATGGAAGTTATCGATATAATGCCTAATGGGCAATATATTAATTTACAAGAAACTTTTGAAAAAGTTGATGAAGATAATGATGGAGTGTTTGAAGAAGATATTTTGATTGCCAATGAAGTGATTGTTAGAGACAATGTATTGCATGTCACAGAAGAGGATAATGAATAAAATAAATTAGAATCAAACACAAGTGATCAGGATTCTAATCTTGTTGGAAATGCAAATGATTATGATGATGTTTTGTCACCTTAACTAGCCTATCACATTAACTTGTTAGCTTCTCAATTAAAATTTGGTTATATTTATGGTGTAATTTATTATTTAATGTAATAAAGATCTAAGTATAGGTGCGCTTATTCACTATTGTTTTAATGATACATTTTTGAATGTAATCATCATTATTCTATTGGTACATTGTATACAAAACCTAAGATGTTCACTACTAATTTGAAGTGCATTTAAAGTTAAGTAAAATCGTTCTTCTTAGTTTTATTACTTTTTTTGAAATTAACTTTTTTTAGTTAGAATATAATTTATTGTATGTCCTATATGTTTTCTAGATGTTAGACTTTTATAACTTCTCTAAAACTGCTAGATATGAAAAAAAGCAGGTAATGTCTAAAGGTATCAAATAATGCACCAAGATGCCTATGAAAGTAAACATCTCTTTAAAATCTCAGGAATAAATTATAGTCATTTATTTGATATTTGGATAGCTTTAGTTTGTAATACAACTTCTAGCCTCTACATGCATTGAATATGCTTGTGTGAAGGAAACAATAATGAACATATGTGATTTAATAAAACATATAGATATCTTAACATTAGTTGAATAAAATATTTAACCTATACTATTAAATAATTTGTGTGAAAAGATAGGTAGAATTCCCTGTCATTCTCCCCCTTATTGTTATGATCCCCTTAACTTTAGTATTGTCATGATGTTCTGGATCATGATATGTTTTACTGCTTCAATTCTCCCCTTTGACATCAATGTCAAAGGTGTTGGTCAATTAACCCCCTGACTTAAATTTCCTAATCAAATTTTAGTGTAATAACTTTAAAAGACTAGAACCAGAACAAGAGGTCAATGACGAATTATAAGACCAAAATCCTCAAGGTACAAGGGTTCTATACTTGGGCAAAATTTTGAAAAACGACAACCCCTATGTTATAACCTTCAAAATTTTCCTAGTTTCATTATCATAACTAGCCTTTATCCCAATGACTAAAGCTCTAATTATTATGCTAAAATTCCCTCTACCTAACTGATCCTCTTCATTACAAACAAAGAAATGATCTCTTAGGTCTGACTGATACTGAAAACTAAAACTAAGAGACTACAAAATTAAAAAATTGTTCAATATTTTCAATAAAATGATATCTAAAATGCTGAATTCACAATATACCCCTATATTTTCACCTAAAATACATAAAAAGTTCAATATCATAGCTTCGCAAGGGGTAAATAATGACACTACAACATGGTGGTGAAAAATCACTCAACTGCTAGAATTAATCCACTGTCTCATGAGAGTCCAAAGGGGTGTGCACGAGGTGGAGGTATGAGACTATCTAACCCATTGCCTTGTAACAAGAAAAGTGAAGGTGTGTGGTATAGTGAGGAGAGTAAAATTCTAACTCTACCATACCACTACCTTGAAATGATCTTAATATGATAGAGTGGTACTGTTGTATAAGCTATCAAAGCATTTAAATCATTAGTAGTAATGATTACACCTCTAAAAATGAACCGTTCAATTTCCCAAGATCAAAGGCATGCATTCATACTCAAATTATGGATAGATTATGAAATATTTTGTAGGAATTGACATAAATAGTGAGGTTATCAAGCTCAATAGCAAATATACTTGGGATTCAAAGTCATTTTTGCAATCATTCACATAGCTTAATGTATTAGAGGCAAGGGAATTCAAGGAGGAAGACTATACATCTATTATTTCATCAGGTAAGTTCATAGAAACCCTCTATAACAAGTATATAATAATTGAATTTGCTCAATTCTACAAGTAGACACTAAACTAGGAAAGGTACAAATACTTTGAAACTAACCTAGTTAACCTTTAAGTGGTTAGTAACTTAAAGTTACTTGTTTTTATCCTTGACTGGGTAAAGGACAATATATTCTATTTTGCTATTTTACTTCTTTTTCTCCTTTCCATTGTCTTTATCTTATTCATATTTTGGCAGCACATCCAAGTTTCTATGCATGTGAAGGATCCATACAACTATTATGGAGGATCCTCTTCAATCATTTACTTTGTTTCTAAGATAGCTAGATGTGTCCTTAAAAACTAATTATTTATTATCACAACAATAGTTAGTTTTGTTTAGTGGCTATGGGATCTTGTAGGTGAAAGTTTATAGTTGCTATGAGTAATCTATAGGTGAAAGCCTGTAGTTGCTATGGGCAACCTATAGGCATAAATATTATAGCTTGGTAGTTGCTATAGGAAACCTTTAGGTGAAATCTTGCAGTTGCTATGGGCAACCTGTAGGTGAAAACATGTAGGTTGGCAACTACTATGGGTTGGAAGCCCATTTTGTTGTGGGCTTCTCTATAAGTGATGTGACCAAGTAAGATTATTTCAATCTTATTCTACCCTTCAAACATCTTTTAAATAAGGTTACACAAGTATAATCTAATCAAATAAAAAGCATCATTAATCCATAAAACAACATGTATATATTAATGCACATATATAATTATTAATTCATTCATTTACATGAGTCATGGATAGTTATAAGGATTCATATAGGAAAAAATATATAATTGGGTATGAATGAGGCTATAAATAGAATAATTAGTGGCCTCATCACATCCCCCTACTTAACCTCTTGCTTGTCCTCGAATAAGCCTTCTTTACAATTTAATCTACAATGCTTCTTAAAATATAAGGGATCAGTATAACCCATCCCTTCGAAGATATAAAAACCTTTAGCATCATCTATGATTTTCCACATTTTCTTTTCTACCTCTCTATCAGCTAGCACATTCCCTTCTCAATCAGGAATTGGGAACCAAAACATGAGTGGATGAAACATCAACTCCAACCAGCTTATCCTTATTTTCTTGACAAACTCAATGTACATATATACTTTGTGTATTGCCTCTCTGAGGTTCTGAGGGGAATAAGGTTCTTTTTATTTCAATGTATCTAAAAGCTCTACCCATCTGTGCAAACAAGAAATAAAAATTTATTTTCCATCTCCCTCCATGAGGCTGAAGTAATGGTTTTGGACCTCTACTTATTTATTTATGACCCATTCTCTTGGAGTATCTACATTCATAAAATCAATCCATTCCTATATTATAGCTTTTGAATCAAAAAATTCACCCCTAATCATTAGGGTAGCCTCTTTTTATTTCTCTTGATAGTCCTCAACCTATTTGTTTCTTCTTGTTTCATTGAGGACGTATGAGGTAAAGGCATTCAATTGGACATCCCCTAGGTATATATTGGGATTCCACTTTGTGTCATGTGGTAAAACATACTGATGCATTTAAAACTCATGCAATTGTGCCTGAATATTAGAGTCAACATGCCCATAGAGCTCACAAAAAGACTTAGAATCACATACCATGTAGGACCAATCACTATATATCCTATCATATTTGAATCTGAGTCATATTTATTCTAAGTATACATTATATACCCTAGAGGGTGATCTTCATTCCATTAACATCTCAGTGGTCTCATGTATGTTAGTGATATTCTCTTTCAGATAAGTGATCCTCTCAGCCCTTTCTAGGCTTTCTTTTAAATATTCCTGATGCTCCCTTGCTTCAACATATAATGTAAACCTTTGTATCAACTTCTTATGATAAGTTTCATCATCACTAAACTTTTCCTCAAGAAATCTCAAAAGGTTATCAGTTTCTATTGGCCTAGCAGTTGAGATATCTACGTCAATTACTTCTTCTACTACAGGTAGCATCTGTAAAATAAAAGTTATTGTGGAATGATACCAAAGCCAGAGCATTATTTATTGTAAGTTTTTCTAGGGGTACACTAATTCCATCTATAGATAAGGTGGATAAAGCTATTACATACACTTCTAAGGAAGTTACTGTAGGCTCCTCCAATGTATTTCCTTGCTTGACTCTTCTTTCATAGATGGCTTTAGAAATTCTACTGCCCCCAGAAGTGTTTCTAGGCCTCTTTTGCCTTTTAACTCTACTATTTTTTTCCTTAACCTATATATCTCTTTCATGGCTTATTCCAAAGTTTGGAATAACTGGTCATGAATAACTATGTCTTGCTCTGTTGCTTCTTCCATGGTCCTTTCTTCAAGTAATTCTTCTTCTTTTATAGGCTTATATGACATTCTTATTTATTCTTCTATATACCCTATTTGTTTGAGTGGTTCCATGTCTTCTTCTCCCAATCGAGTTTCTCAAGTGACCACATTTCCTCTTCCTTTGTACACTCTTCTTCAGTAGGCCATTATGCTATCTCAAACCCATTAGAGGTCTTAAAAATTCTAGGCCCTTCTTCTCCTTTTCATCATCACTGATGGCTATAGGTGAAGATGTTAGGGTTAACCTTTGTCTTTTAATTCTTTGAGACATCCTAGGAAGAGGTCTCCTTCTCTTTAGCGTAGAGGGATTCTTCCTTTTAGTCTTTTTTTAAAAAATTTTTAGGAGGGGGAGATATTGAAAATTGTTTCTCCTATGTAGCTGGTGATGGAATAAATTCTTGTTGAGGGTCAAGTTTTGTAGTATCCCCTTCTTCCTGTGAAACTAGTGATGGAAGAGATTCTTCTCCTTTTGAAGGAGCCATGATGGAAGAATCTATTTCTTGTGTTAAAATAGTTGGAATAATAGGAGAAGGAATATCATGCCTAGTTTTTCTGGGTAAACTTTCCTCCTTTATATCCTCATGAGGTGGCACTAATTTTCTTCATCTTCTCTTACTTGTAGCAACTACAGGTGAGACTCTAGTAGCTACGGGCTGACTAGTTACACTAGTGCTTGCAATATCCTCTTATGCTATTTGTTAGACCTGTCCTGGGGGAGATTCCCCCTCATTATTTTCCTCCTCTTACTGAGGTTCACCAGTCCTTAAGATTAAAAATTGTTCCTAGTTAAAGTCATGTCTAGTATCTCAAATTCCCTATTTAACGAATAACCAAATCAGACAATGATGAGACAAGGATTTATCTACCCCCCTTTGGTATTCTTTAGACATTTTCTTTAAGATATTCCACATGTAGTTTGGGACATTAATAGTCCTACCATGCCTTAAATGATTCAAAAATTTAAATTGGAGAGTATAAATCAAGGAGTACATACCTTCACATGTTAGATATTTGATGATATATGATGCCACTTCTCTCTAGGCTGGGGGTAGACTTAGTCTCTCAAAACCTCCTTCCTTAATCATTAGCCTTTCATGGTCTTGACAAAAATGTTGTCTAACTAGTTGGCTATTAGGCTTCTCTTCCCAGTTTTCCCTAGTTCTTGGCAACCCAGTAACCTGACTTATTATTTATTTTGTAACTAGAAATGTGATGTCAAATACTATCACCTATTTTCCTATAAAATGCCTTGAAAATTATGTAGTGAGAAGTTCTAAAAAATTCTATAGTTTCTAAAAATAGGTAGTCCATCCAACCCTACTAAAGATGGCCCAGTTGTCTAGGTCTCCTTGCAACTGCCTATGATCTGAGGGTTCCCTTCTCACTACTAAACCTCCCATTCTAGCTAGTTTATTTTCCTATCAAAAATTTCAAACATATATCTCTTCAAAACACCCAATTTTACCTCTAGATTGTTTCCTGTAGTGAAGCAATTTTCTTCAATAATAGTAGTTTTGGTTGCAAGATGTAGCAATGTCTTACTTAGGTCTTTTTGTGAATGTGCTTTGATCTCAAAGTGAAAAACAATAAAATTGATTATTTTCCCTAATCAAATATGGGTGTAGTTATGGCGTAATCATGGGATTTTAATCTAAACACATAGATTATCATGTGATTGATTTCCCATAACATTATTCCTCCCATGTGAAGTGTCACTTGTCCCCAAGTGACGTGGTATGTGTAGGATGCAAAAAGATAAGATAGGGTCATAATGAGGGTTTTGAGTGGTGTGTTGGCATAGCTTATGATAAGACTTGATGAATGATGTTTTAATGATTAAATATGATTTTTAATATAATGCATGATATATTAAAAAAATAAAGTGAATTTTTATGACTAAAATATACACCATACCTTTATAAGAGTTTGTTCCTAGGGTTGTGGTATAAGAAATCTGCATGTGAGTGTTTATTGGAATGGAAGCTTAACTTGTTGTTTCCTCATGCAATTATTACACTCGTAGTCATGATTTTGTTGTATTGTTACTCTTAGGTAATTATGTGATCATAGTGTCCTATCTATTAATTATGGACTTAGCAACTTACATGTAATCATGATGACCTATAAATTACTAGAGTACTGGTCTTGTAGTGGTATGAGGGACTATTGGCATCCTTCCATAAGGTGGTTTTTATAGATTTTTGTTTGTTATCTGAGTCAGATCCTTCATCATCATGAAGGAGGGTGGGTGATGGTTTTTTTGATCTTGATCTCCTTTGTATGAGTTTGTTGATGGCTTGTTTCTATTCTATCTTAATCCTAGTAAATAAGGATGTTTGCTGATGGATTATTTTTGAGTAAAATTTTAATTTGGCAATCAGCTAGTTTATCAAACTTGGGACCTATGCTCTAGAAAAGATCCCAAATCTCTCTTGTTAGTAGAGTGAAATTATTTTCCATGAAGTGACCAGAAGCTAAGAATGGTTCTTTTGTATCCCTGTAGTCATAAACTCTAGTCTGCAATACTCCAAATAGAGATTGTAAGTTTATACCTTTGTTGTATCACTTATTTTGTTGTTTAGGGGTATGATCATTCCTTAGCAATGTTTGAAGTTTTTTTTATCTAATCTTCATTCACTCCTCCTCTAGTGTGTCTGGTGTCTTCCATGAATTTATTAATAGCCCATAGCCAGAGCCATAACCCATTGTTTGTGAGGAATTAACTTGTAGCTACTAGAGAGGTGCATATAGGGGTTAAGATGTACCTGCAACTACTATAGGTTGAGCCCATAACCAATGCAAAGTTGTGCCCAATAGTGAGTAAGGTGCCCATAGCAACTACATAATAGCCCATAGCAATTGGAGGAATGAAACTTGTCCTTATAGCATCCACATCTTCATGGCACATGATTGCTAACATATTGACACCTTCTGTATCTAACATTAATTTTGTATCAAATAACACAAAGTTAATTTTTTTTTAATATGTCAAGTGCATGGTTTCAAGTTTCTTATCATTATTTTATATTTTCTTGTAAATAGTTATCAAATGTTTATCTATGTGTTATCGAATGTTTTATATCTCAATATAATTTGTATTTTTTTTTTGTTTTTGCAAAAATGTATCGATAAATTCCAAGAAGGGGATAAAGTTGGACTGTTGGATCCATTTAATGGTGTTAATATGGTCATTCACTTGCTATTTATTGTACATGGAGTCAAATTGAAAAGAACATGAGATGTAAATGTAAATATTTTAAAGGTCCCAAATACCCCTTGCTTATGAAGACAAAATAGATGGAGTTGTCTATCTGAAAGAGAAAGAATGAACCTTCACATGGTATGTGGCCACTAAAATATTTGTAGAAAATGACATAGTTAATGTTTATCATGTACTCCCTATTAGACAACTTGACCCACTGCTTTATGCAGTAGTTTGAATGTGTTGTTCAAGGATCTTTATCATGGTGTATTTTTAAGATTTGGAAACTCTTTGACTTAAACATTTTTGATTATATATATATATATATACACACATATATATACATACATATACATATACATATATATACATACATATACATATACATACATATATATATATATATACATATACATATACATATAGGCATATACATATATACATATACATATACATATACATATATATACATACATATACATACACACACACACACACACACACACACACACACACATACATATATATATATATATATATATATATATATATATATATATATACATACATACATATATATATATATGTGTATATATATATATATAAATACATATACATATATATATATATATATATATATATATATATATATAAATAAATACATATACATACATACATATATAAATACATATACATACATACATACATACATATATATATACATACATACATATATATATATATACATATAAATACATATACATATATATATATATATATATATATATATATATATATATATATATATATATATATATATATATATATATATATGAACATGTTACAGCTCATCAAAATTACATTATAATTTTTGTTGTAGATTACCTTTTTCTTATCATGATGTTGAATCAATCTTTTAACTTCTAGCATGTTGTAGTTTGTTCATGTATGTAATATTTTAATTTGATTTTATATTTTAATTCAAGTTGAATAATATGTTTATTTTTGTCCCCATTAATGGGTCAATCATCATCGATAATAAAGTCAGACCAAGGTGCATTCAAGGTGGGCTGCATTAGTTTTGATTATTGTGGATCAATGATCAGAACCCTATCTAAGAAAATCTAGGATGGGTTTAACGACGAAGCAGAAGCTCAAGATTTGACAAGCGGTATTGAATTGGATATCCAATGTGGGATCCCAAATCTGATTGTGGAAGGTGATTCACAAGTTATCCTTGTGGTTGTGGAGAAAAAAGAGGCTAAATCATGGAATATAAAGAATATATTAAATAAAACTTGGTGAAATTTAGAAGTTTTCTTTGCTATAAAATGGTAGCATTGCTTTCAAGTGGTGAATACAGCTGTGGACTTCCTTGCAAACTATGGCATCAATCAACCTAAGGTTTATAGGTTAGATAACATCAAGGAAGCTTGGGAGGATTTCCCTACAACCTCATTAATTGATCTTGGTTAATTTCCACTTGGCTATCTTTTTATATTACTTTGTCACACAAAGAAATTACAAAATGATTGTTGTATTTATCAGAGCCTTTAGTGGTACGTGTGGTTACTAACACCTCAGTCACACTCCATTCAATCATTGCTTATCAGGAATGTGTGTGAAGTGATCAGGGAGGAGGATTTGGATTTATGTTTAGATGGTGTTTTAATTGGGGTGACTGATGGCTCTCCTTTACACACGAGAGCCTAGATGCTTCCCCTATGCTTATTTATTCATTAACTAATGTGTTTAGTGATGCATATGTGTGGGTGGCCTTTGTGAATTCTATGTTGTGTTCAAGGGATATTTCAATAGAGAATTAGAGTGATATTGTGCTTTCCACTACATACATCTTTGGGTCGAGTGAAGTGAGGGAGATGGCCTTTGAGGGACCTATACCATGAGCTCATCTTTGACATATTTTTTGGCTTCTCTTAAAGGAAGTGCATGTTGTTATAGTGGATGTTTTGGGGTAAGAGTTCCTCATTAAGGGGGTCAAGTGTAGGGTAAACTTAGAATTGGTTGTCATATTTGCCTCTAATCTCATGTTCTTAATCTCTGATGTGGAGGTGGTGAAAAAGGTGGCAACTTTCTATGTTCACCTAGAATGTCGAGTTGGCCTAATCAAGAAAATATGTTTGTATGATTTGACCCCTCTCCCATCCCTACCATTCTCAGGGTGTGATGGCCTAGGTGTCATCCCTACTTATACTTTTCATGCTTTGGAAACTAGATTCTTGATTCTCTTAAATTATGTGGAGGATCTCCATAAGAAGGTCGTGCTACCTGATATGAAAATTGATAAATTTGTTTCACTATAGATGATGTCACAAATGAGGAATCCCATCCCAGAGTTGGTGTTGTTACTTATCCACTGACTTGAATAGAAGAGGGTGGAGGCAGTGAGGAAGTTGCTCAGATGGGTATTGTATGGAATGCTAGAAGCAACATCCTGGTATAGTTTAATGCTAATGGAAGCTGTAGAACATAGATTGATAGAGGTAGTAATGTCCTCTGTGCCTTCCTCAATTGGGGGCTTTAAGTGAATGGTCCAGGTAAGGGAACTAGCTGTGGTGGGGAAGGATTAATGTGTAGGGGTAAATATGATGTGGTGTTGCTGTTAGATTTAGACAAGGAGGGTATCATCGGTGCTACTATGTAAGTTGTTGGTTCAGTGTCCCTATTAGTTTTTCATCTTTTAGTCTATCTAGTTTTTTGGGTTTGTGATTGTTTCATGTCCTACAGGGTTCTTGCATGGCCCTTCGATGTTTCTCTTAGTTTCAAATTTTGGTGGTGTTTGTTGTTTTTTGGTTTTGGTTGGCTTTGTGATAGGAATTTTAAAATTTCTTACTTTGTAGGTTGGCAGCCTAATAATAGCCGCATAATGATCTAAAAAATATATTTATTTCTATATTTTTATATGCTTTTATGTTTTAATTGAAGTTTAATAATATGTTTAATTCTGCATTATTTAATTTATGGTATTTAATAAATTATTCATAGCATATAAATAAAATTTTATTACTAAACTAGTAGTAAATATAATGATTATGCAATTAATAAACAATGTATCAATAAACTACTAGTTGATAGAAATCAGTGAACAAAAAAATTTAAATAAACTACCAAATGCTAACAATTAAAAATTAAAATGACTAAATTTAATAGAAATTAATGGAAATCCATCAATTAAAATGACTGAATAAACTACTAATTGACATCAATTAATAATTAAATTGACTAAATGTACTACCAATTGATAGAAATTAGTGAATATATATGACTAAATATATGATTAGTTGATGGAAAAATAATGATTAAAATGACTAAATATACTACCTATGGACAGAAATAAGTTAATACAAATGACTAAATTACTACCAATGGACATAAATTAGTGAATAAAAATGACTAAATATACTACCAATTGATGGCAATTAATGATTACAATGATTAAATAAATGACTACCATGACTAAATAAATGACCAGTTAAAAATAATCAATGACTAATTATAATACCAAATTTATAAATCAAAACAACCAATAAATGTCTAAAAATGGTTTAGTCATAAATTTGGTCACATTATAAATGACCAACAATAAACTAAAAATGGTCACGTGACCAAGCTTAGTCATTTATATGCATTTTTTAGTAGTTTTTAAGTCATTTATTGTTGGTTTTCTACTAGTGTGAGTTGTGAATCTCCTAGGGAATGTAAATACAGGATGTATAAATCAATGAACACTTGCATCCCTAAGATGGGAGCTTCATATTCAACCATATTAAAAGTGTCTTAAAAAATAAATCAAAAGCTAGAGTTATTATTTTACAATGGGGGTGAACTTAAAACATAACCTCATATCCTTGAAGACATTTGGCACCATCCAAATGAAATGTCCAAGTTTCTTCATGTTTTTCAATGGTAACTCTAATTAATTATTCCATGATGAATTTATGTTTTGGTTTAGGGGTGGACATTTTAGGCTCTTTAAGGGATTGTGCCTGAAATTCAACAGTGAAATTATGGAAATAATATTTAATAGAAATAAATTGATCAATACATTCAATGCAAATGATATTTTGGTTAGCAATAATGTTCTTAAATTTATCCATAATTGTTGTAGGTTTGATAACAAGTTTATTGGTAATAAATGCCCTTTAACTTGTTTTTGGATGATAATTCTTAAGTAAAATTTTGTTAAAAGAACCATCCATTTCATAATTATATCTCCAGGTAAGAAATATTTGGATAAAAATTGGCAAAGTGGATTGGAATGCACAATAACATAAGTAGTTTGATAAATCATGTAGTGTCAAATATTTTTAGATGTGAAATAAATTTCAAGACAATCACAATCTACTTTCATGTAACAGGGATTGTAATCTATAAAATCAAAATTCATGTAATATATAACATATCCTCAACTTATTTCATCTTTTTGAATAAACATTGCCCAAACTAATATGGGTTATATAAAGTATAAAAGATAAAATGGAAATCGTTAGATAGTGGTCAAAGATTTGGATGATGAAGTAATGTTTCTTTCATTTTATTAGAATATTTTTGACATGTGTTGGTCCATTCAATAGGAATAGCCTTATTAAGAAGTCAATTGATTGAATAAGTTTGGTAAGCCATCTGAGGAACAAATTGTTTGATTTCATCAATTTTATCAAGATATGTTCTTATATCTAGAATGGAATTAGGAATAATCATATTGGCTATAGATTTTTTTTTTAGGATCGACATCAATCCCTCTTATGGAGACTATGAATCCTAAGACTTTATAAGAAATAAAATGAAAAAAAAAATATTTTCAACGATTAATTCTAACTTTATATTTGATGATTAAATCAAATATAATAGAAATATCATGAAGTTGATTTTAATGATGCTTGGATTTGACAATAAGATCATCCACATAAGTTTCAATTATTTAATGGATGACTTCATGACAAATATGGGTAATTGCATGCTGATAAGTATATTCAATATTTGTGAAGCCCAATAACATTTTAACCTAGAGATACGTTCTCCATTCATTGTGTAATATAGTTTTATGTTGATATTTATGAATGATATGAATTTGATTATATCTGGAAAAATATCCATGAGAGATAAATTTTTCTATTAGTTTGTAGGATCAATAATGGTGTTGATGGATGGTAAAGTAAAATTGTCTTTGGAACATGTCAAGATAATATTATGAAACTATATACATATGAAAATGATCATTGTAATTTTATTAAGAACATGAACAATGTTAAAAACCCATTCCAAGTAATCTACAACTTTGACGAACTTAACATCTAAAATCTTTATGATTTCTTTGCGACACAGGGTATAAATATTATGATGGATTTAATGTTTATTTTGATGCATGGGTTTTACATCAGGGTAGCTGAGTATGTTGTGTACCACAATAATAACATAGATACCAGACATATCTTAATATGGCCAAGCAAAGGCTTCACAATATTTATCGAAGAAAGGGATATAGTTATCTTGTTTTTCTAGATGAAGTTCTTTAGAGACAAGATTGGATCAAAGAATTTCCATGGTATAATAATATATTTCAACCATTTCTTCAATACATTTTCATCTTGAAAAAGATATGGAGTTGGGGAAGTGTGTAGATAAAATGTGTTTTGGGATCAATACTAGCAACACAATTATTGAAAAAATGATCATTTTTTCTTAAAATGGCCAAAATTGTGATGTCAATGTGGAAATTGAGGCTCTCTATCATGCATTAATTATAATATAATTTCATAATTGGGAAGCATAGGTAGAGGTTTTTAATATTCAACATCTACCTTAAGACCACAAATTTGATTACATTTGTGGTCAAACTCAAAATGTATTTATCTAACAACAATATCCCTAGTATCTAAGGTAATGTTGGGAGGTTGAGTATAAGGTAGAAATTATGTTTCTAATGAATTAGGTTGACCAATACATTATGGTATAGTAATGTTAGGAAAAAAAATCATGGGTTGTTTGGTATAATTATAAATAATAGGAAGATGAATGACTATATCACGTTGGTCAATATAGGCTACTGGAGGTGTCGTGACAAAAAGAAATGTATCTACCAAATATTTGTTTTAGATGATGCAATCAAATACTAACAATTGAACTATGTTAATTTGGTCAACATAATTAGAAATAAGATGAATAGTGTAATAACTATTGATCTCTTTGACCATGTTGATATCTAAAAAAGTGGGTTGAATACTATCGAGTTGATCAATATCTTCAGATCATGTAGTCTCAAAAAAATATTGTAAACCCCATAAATTATCCCTCAAGGGTGGATTCGTGTGGGGTAAATAAAATTTAAATTATTATTCACTATCATATGATATATGAATTACATTGACATAATGGTCGGAGGCACGTATTTTGGCTAAGGTATTTTGATAATGCATGACATCCAAGTCTCATGATTGGGTTTGAGCTATAATGTAGACATAATCATACTATGGGGAGATAGTGAATTCATCAATTTTATTATGGATATATACACAAAAGTTGATTAAAGTATGAAGAGACATGGCTAAAGGGTCTTGAAAGAGTTTGGATACCCCATATTTGTTACAAGTGAAATCATATTATGTGTAATAGGCATCATATTAATTACATAGGGGAGGAATATCTGTAATATCATCAATTAAAAGAGTGGTGTGATATCATGGATGCATAGAAGGAGGGATCCATTCTAATATATATAGAGGTAATCGATTGCTATTACAATTTTTTTAGTAATTCATTAGGTTCATCATGTTTATAATCTTTAAAAGTGACATGCATAAATTATAATGCATGTTGAAAATTTTTGGTAGAGGAGGACTATTAGTATGAGTAATCATTGTAATGTGATATTTAGATTTAGGATTTGGAAGTTGGACAATCTAAGGGTTTGTTTCTACTTCATGCTTATAATGATTTCCATTACAAATAAATTTGATACAATAGCTTAAATATAATGAGTATATGGAATTATTAACAATGTGTTATAATATAAAGGAAGATTGAGGACCATAAGTTTGGTTCAAATTATTTTGGGTCCAATCGTGAGGGGAACCAAAATGAAAATGATTTAACAGTTTTGGGAATATTTTATTCCTAATTTAGTTAAAGGTATGGAATAAGAAATTACTAAATAAATATGAAATAATTAAGCTACTGATTTGTATAATTTGACTATAATTTGAAACTTTATAAAAATAGTAATAAGTGAGAGAAAATAAGACTTAGCTGAAAAATGATTGAGACAATTATTGCATGGTCTGAAATTCACTGTGTAAGACTGGGACACTATCATAAAACAAGATTTATCCTTCATTTTATGATTGGATAGGAGTACCAAAATAGGAAAACTTGGGGTTCAATGCTATATTACTTTTATACCATTGTTTTCTAGAATACCTAAGCTTTCTAAGTTTCGTTCATTGTGTCTATGTGAGCCTACCTGTGAAATTTCAACTATTGGATGTTCGTGGAACTTCCTATAGAGCTGATTTAGTCTTGAAACCCTAAACTCCATTGTGATTTGACAAAATTTGGTAAAGACAGGGGGTTAGTGTGTAAAATATGCACTAAACATGTATCCACACCCCTTGTGTGGGCATGTTACCTACATACCAATAATCTTAAGAGGGATCAAGCCATATGTAGTTCTCCCACTTGATGTGATTTGTGTAATAGTGTGTATGAAGATGCAAAATATTAAATTGTATGTGCTTGAGGTGGCTAAGGATTGGTGTAAGGATTTGAATAAGCTTGTAGTAGTATTGTCTGGCTATATGCAAAGAATAGGGAAGATTGCCTTAGTAGTATTGATTGTATTCTTACTTGATTTGTGATATTTGCCAACCCCTTCTAAATGAACTTTGAATGGGATTTTATAGAAATCTATTAGTCATGGGTCAAATGTATTTACATTAAGCTGACAAGAAAAGGATTATGAATTGGAATGAAATAACTATTGGAGGTAAAAATACACTTGGACACGAGTGCTAAAATTGGACACCCTAGGGTCTAGTGCTATAGTCCAAGTTAGGGATTATAGTACTAAAGGAATGGGACCTAAGGGGATGGAATCATAACTAGAAATGTTACATAGAGGAGGTGAAATTACTATCTGGAAGGATATGGATGACTCAGAATCAATAAAAAGATGCCTATGAGGATCATAAGAGCAAGAAAAAGGGACTTATGGGTTAGGTGTCATTAGCCACACTCAAGTTACCAATTTTCATATTTTATATGACTACATTTGACTCTCTTTATGCTAGTGATGTAAAAAAGTGAAATACTAGGATAAAGAAAAAATAGAAAGTGTACTTAAACTTACCTACAAGGGTGAAGCTCATGAAGCTATGTGATGTTGGGTTTGTATAGAGAGAGCATGTTGTGAAGTGTAAATATGTAAAAGAAAACAAATATTATATTAGTTCTTACTAGGTATGCTATATCTAAAATAAGAATGTACAAAGATGGTTAAGAGAAAGAGGAAAATAAAGGAACAAATACACCTCATCGAGTATGTGAACCAATACAAAATTTACTGTGATGTTGAGTGATGCTAAGTGATGATGAGTAATACTGAGTAATGTTAGATGATGCTATAGACACCAGAATTGTGTCTAACCCTTGTCGTCCTCCCCTTAACCCCTGTCGACCATTTTCCCACAAGCCTTGACCTTGGTAGCATGTAAGAATGAGTAGAAGGCTAAAATTAGCCTCTGTCTCCATTCTGCATCTGCTGACACCAGTCACTACTCGATCGACGTTGCCAACATTGGTCAACTTTTCGGCCGACGTCGGCATTCCTGCCGGCGTCGGTCATCCTTAAACTGCGTTCGTTAATTAGTTTCTCAATCTGTTATTCGTTATTCGGTTGCCAATCGGTTTGGCAACCAGTTATCAGACCTACGGCATCAAAACGTTTCTTTGACCCAAACCCCACAACAACGATCAACCGGTCTTCTTGCATCCAACCGAATGATCAACCAGTCTTCTTGCATCCAACCGAACAATCAACCATTTTTCTTGCATCCAATCAATCTGCGATCAATCTCTCGTGTCTCTCTCTCCAGTACAGGAATTTTGCTTCGGTCATCTGGCAGCACAACGACAACTTCAATCATGTCTCTTATCATGTCTTCAGTGTGTAACAGGTAAGTATCTTGCTTTGTGTTTTTGTTTTATTCTCTGGTTATTATTTTTTATTTATTGTCATCAACTCCTATTTAGACTTAGACTACAGCCTCAAGACCTTATTTCTTCTCGTATCAACTCTGTCTACCATTCCAAAATATACAGTCACTCTACCTAGATCCCTGTAAAAACCCCCAAACAATCCTTTTGACTCCTAAAATGACTCCTTAACCCTCAGACACCATTCTGCAACCCTAAAACCTGTCTAGAACTCTATCCAGACCCGACCAGACCCCGTCTAAAACTGCTGCCTCGATCGACACCGGTCATTACCTCTACAGACACCGACACTTTAACCGACGTCGGCACCCTTCCCTGACTAATGCCAGCACAGAGACTGACACCGGCGACTGTGCAGAACATTTTGTAGCATATCAAGTATGTAATTTTATCTTTTTGTCTTTTGTTTGCTTTCATTCTATCTCTCATTTCTACCAGTCAAATATTCTATTTTTAATCAGTGGGTTGATATCCCTTAAGGAAGTCTTTGTACTTCAGGGATCAAGCGTTTGCTTGACAGCCCACCGTCTCCTTGTCTAACATTTTTTTTGTGTTTAGTCTCTTTCTCTTCGCAGGTGTCATTCCTCCACAGCCAAAGAGGAGTACCTTCCAACGTCTGATTTTGGTGCACACGACTATATCCAGGTATCTTCTAGCCTTGACCATTTCTTTCAGTTTCTCATTTTCTTCTTTTGAATGTAGAAAGCGATTTAGCATAGAAACATTCTGGCACGCTCGGTGGGACCCTATGGCCTTCCTTGGGTTCTTTCTTTCTTTCGTTCATATAGGTGCATTAGGTTCCTTCCTTTTTCACCTCTTTCATCTCTTCTAAATAACATCATAAGCAGGAATAAAAAGAACTTTTCTTTTCTTTCTTGTACTTCTAGACTAGTCAAAACTCATATTCTTCGACTCTTTCTCCCTTCTTCTTCATACGAACAAACATTTTGACTTGGACTTAAAACACTTTGCGTTCATTTCTGTTTGCTTGCATTTCTTAGATCACACTTAGTAATCAATAAAAGCATATTGAATTAATCTAGTCCACTTGATGTTACACGACCAAACCACTCGCACAAAACAAACATCTTAACTTACCTGAGACAAGGCTCGACTGGGGTTTCATCCCCCAGCGGATACCTTACCCCTCCCGGTGATCTTACTTGGATTTCATCACCAAGGGGAAAGCCCACTCCATTTTTTGGCGGAGTCTAATCTCTAGGGGAAGTATATTTTGGCTAAGCGGGCCCAGTTTATCACTGGACTTGTGAAGTGAGGGGAGCTTGCTCCTTAGCACCAGGCCTTGTACGAAACCTAACATAGACTTCTTGAGCACCATAACTAACTCGAAATCATCCATAGACTGCTTCTTCTAAGACCCGACTCAAAAGCCAATCTTCCTCTACACACATTCTAAGGCATAAGCCACTATAATCCTAATAATTTACTCCTAGGATTTTAGGATCTGCTTGTGTTCTTCATCTTTTCTATTCTTATCTGATTGTTTTAGCTTGTGAGGACGATCTTCCTTGCCTTGAATGGTTTTGACTCGTAGCCAAGCCAAGGCTCTAGTCGATCATGCGAGGCATCATCTGCTTTCGTCTACCCCGTCCATAACCAGCCCTAAAATGGAGTTCAACTCAGAGACTAAAAGAACTCCTACTGGACCATCCCCGACCCAAATGCCTATTGTCCCAGAAGGGGACCAAGATTTCACACGATTCTTGGACCTCAACGTCAAAGCCTTGCAGCACTATCTCACGAATAGCCGAACGTGAGACTCCTTTGGCAATCCAATGTACGGAATGCCGACCTCTCTTCTTGAAATTGTGGCTGTATCAACGGCATCCATAGTTTAACCCTTAGACACCCAGGCTATTGCTTCGACCAATAACCAGCCTTTGACCAACCATCCAAGTGTGGCCTCTCCCTCCATTGTTGGGCCCACTTCCACCGGGGTTTCAGCCCCCTATCAACCTCAACCCACTCAACCACTTTCTACCCCCTTTCAGAATCTGGTCGTCTCTATTCCACCTACCCTTGCTCCTATCAACACTAGGGTGGCTACCTATCCATTGGCCCATGTTACCTCTAACCAACCTCCCGCAATGATATCGAACCTAGCCATGCCTTCTACCCAACCATCCTTAGTCTCCTCTTCTATCCCTACGACTAGTCATCCGTACGTTGCACCCTTACTGGTACAACCGACTACGTCGTATGCCTCTTTCGGCCTCTTTCAAGCACCTTAAAATCTAGGGGGCACCCCACCCACTAATCTGTCAGTAGATATCATCAAAATACTGATGGACAAGATGTCCAACCTAGAGACCTCCATTTTCAGCTCACGCAACACTCTCTTATACGAACAAATTTGCAATGAGCCCATTCATCCTTCTGTCTCAATCTGACCATATCCCAGCCAGTGGGAACTTCCTAAGTTTTCTCATTTTCAAAGCAAGGAAGACCCACAACAGCACTTACAGGCATTCAGACATGCCTGTTACCTTATCTCCCATGACGATGCGTTGCTTTTACGCACGTTTCCTATGTCTCTCTCAGGTGCTGCGCTTGATTGGTATAGCTCCCTTGCCAGCGATTCCCTCTTCACGTTCACTCAACTGGCCCAGCTCTTCCTCGATCATTTCTCTATCAACATCACCAGGAAGGTCTCCATCACAGACCTCTATTCTATCTGCCAATTCAAAGATGAATCCATTGCTGATTTCGTTGCTCGATGGAGGGGTCTCATCAATCAACTCTCCTTTTCCTTACCCCAACCCGAACTTATTGAACTTTTCTCCCAAGCCTGTGCCAAACATATTTCTTCCACCTTGAGGGTTCAGACCTTCCGCATTTTTGATGAATCCTTCACGATGGCCCGTAAACTTGAGTTACGTGCCGTCGAGGAGAATAAAGTCAAGTTGCGGAGCAAGAATCCCAACTCCAAAACCAATGACCCCTCTTCTAAGCCTTCCTCATCCAATCCTAAATCTAAAGCTTTAGCAAACGCTGTGGTCATTAGATCTTCCTCCTCTTCCCCTTCAACTAATCAGCCTGAGCCATCCACATCTCAGAGTGCCACCCGCCAATTTCAGCAGAGATACATACAACGACAGTTTACTCCACTCAGAGAATCATACGCGTCTGTGCTAGAAAAACTCATCAAACAAGGGGTCCTCAATCTCCCTCAGATCTGACCACCTCCACAATTTGATCCCTCACGTGCCATCCCTGCGTGGTATAGGGAAAATGACTTCTGCAATTACCACTGTGTCAAAGGTCATGACACGGGCAACTGTAAAACCCTTAAAAAAATAATCCAAGACATGCTTGAAAAGGGTGACCTCATTCTAGACAATCCCAATGCACCACCTAATTAGGGTATCGACATCTTCAAACAACCACTCCCCAATCATCCACCAACTCAAAACAATATCCAGACCTTGATTGACAACACTCATGAACACAACATTCGAACAGTCAATACGGTCTCGCCCTTCATTTCCAACCAACCTCAAGAGGTGAGTCCATCCATCAGTCCATCACATGTGGATGAACCTCTTTCTCCAGTTAGTTCTCCGTCAACCTCTCTCATCTTAGAGGATGCCTCAACCTTACCATCACCGCCGGTTTCACCATCTTCCTTCTTGCTGCCCATGGAGGACCCAACCTTTCCTACTCCTCGATCGCAAGTGGAGGGCACAATCATCCCTGCCCTTTACCCGCTTGAGAAGCTTCATTCTCCGATTTCTTCTCCACCCAGGGAAGAAACTACCTCTCCTTCGTCTCCAACCAAGGACGAACCTGTCACGACTTCATCATGCCTTGGCACCGAGACTACCACACCTTCGGTCCTACAACAGTCAATGTCTTCTTAAGAACCCAAACCTCATCCCACATCTTCTCAGCCATTTTCCCGACTAGTGGAAAAACTCAAACTTCTCCCTTCTAGGAAAGTGGAGCATCAGGGATTGTGGGAACGTCTCACAGCTCTTCAACATGCCCATGCCCTCTCATCTCATGCTGCTAATGCTCCCATGGCAGAACCTCCCAAGACTCTCAACAAAAACCAAACTTCCACTTCTAGACCATCTATATCTCAACCGACCTCATCAAAACCAAAACCCGCATCTACCACATCTAAACCTATCAAGTCACTTGGCGTTTGCCCTGTCTCCAACCTCACTCATCCACAAGTGAAGGTGGACTTAGACTAGACTTCGACCAATAGTAGTCTTCAACCCAAATCACAGAAGACTGCTAAACCACAGAGGTGAACGCCTCTTCCCCCATCACCATTGCCCTCTATTTTGGGCCCTCATCCTTCGACCTTGCCCAGAGTCCTTCCCACTTCGACCTCTAATCAAAACCGGTTGCCTCCTTTGCTTCCTTTGCCTATTGCTAGCCTACCCCCTCCCAAAAGGGTGGTACCTCTCATGAAGAATGTACCGTCTCCGCCTGTCACCACACCATTAACCCAGAAGGTGGTACGAAAACCTCCTCCAACTTTGCCCAAGCAAAATTCACCGGCATCACATACATTGACGAGTACAGACCCTTTAGTGGGCTCATACTCTTTGATCTTGCATCGACTTTTGTAGACTTCCAGCATAACTCTTCCACCCATCAGGCCTTTCTAACCCCTCAGATCTAAGCCCTTCTGGTTCGATGACACGAAGATTTGCTTATACCATCATATGCCAGGACACAATACCAAGACTTGTTGTGCCCTCAAGGCTGTCATTCGCCACTATTTGGAGAAAGACACTCTTCTCTTTGAGGACGCTCTCGAATGACCCCTGACTCCTTCTCATAGTCCTCCAACCTCTTCAAACCCATCAACATCTCATCAACAGGTTACAACCCCTTTATCTCCTTCACCTCCTATCTTTGAAATCAATGCCATTCACATAACCACTAGGTCACAAAAGGACAAGGCGAAAGAAAAAGCTGCCATTCCTTGGACCTACCCTTTTGTCAATCCACCTCAACTGCCCAAGCCTAAGATTTCTATCCTTGGTGCGCCTCAACCCTCCTCTTCTTCTTCTTCTTCTTTCGGACCAATCCATGACTCCATGTTGAAACAGCTACACCAGACGCCTGTGAAGATGTCCCTTTATGACCTCATCCAAGCCCTGCAGGCAGCAGAGGTCCAACCCGAGGACCCCCAGCCACTTGCTGCCCTTGTCCACTCCTTAGCCCCTGTTGCCTCCATCACATTTAGCGATTCTGAGATTCCCACATCCAACACGGAAGATCAGGATGCTGCCCTCTTCATCACTGCCTATGTTGATCTAACATGCATTAAACACGTTATGATCGACAGAGGTGCCAGCATCAGCATTATCTCCACCCATGCCTTTGATCAGTTGGCTCTTCCCAAGAATTACGTCTCCAAAACTGACACAATCTTGCGCTCCTTTAATGACACTACTACCACGACCATTGGCACAGTTGTCCTTCACATTCACGACCAACCTCGTCTATGGGGGGATCAATCAATCTCCTACTGATGGTAATCCTCTTTCTTCACCTCAACCTTTCACATTAGACTTCTCATTTCTTGGCAACCCCGCCTTTGCACACACTTACCTTTATAGGTGTGCATGGAAGGGTTTTGGTTTTAGACGCTATGAGCAGGGCTCCCATCAGCCCATTGAGCCACTCAATGATGACGATGCCAAGAAACGGTATGGCCTGGGATATCACGACCCCACTGAAGACCCTGTAGACCTTTGTCCCGAACCAACCATTGACCAATCTCCTCCACACTCACCTATTCTTCCCCCTTCACCTACGGAGTCAGTGGTTTCCATTCCTCCTAGTTTTTTATTGCATAAACACCATTCGCCTGGAACCCTTGACTTATCAACTCAATGGGGTGTCCAAGTCTCTCCCTCTCATTTTTCCTAGCATGATCGAAGATGAGTCGACAACCATTCACATTGTCCATTGCGTTGATGACGACGCCATTCTTTCTTACATGGGCACTGACGATTCTTTCATCCAGCGCTCCCTCCCTTCTGAGACCCAGGTTATGTTAAATGAATCAACCATTGACATCAACCTTCCTTCTACCGATGTTCCTTATGTCTTAAAGATTGGCCAATCTTTAGACGCTCAGGAGCAGCTTGACTATACCCAGTTGCTCTCCGACCATAGCAAGGCCTTTGCCTGGACTTACAGTGACATGCCTGGCATCGACCCCACCATCACTACCCATAACATTGTCACCAAACCAGAGGCTAAGCCTGTCAGGCAAAAGCTTCGAAAGATGCATCCTCGCGTTGCCCTCCTTGTCAAAGAGGAGCTTCAACGCCTCCTTTTTGTCTCCTTCATCCAGCCCATCGATTATCCACAGTGGGTCTCTAACATCGTCCCAGTCACCAAGGCAACTGGAGGGATCCAGATCTGCACGGACTATCGCGACCTTAACCTAGCCTATCCCAAAGATGACTTTCCTCTTCCCAACATTGACCAACTTGTTGATCTTATGGCCGACCATGAGATGCTATTTCTCATGGACAAGTTTTTAGGATACAATCAAATCCTGATCGCTCTGGAAGATCAGCACAAGACCACTTTCATTACCCCATGGGGGACTTTCTACTATCGAGTCATGCCTTTTGGATTGAAAAATGCAGGCGCCACTTATCAGCATGCCATGACCTACATTTTCCACGATCTCCTCCACAAAATCATGGAGGACTATGTGGATGACCTGCTTGGCAAGTCCAAGCTTCGCCGTGACCATCTAACCATTCTCAAGATCATCTTCTCTCGCCTTCTTCAATACAATGTTCGTCTTAACCCCAAGAAATGTGTCTTTGGGGTCCTCTCTGGCAAGCTTCTCAGCTTCATTGTTTCTTTCTGTGGCATCGAGATAGATCCCGCCAAGATTCGTGCTATCCTCGAAATGCCACCCCCGACCAATCTCAAGCAGCGTTGCAGTTTGCAAGGGAAGCTCCAGTTCATTCGCCATTTCATCTCGCAGCTTTCTGACCCTTGCCAACCTTTTCATCATCTCCTTAAGAAGGACATCTCTTTTACATGGGATAATGACTGTCAAGAGGCTTTTGAAGCCCTTAAATGCTATTTGGTCTCTCCACCAGTCCTCATTCCACCTAAAGATGACCAACCCTTCTACCTTTATATCTCAGCCACTAATCATTCGTTAGGTGCCATGATTGCGCACCGAGACGAGCATCACTGTGAGCAAGCGGTCTATTATATCAGCTGAACACTGGTCGACTATGAAACTTAGTACACCCATACCGAGAAACTCTATTTGGCATTAGTCTTTGCTGCTACCAAGCTCTGCCACTATCTTCTTAATCACAAGACCTTTGTCATCACCCACACTGACCCTCTCAAGTATAAGCACTCTAAGCCATATCAGAATCAACATATGGCTCGGTGGCTCATGCTGCTTGCTGAGTTCGACCTCAAATTCATCTAGCAGAAATCTATCAAGGGGCAAACCATCACTGACCAACTAGTAGACACCCCTCTTCCTGACAATCAACCTTCACAGTGTGAGTTTCTTGACGAATCTATCGCTGCGCTTTCCACCGATGACACTGTCTATCAGATGACTATGTTCTTTAATGGATCCAAATGTCAACTAGGTGGGGGTGCTGGGGTCATTCTCATCCCACTCGAAGGGGAACCCATGCCTCTGTCTTTTAAGCTCGACTTTGATTGTACCAATAATATGGTCGAGTACGAGGCCTTAATTTTGGGACTTCAGACCACCCTCTCTCTCAACATCAAGTCTATTAACATCTTCGGTGACTCGTAGCTCATTGTCAATCAGGTCAACGGTTCATACCTCTGTAAAAATGAAATTTTGCAAAGGTACAAAAACCGTGCTGACATTCTCCTTGCATCTTTCGATCATTACCTCCTACAGACTGTTCCTCGATCCACGAATAAGTTTGCTGACACCATGGCTTCTCTCGCTTCGCATATCCCATCTTCCTCATCTGCATCCAGACTTTTTGTTACGGTGCATCGTGTGCCATCGCCTTCCTATATCTCTCTTCACATTAATCATGTCAACACTATAGACCCTAGCCCACGAAATGCTTGGTATAAGCAACTTGTGGACTTCTTATCTTTTTCTATCATTCCTCCCAACCTCTTTAACAATGCACGGTGAGATTTTATCAAGCGTGCCACTCGCTATACCATGCTAGGGGGTCTTCTCTATAAGCAAGGCTTCGACGGCCTCCTTCTTCACTGTCTCACCTCCACTGAAGCATCTCAGGCCATTAAGCAAGTCCATGATGGGATTTGTGGTGGACATTTCAGTGGGAATTCGGTTGCCAAGCGCATCCTTCATCTAGGCTATTATTGGCCTACCCTTCATCAAGACTGTAGCGACTATGTTCGGCGTTGCATCAAGTGTCAGCAACACTCTAACTTGCTTCATCTTCCTAGTCACGCCTTACAAATCGCTCAAGATTTCTGGCCTTTTTCTCAGTGGGGTTTAGATCTCATCGGTGAGATTAACCCTCATTTGTCTCTTCGTCACCAATCCATCATCACAGCCACTGAATATTTCACCAAGTGGGTGGAAGCCATTCCTCTCATCTCCACAAAAGCCGACAAGATCATCGACTTTATCAGTACCCACATCATCTGTCATTTCGGTGTCCCTCATAAAATCATCACCGATAACGTCAAGTCCTTTAAAAACAAAACTGTCCAAAAGCTATGCGACTCATTTAGCATCAAGCTCAGTTTCTCTTCGCCTTACTACCCACAAGCAAATGGGCAGGCCGAGGCTTCCAACAAAATTCTCACTAAAATTCTCATGAAAGTGATCAGCGACACAGGAAGGGATTGGCACATTCACATGCCCTTTGCTTTGTGGGCCTATCGCACTAGCATCTGAACCTCTACGGGTGCTACCCCTTTCTCTCTCATGTATGGAACAAAGGCTGTCCTACCTCTCGAAGTATAGATCCCGTCTCTCCGCATCTCTCTACATGACATCCTTTCCAATGATGACTTTCGTCAAGATCGCTTAGCTCAACTTGAGTTACTTGACGAGCACCGTCTTGCTGCCCTTAATCATCTCCATGTCTATCAACATCGCATCAAGCGCGCCTATGACAAAAATCTACGAGAATGAGATTTCAACATCGGAGACATCATCCTCAAAGAGAATCAACACGTGATCAATATGGTGCAAAGTAAACGAGGCAAGTTTGCTCCTAATTGGCTCGGACCTTTCATTATCACGCACAAGTATGGATCAGAGACTTATCGTCTATCCTCTCTTGATGGATGACCAGAACCTGAGCCTCTTAATGCGTTGCATCTACGACTGTTCTACTGCTAGTCGAGTACTCATCCACTTGACACTTAACTTGAGCTCGTCCCTTGAGCAATCCCCATCCTCTTAGTCCTAATTCCTTTCATTCCTATTCCTCTTAACAATTCCTCTATAACCCTTTTATGATGTATGGATGCTTTATCCTAATAAAAAGGGAACCATTGACCTTCTATAATCTTGTCCATGACTCACATTTCTGTAAAAACAAATCAAGATGTCAAAATATCCATATCAATATCACATTAAAAATGCAGACTGCTCCCTCGAAGGACAGCTATTCAAAAGCCCTTATATTAAACAAAATTGTAGACCACTCCCTTGAAGGATGGCTATGACTAATCTGGCAATAAAAAACACTATCTTTGAAGCTTCCCGCATTGATCAGCTTCACAATTGACCACCAAGCAAATGACATCTCTATGCAGGCTTCCCACATTGATCAGTCTGCATCCAAAAAAAAAAAATGCATCATGGACTTGACTTATAGTTGTCTCAGGGTCTCCTATAAAAAGGGGCAAAGTTATCTCTGCTCTTAAAATGGGTTACCCTATTTCCTCCTCCTATCACCTACTCAAGGGACTTCAAGCTCACTTTAATGTCAAAGTGATTCGATTACTGTTCTAACACAACATCTGGTCAATGACATCATGCATGAATGGGGCTCTTGGTTCTAATAACCCCTATCTCTACTGTCATTCTGGTCCTTGTCAATGAAAGAGCAATATGTCTTTCACTTCTTCTGCACTTTGGTCACATTCACCTTCATCACTTGTCAATTACCTCAACTCAACTCTCTTTTCAGACCACTCCCATAGCCTATTCACACTAGTTTCTATGAACACCAATACACAAGGAAACTATTGACCAGACGTAATTTATGTTAAGCATAAACCAATACTTGCTGAAGCATAAATAGACCTCAATTCATATTTACAATACATCCATCATGAATGTGTAAAATTGTTAGGGATGAACGACCTCTTGACCAATGTTGTAGAATACACCATTACACAATATGGAAAACGCTGCAACATCATCTCTTCTCCTTCATCATTTCATCATGACCAAGACCAATCTATCAACCAATTTTGACCACCTGTCTACCACTCGGACCCTTTCTCTGAACTACATTGGTCTGAGGCCCTTAGGACTGGGGCTATGTAGGCAGCACTCAGTTGACACGACCGTCTTCTGGGGTTAGCTCGACCACCCTCATTTGTTCGTCTCTCTGATGGACAAACCTTCTTTCCTCCTTTTGACCATGACCTTGCCCTCGACCAAAACCAATTCCATCCCTTTGACCCTTCCTCCCTTTTAGGGAGAACTACATTGGCCTGAGGCCCTTAAGACAAGGGCTATGTAGGCAACACTCAGTTGACATGGGGTCTCCTGGGGTTAGCTCGGCCATCCTCTTCATCACTTTCTTCCATCCCATTCTCTCGTGACCTGTCAACCATATCACAGTTAGTCACATATTTTCATAATCATTAGCATAATCATTTTCATCATGTTCATTCATAGTCATTAAACATCACCATTTAATCTAAAGATCATAACTATTCACATCAAATATCAACATCAATATTATTAATCATCATCATATAACCATTTCATTAAACATCACATTCATCATCACATTAGTCATCATAATCATAAACATAGCAAACATATCATCATCATTATACACATCATATCAAAACATACATCAAATCAAAGTGCCATAAACATTAGACACATCCATACAATTTCTCATAACTCATGTCAATAATCCAAAATAATTTCATCATATATATGTCAAAGTTTTATACAATCTCACAATTTGTGCATCTCTCTCTCTCAAAAACAAAACAATCAAGTACATCTCACATCATCAGCACGCAGGCCGGTATATACATCATATCGAAATTTGCCCTCAAGGCTGTGGCTGTGGTGGTGGTGGCGGTGGCCGAGAAGATGCTGTATCCTCTCTCCCCTCTGATCTGTGCCGTCTACGAGACCCAAAAGCCGTCACTCGAGACATAGACCACTGTCAGCTCTGCTCTGCCCTCATCTCTAAGTATTGTTGTATCTGAGGGAACCCCTTGATGGCCCTCTCATAATAAGCAATCTCATCCAGTGCATCACTGTATCTAACTAGAGATACAGTCTGTGGTGGACCCATCTGCCCTGCTGCTGTGCCCTGTAATGACCCCTATGGCTGTGGCTGATCGAGTTACACCGATCACGACTGTCCTGGCCCCTATGAAAATGCTAGCTACTAAGATCGCTACTGCAATGGGCCCTGCCCTCCAAAGCTCTGACCTGCCACTGCCTGTGTCTGGGCTGCGACCAGCTGTCCCTATAACAGAGTGACCTACCCTGTCAATGCTGCCACTTGACCTGTCATCTCTTTCACCTATCCTATCACCCCTGCCAACTGCCCTTGCAAAGTCATGACCTATCCCTGTAAAATGTTCACCTGAGCCTGTGCCACGTCCCTCTCTTGTCGCATTGTGTCCCTCTCCTCACGGGCTTTATCCTGCTCCCTAGTGACAGCCTGCAGATCCAACTAGGGATCCACCTGTATGCCTGTGTACCATCTTATCCACCATGCTGTGTAGGCCTCTGTACACCCTGGGTCTGCCACCCCAGGTCCTACCAACAACTCCTCAAAATCTGGCCCCTCTGTCTCCTCTGGCAGTGGGAGCAGTGCCTCTATATCATCCCGCTTGTACTGCAGAAATGTAGGAGGTACATCCTGTAGCAACCCGTACTGGCACTGTACTCTCTCTGATGGGATCCTCTCGAGCTCACCAGCTTGCATACCTCTGACCCATCGCATGCTCTGAGTCCCAACCATCTGCTCGCCCTGGTCTCTAAACGCTAGATATACCAAGTATGGTCTCCAAATGATATCTGCCAAAATCAGGGCCTCTAGTACCCCTCTGTAGTGGTCAATATCTCTGACCACTCCGTCCACCCGCATCTGTGCCATCACCTTGCGCCATCACCTAAATTCGACCCTGAAGCCAGCCTGGATCACCACTGGGAGGCTGAGAGGTCAGGTAACCACAATATGCTCGTATGCCCAACAGTGCAGAAGGTGGCCTACACACAGACTGTACTGTCGCCACCGACTGATGCCCCATAGCTCTCTGTATACTTGGGCCAAAAAGACGGGTGCCTAGGCGAACACTGTCTATTGCTCCAGCATGTCCATCAAAACCTCAGTCATGGCCACTAGAAACCTGCCTCCCTCTACATCTGGCAACGCATAGACTGTGATGCCAATCATCATCAGAACAGCCAGCCGATGTGTGCCCTCATCCACCGCATATAAAGGCTCATAAGCAAAACTAGCTGAATGGTAGCTCGTCTCCGTGACGTGCTCCCCAAACAACGTAACCATGTGTATATCATGCGCCTCTCTCGAGCACGCATAGATGTCAGCTCTGTGCACGACGTGTACTAGATTTTGCGACTGTGGGCAGGTGGAAGGTGTTGGTGGCATGGTCCCACTGCTCGATCAACGCCACCATGAGGCTCACATCCCTCGCCACTTTGTAGTAGCGTCTCAGCCTACCTAGCCCCACTGTGCTCATCTGTGCCCACTCCTCAACTGTCACACCTCCCCGTAGTTGCGTCAGCAAGGTCGAGAGGTGATCTTGCAACATAAGAGTCTGCCTCGCCTGCATCTATCCACAGTCAATCTCATGTTAAAACTATTCTTACTCTTCCTATTTTTGACCAACCATTCTGACCATCTATGCCTAACCCGACACCTGAGAAGCCCTTGGTGTAGCTTCAACCTTTCAACTTAACCATTTTTCACCACCCTTTCTGACCGGGTAGCCACTAACATCGATTAGCGTGCTGGCGATGGCACCCACCTAACCGACGTCGGTCACTTAGTGACTGACATCGGCAAGTGAGTGACTGACACTAGTGAACCCACCGACATCGGTGACTGGTTCGGCCCTAGGGCCGAACGGGGCAAACCCTAAAATTTATGGCTTCCCCCTGTGCACTCCCCAACACCCCCAAATCATTCCTAAATCATCCCTAAGCTATCCTAGACTCCCCACCCACCTTCCTAGCTACCCTCCCCCCTCAATTTTTGCCTAAAGCAACCAAAAATTCAAAAACCTAAATCAAAACCGCAATCAATCAAGTAGGGCTCAGAGACCCTCCTACCTCGTCTTGACGTCATCGACGTGGTGGCACGATGGGTGCGCTGATGGTGGACCTCTCGCGGGTCCTCTACTCCCCTCTACCATCTCTTCTATGCCAATGACTCTGCACACCCCTGTTGGCCCACACACATGCCTGCAGCGTCTAATCGACTCCTTCTCTTCACTAATGTTCCTCTGCCACCTCACACCGCTCCTCGGTCAACTCTGGGTCACTTTCACTCAATCAACTCCAGAGCTCTTTTTCCTCTCAGTCAACAAGTAGAAAATGACTTTTGGTGGGCCACCAATTTAGTTTTGTCAGATTTGGTAGGCCACCGACGTCGGCAGATTCGTGCCTTAGGCCACCGACGTCAGCTAATTTAGGCTGACGTCAGTCCCTTAGGGACACCGGCATCGGTTTTGTCACTGACATCGACAGACTTCAACCCTCCAAATTCTTTGCCATGACCAAAATCATGCCCCAATCAGTCAGCTTTCTCAGTAGAAGTCATCTTAGCCCCCTGGGGCACACTTGAGATCACTTTTCCTTCGTCCATTCCTCCACCTCGACCAATGACCATTGGAGATCATGCCTATCTCCTCCGCCTTTGACCACTTCCAAGATAATGTTGCCTTGGTTGTTTTTTGCATGTATGCTACCCCATGACTGGTTAGCAAAATTGTGCGCAGACTATTTTTGGACCCTCACAAGTATAGGATTGCAAGCCAGTTGATCCGCACTATTTGTGACTTTTTCATGTTTTAAGGAGCACTTACTGAGCCCAAGATACTTGGAACATGAAGACCATTTAGAGCTTCAGCTTAGATTGAATAACCTAATCAGTAGATGACTAAATGCTGGGGCCTGGTTATTTCAATTTTGGCACTCCTTGACCCTTGACCTGCAACACTTTGACCTGACCATCTCGTGTAGTGGTATGCATGCAATCACAACTTTTGCAGCGTTCACCCTCAACCCTTTTTCATCCACTCTTTGTCAAATCAGCACCCGATTCCCGGTTCCCTTCCCTCACCTCCTACTTTGAGGGGGAATACCTCATCCATAATCGGGGCAATCCAATCCTCTTGTTTTTGTCTTGTAATTCATTCAAACAACCAACAAGATGAAATCGACCTTATCCCACACTTGGGGCAACCACCTCCTGTTTTTGTCTTGCAGTTCATCTAGAATAACCAACAAGATAAAAAGGGGCAAATGTAGACACCAGAATTGTGTCTAACCCTTGTCGTCCTCCCCTTAATCCCTGTCAACCATTTTCCCCCAAGCCTTGACCTTGGTAGCATGTAAGAATGAGTAGAAGGCTAAAATTAGCCTCTGTCTCCATTCTGCATCTGTCGCACCGATCACTACTCGATCGACGTCGCCAACGTCAGTCATCTTTTCGGCTGACGTCGGCATTCCTGCTGGCGTCGATCATCCTTAAATTGCATTTGTTAATTCGTTTCTCAATCTGTTATCCATTATTCGGTTGCCAATCAGTTTGGCAACCAGTTATCAGACCTGCGGCATCAAAACATTTCTTTGATCCAAACCCCGCAGCAACGATCAACCAGTCTTCTTGCATCCAACCGAACGATCAACCAGTCTTCTTGCATCCAACCGAACGATCAACCATTTTTCTTGCATCCAATCAATCTGTGATCAATCTCTCGTGTCTCTCTCTCCAGTACAGGAATTCTGCTTCGGTCATCTGGCAGCACAATGACAAATTCAATCATGTCTCTTATCATGTCTTCAGTGTGTAACAGGTAAGTATCTTGCTCTATGTTTTTGTTTTATTCTCTGGTTATTGTTTTTTATTTACTGTCATCAACTCCTATTTAGACTTAGACTACAGCCCCGAGACCTTATTTCTTCCCATATCAACTCTGTCTACCATTCCAAAATATACAGTCACTCTACCTAGATCCCTGTAAAAACCCCCAAACAATCCTTCTGACTCCTAAAATGACTCCTTAACCCTCAGACACCATTTTGCAACCCTAAAACCTATCCAGAACTCTGTCCAAACCCGACTAGACCCCATCTAAAACTGCTACCTCGACTGACGCCGGTCATTACCTCTACCGACGCCGGCACTTTAACCGACGTCGGCACCCTTCCTTGACCGATGCCAGCACAGAGACCAACACCGGCGACTGTGCAGAACATTTTGCAGCATATCAGGTACGCAATTTTATCTTTTTGTGTTTTATTTGCTTTCATTCTGTCTCTCATTTCTACCAGTCAAATATTTTGTTTTTAATCAGTGGGTTGATATCCCTTAAGGAAGTCTTTGTACTTTAGGGATCAAGTGTTTGCTTGACAGCCCACCGTCTCCTTGTCTAACATTTTTTTGTGTGTTTAGTCTCTTTATCTTCGTAGGTGTCATTCCTCCATAGCCAAAGAGGAGTACCTTCCAACGTCTGATTTCGGTGCGCACGACTATATCCAGGTATCTTCTAGCCTTGACCATTTCTTTCAGTTTTTCATTTTCTTCTTTTGAATGTAGAAATCGATTTAGCGTAGAAATAGATGCTATACCAAGAGTAATATCACAAATGGAGCTAAGTGCTTAATTTCCTTAAAGTGGCTCAAGAATGCAAAGGTTGGTCATTTGGCGCCATCGCCACCCACTAAGATAAGTTATGTGATCCTATATTTGTTGATCAATGTTTGGAATGTGTGTCTAATCCCTTTGGGTAGGTGGCTCAAGAAAACAAAGGCTAGCTAGTCATTTGGATCCGTCGTTGCCCCGTGAAATGAATCTATAAATTGATACTGATATGAAATGTGTGTCATATGAGATGGATCCTGAAGCCCATGAATGCTCTATAATATGACAATGTGGTGTGGATAGCCAAATATATGCTAAAAACTAGGCTGATTTTAACCACTCTAAAAGGTGGAGATTAGGCTTGTGTGAATGACACTTTGAAACTAGGTACTAGGCTTATATGAAAGACACTCTAAAATGTGGAGGTAATGTACTAAACTCAAAAATAAAATAAGACAAATGTTCCATCCACATTGCTCCCAATCACTGGTGTCTAAAATATGGATTTTGATTTGGAAGTTATACTAATTGACCTATCTAAAACTGGAAGCGAGAGCCATCATATTGTGCATGATGCCCCCTATATCTAGATTTTATAAGAAAAAATGTACTAAAACTATTGTATCTGAACTAGTCTAAATGTGCAAAATTGTAGTTGAACCTATTTTTCTATATTTTTTTTGGAAAACATGATTTTTTTGTTGTTTGGATAGGAGCATCAAAAATGGATACCTTGTAATTTGGTGCTATAGTCTAATTTTGGTGTTATTGTCCTAGGATGATTATAATGACTGTTCTATAATTTGTACTATTTACTTAGTCTCTTCTACCTAGTCTAAAGTCTGATTACTATTCTAGGTGTTTTGAAGATTAATTTTTCAATTGGTAGGAGCTCTAATCTCTATGATAAAATCCCTTTTTGTTGCACCCTCTTTTGAGGGTAGGAATGAAGACCCTGCAATGACTACCCTCAAAATAAATATCCCTACAAGTGTGTTATGCTACAAAGGTACATGATATGGCAATGATAATCAACAAGATATCTCAAGATATAACATGTTTTGTAATGAGATATTTTTAGATCAACAGGGGTATGGGTAGATAAATATAACAATGTAATATCATGTGCAATATAATGAACTAAAACTAGAAGTTTGGTTAGATATTGGTTGTTAAGGAGGGATGGATCATGATGTCCATCATGACATCTAAGAAATCAAGATAATGCATGATGTGGATCATGGCATTATAGATAATTGAAAAACAAAAAAGCAAAAATTAGGTAAGTTAAGAATCAAGAATCATACACGAGTGGTCGAGGGGCCAAGTAAATAAGGGACATGGGCACATATCACTCAAACTTGAAAGTAAACATATAAAGCATGTTCAAATGCCACATACACACATAATTGGAAATAATCAAGGTTGGCATGAAATCCATAATCACAAAGAAGAGTAAAAGCAAAGGACATTAGAAAATGTCTTAAGGCACACATAAGAATAGAATTAAAGGACATTGGTAGATGCCCTAAGGCACATATAGGAAATGAAGTAGAAACTAAGAAATACAATCACATCTAGGTATACAAAGAATTAAAAGAAAGCATGTAATACTGGAAATACAATCGCATCTAACTAGTCAAAGCAAGAAGTGAAAGTATGCAAGATGTGTAGTACAAGACTAAGTATATGCTAAGAAATACATGAGTGTTATATACTAGTGAGTGTCGATAGAGTAATATGTGTAATCTAATAGGTAATTTACATCAACATGATAACTAGAGTGTGTGGTGTAGGAATGACATAACCTAGATGGTGTAGTCATGTAGAAGATGCCCCTAGTGGGTATGTATATCGATGTGTTTCTCGAATGTAGAAGTAGGATGCCCCCTCAATGGGTAGAGTGAAGCAATGAAAGATCTGGATGTCACTGCATACACTCAAAAAAGATCATGTGAAGCATAGTAATGTAGATAATTCAACAAACAATAACATAGAACAAAAAATGTAAGTCTAGCATGGTAATAGAAATGTAAAACATGGATAATGCATACAATTGAAATGTTTTTGGTGTTTTTGAATTATTTGAATGTTTTTGTATTTTGAAATTTTATATTGTTTTTGTATTTTTAGAATATGCTATGTATAATCAATCATGAGGAAATTATGTACAAGAAAACTAAGAAAGTATGGACAAGTAAGACTAAGAATAAATGATACTAACTGATGAGTCTCATGCAAGACTCCCTATCATGGTGTCCTATATCAAGGAGAGGGATCATGTGTGATCATGAAGTATGATGGAATGGCTAAGACTATGGCTCTAAAAGCTATGTATCCTATAAATGATTTAAAATATCTGAAGTAGAAACCAATTATGGGGTCCCCCTGTAACTCTAAGAAATGGATGCAGCTGTAAGGATCTTAGAGACCCATCTATTAGTTGGAGAAACTCTTCAAACATGTGTTCTATGTGTAGAGGCATGCAACCTCAATGACACTACTAGAGTGTAAACACTGTGGTTGGATGATATCTATAATTATGAAACTATGGTTCATCTAAAAGAGACCTTTGTAGAAGTGTATGAACTCTCTATGCTGACGATGGAGGCCTCAACTGTATCTGAGTCTAAACTGGTAGAAGAACTAAAAATGTTGGAAAATCTAAAACTTGTGGCTGAATTGAAACTAGTGACTACAAAATAGTAGATGGCTCTAAAGTGGAGAGTGGTAACTCATATGAAACTCCACCGAATATAAAAACCTAATTAATGTGAATGAATTTATCACATCTGTGCACTATAGAAGGTATTGCTTAAAGTTTCTAAATCTATGGTTGACTAAGTAACATATCAAAAACTCCTACACTAAGAACAATAGTAAATGGTGTGCACACATGTGCTGGACCAACCTATAGAGGAAGTCACCCAATGAACTTTGTATGTTCCCACTGAATATGTTGATAACTATGTCTATTGGTGTAGTATACTACTCTAAATATTCTAAATGCTGCAATAATGTCATAGTGCACATGTTCACATTAGATCCATTATCTATGAGAACACTATGAATAGGATGATTATCAATGGAAGCTTTGATAAAGAGTGCATGATAATTTGAATCATCCTCGACTATATCCTATTCTGAGAAGGAGATGGAAGGTCTAGTTGGAACTCTAGAATTATATACACCAATCATGTTGCTCAAAGGATGTAACTCAATTGAAGGTGCCCTGTATGTATCTGGTGGGGGATGTGCATGATATGCATGTTGAACACGTAATGTATCCCTTGTCTCTTATTTGGAATGCTATGAAAAAGGATTTGAGAAGATTTTCAAAGCTTTATCTTGTGTTTTCTTTACCCAATGAGGCTTGACTGACGTGCCAAGGCCAGTAATATTTCCATCTATCAAGTCATGTATCTTGTGTCTCAAAGTAATGCATCTATTGGTTGTATGGTTTGGTGCCTTTTGAAACTCATAAAATGAATACTAATAATATCCCTGTGGAAGAGGCTTTATTAGATTAATTTACTAAATAGGAGGGAGAGATATGATATTACATTCTAATAGTTGCTATAAAACTCTAGCTAGAGGAACTGGTAGATTAGTAAAGGTTTAGTGAGGAGGTGCTGATAAAACCACAAGCTGAGGGGGCTTAGAAGCTTTACTAATTTTAGGTTGATTCTAACTCTTGCTATCATTGATCTTGAATTTTTATGGGACTTTTATAGTACTTTTGTTTGTTGTTTCTAATATACTTGTGTACTTGAGTTTGCCTATTGAAATTAATCCGACTTCCCTTTCCTTTAGTGTATGACATAATTTAGTAAAGGAAGAGAAACTTTTGAACATTATTGAATTATGTAAAGTTGGTATAAGACTCTATTTGAAGAGATCTTTTAACTCTTGATAGACCATGGGGCTAGTCATCTTAGCCAAAATAGTCTTATATCGAAGAGCATAATCTATGAAATGCTCATTTGACCTTTGTTTCTTTGTGAAACTTGGGCATAGGAAACCTTATCACTAATGTTAATGATGAAATGAGCTAGGAACATGCCAAGTAAAGGATTGAATGCATTGATTGACTGATTTAGTAGACTATAAAACTATTATAGAGCATAATCCTTTAGACATCATGGAAATATCTTGGTTAGTAGCTAGTCATTTGGTACATAGTTCAAGCATGCTAAGTGAAAAGCTCTCAAGTGTGTCTCTGGATCACCCTTGCCATCATATAGAGTAAGCTTGGGTTGGAAAAAAGCTTGTGGTAAGGGTGTAGAAGCAATATGATGTGCCAAAGGTATATGCAGTAGAGAAACATAATCCAAAGCCTATGTAGGTCTACAAGCACCTTGGTCAAGATGTAGCACCTTGGATTGAATAGATCTCATCTCTTCCACAATGGCTGCCACATTAGGAGACAAATATGTACTAGCTATAGTTGGTGGCATAGAGGTAGGTTGGGATACTATAGGAGGTTATTGAGAAATAGATGACCTCGTAGTGTCATGTTCAATTGGATGCTTTGAATTAATGGAAGACTCTACTTGTTTAAACTTTTTGATTTCCATGATAGATTATAAAATAAGAGTATGATCTCGAGGTTCTTCTCTGTGCCTTTCTCAAAAACTCTGTAAGATAAAATCTTTGTTGAGGATAACTTCATTATCAATAATTGGTGGAAGCTGATGAAGTGTCTGATGTGGTAGATCATGAACATTGGTGTTTGTATCATCATTTTTATTCTCATATTGCTCATCATCAAAATTATTCTCATGAAAATTGGTGTAATCTAGATGTGTAGGATTTATAGCAAGAACTTGAGTTGGTTGTTTATCCATAGTATTGGGTTGGGTTGAAGGAATTTGGGTGAATACAGGAGCATTGCCACTAATTCTTACACTTCATCTCGAAGGAAGAGATGCAAGGAGCTTAGGTGGCATAAGGAAAATAAATTGAATAATGGAAGAAAAGATTAAACAAATATAATCTAAGCAAGGAACTGGAATATGCATAAAAAGGATACAAAGCTCACAAATGTATAAGGTGATACCTCAAGAATCAAATAGGAGCTATTACATGAAACTAGGGTTTTCAATGAAATTATTTTAAAAATTACTAAGGATTTTTAAAATTTGATGCAAATTTTTGATTTAAATATGTAAGTAAAAAATCATAAAAATATAAGAAAAATACTAGGACCTAGTATGGGAAACTAGGGTTTGAAATAAAATTATTTTAAAATTAATAATTTTTTTTAAATTTAATGTTATTTTTTTATTTTATTAGGCAGATAAAAAATTATAAAAATATAGGAAAAAGTATTGGGAGAATACTAGGACATAGTATGGGAAACTAGAGTTTGAAAGAAAATTATTTTAAAAATTACTACAAAATTTTAAAATTTAATGTTGATTTATGATTTTATTATACAGGTAAATTTTTTTAAAAATAGGAAAAATTAGCAAGAAATTTACACTAGGGTTTCTAGGGTTTTTATGCACAAACGAAGTTAGGCTCACCAAATGATTTAATAGTTTTGTGTATTATTCCTAATTTAGTTAAAGGTATAGAATAGTAAATTAGTAAATAAATATGTAATAATTAAGCTACTAATATTTATAATTTGAACATTTTTAAAAATAGTAATAAGGGAGAGAAAATAAGACTTAGCTAGAAACTGATTGAGACAACTATTATAGGGTCTGAAATTCATTGTGTAGGACTGAGACACTATCATAAATCAGGATCTGGCACTCATTTTATGATTGGATATGAGCACTAAAATATGACACCATAAGGTCTAGTGCTATAGTCCTCTTCTACCATTGTTGTCTAGAAGACCTGAGCTTTCTCAGTTTTGTTCACTATGTCTATGTGATCCTACCTATGGAACTTTGACTATTGGATGTTCGTGGAACTCCCTGTAGAGCTGATTTAGTCTTCAAACTTTAGAATCCATTGTGATTTGAAAAAATTTAAGAAATAAGGGGGTTAGTGTGTGTAAGATGCATTGAATGTGTATCTACACCCCTTGTGTGAGCATGTTGCCTACATACCAATACTCCGAAGAGGGATCAAGCCATTTATAGTCCTCCCACTTGATGTGCTTTGTGAAATAGTGTGTTTGAAGATGATAAATTTTAAACTAGATGTGTTTGAGGTGGATAAGGACTGGTGTAAGGATTTGAATAAGCTTGTAGTAGTATTGGTTGGCTATATGCAGAGAATAGGGAAGATTGTCTTAGTAGTCTTGCTTGTATTCTTACTTGCTTTGTGATATTTTATAACCCATTCTAAATGAACTTTGAATGGGATTTTATAGCGATATATTGGTCATGGGTTGAATGTATTTCTGTTAGGCTTAAAATAAAAGGAATAGGAACCTGAAGGAGCTGGCCATTGGAGGTAAAAACACACTTAGATAGGAGCACTGAAAAGGGATACCCTAGGGTCCATTGCTATGGTCTTGAAGGAATGGGACCCAAGGGGATGGAATCATCATTGGAAATGTTTTCCAGAGGAGGTGAAATTACTGTTTAGAAGGTTATAGATGACTGAGAATCAGTGAAAAGATGACTATGAAGTTCATGAGAGCAAGCAAGAGGGACCTATGGGTTTGGTGTCATTATCCACACTCAAGTTACCAATTTTCACATTTTATATGTCTACAAAAACCAAGTTATTTTTGGTTGGTTTTATCAAATCCATAACAATAAATATGAGTTTGTTTGATGTTTTATTTGGAATATTTTATCTATTGGATTAACCAAATAAAGGAGATAGTAATTCTAGAACTTTCATCTAGCAAGACTTTTCTAATTAAGTTATTATTGATTCAAGTTTTAACAAAGAGAGGTGGATCATCATCTTGAAAAATAATCTCATCATTAATCATATCCTCTTAATGGAATTCTATTGTGGGTTTTGTGGGAGAAGAAACTATTTTGATGCATTGAACCTATGTGGGTTGAAGACCATAAAAAGGTGAAGTAGGTATTTCAGAATCACTATATGATGGCTCTTGAATGTCTTACAGTTGTTGCATAATTAAATTACAATGATATTGAGAAGTTATGACTAATTCCATGAATGTAATTTGAGAAGACATATAATTAATTTCATCTAGGAAATTCCAATGAGACTAAGAAGAATAATTAACATAAGGCTTAGATTGATTAGAAATGGTGTTATTTGTAAGAATGAAAGAACTATGTTAAGATTCCACTTATGGATATTACTCATTATGATCATAGGAATCCAATAAGGGAGGTTAGTAACATGCTAGTTCAAGCAATAAAAACTTCAATAAACACAATAACACTTACACTCTAAGCCTAAATCTTAGGGGTGAGCTTAGTTATCAAAAGATAAGTGAAAGCACAATTGAAATTCAAAATACATCAAATCGATTACCTTCCTTGATAGCTCCAAATGCATTTTTGAGTGGCTTGCTTAGCTTGTACATCAAAGAGTCTTTGGTAATGGAGGTTATGTGGCTCTTCCCCTTGGCATCATGGCTTGTGATATGGCTTGGCTTAAGATTTTAACACTATAACACTACTTGATAGGCATTTTTGCATCATAACACTACTCTTATCAAATCTTTGAAGTCATTTATGCATGATAAATTTACACCAAAATTATTTAAAATTAAAAAAGGGAAGGCATTGTATTTATATCAAATGGATTTAACCTTAACACAAGGTGAGTTAAGGTGGAGTTTAAACATGAAATGAGTTCAAACCTAACATAAGTGAGTCAAGTATAACCCTAATAGAGTTAATAGTTTTCAATTAATAATGATTTCCAATGAATAGACACAGGTCTCCAAAATGAGATATTTTAGGATATTTTCAAAGGACTTGACAACGCACAAAGGTAATCATCAAAAGCTAGGATATTTCATATTTTTGAATTTCCTTTTTTAGTTATTCATCAATTGCACATGGATAATTAAACTAGGCATTTAATTTGGTTTATATTGTTAATTAATTTTTATTATCCAGTTAGTTCTTTAAAGATTTAATATTTGTTCATGTGCCACAATTAATAGGTCCATAGGTTAAATTGACTATTGTGATGCCGAAAAATGACTAGGGATGAATCCATGCAAGGTTATTATTGAATATGATATGATACTATAATTATGGATACCTTAATGTGATTCTAAGCTTTGATGAATGATGCACAAGAAAATTTGGGATGTTTAGTGATTCTTAGTCTTAATTTGTAATAGTTGGTAAGAATCGGTTTGAAGTCCAGTCTGAAGCCAATTGTGGCCAATTTTAGGTGTTTACAGTTTGCCCTATTTGGGAAGATGTTTCAAGCTATAGGCACAATAATTACTTGTAAAATAATAAACTAGGCTAAAAAGAAGATAATGATTAAAGAAGAAGCTCCAAACAATGTTTGGGAAGCCTATAATGATGCCCCCTAGAGGGAGTGGCCATCACATACATTTGATTGGAGGTCCTTTGAAAAGAAGAAAGAAAAAGAATGAAATTAACCCATAGATGAGACTAATCTAATAGAGAAAATGCTTGCATGCATTGATTAAAAAAAAACTCATTTTCCAAAAGGTGGTTATAATTGGTCACAAAGGTTGAGACACTAATTTACCCAAGGGAAGTTATAATAAATGGCAATGACACATGCCCCAATTATGGATGATGAGTCAAAGTAATGATTTTTTCATAGGTAGTTATAATAATCAAGATGACTTGGATTAAAAAATGATGTTTGATTTTGCCCCATTAGGGCATATTGGCAAGCATAAATCAAGGATGTAACATGTTTTATAGATTAAAGATGAGTAGGTAGGAACATAGATGCGATGGTCTAATGACTAAAGAAGACACAAACAAACAAGCATATGAGGATGCCCAAAATGTGAAAGAGATGAATGGAAGAATAATAATTGATCAATGTGAATGATTTGGTCATACCTACCAATGTGGAGATGCTAGATGACCAATAATCTTTAATCACAAGTTTGATGCAATGGTCTAATGACTAAAGATGACACAAACAACCAGGCATACAAAGATACCCAAAATGGTGAAAGAGATGAATGAAAGAATAAGAATTGATCAATGTGAATGATTTGGTCATACTTGCCAATGCAACTCATCTTTATTAACATTGATACAAAAATAATGGTCAAGTGATTGATTTAATCAAGGTGGGTAGGAGGATTTTCTAAGGTTACCAAGGAGAATTCTTTGTGGCTCCATTGATTGCAAGAATTCTTGAGTTGAGTTTTTTTATAGCATATGATGATATGGCTCATGATAAATTTGCCTAAATATGGATAAGGACCGACTCCCAATCTAATAAATAATTAAAAATAATACACCAATGATAAAAAACATGATAACAATGTTGATGTAAGAATATGGATAGACTCAATAATAATGCACAAGGAATCACCGAATGAACACATATAAACTGAGTTGAGGTATAGTACTGAAAGCAAATAAATAAGCAAGCTAAGGAAAAAAAACTAAGAAAACAAACACATAAAAATCTTGAAAGGAAAAACAAAATAAAGCATCCTAATAATGGATTTGCCCTAGTAAGGTGGATCAAGGATGATTGAATAGGCTTATATAGGACAAATATTTTTGGATTTTGAAATTTTATGAATATTTTTGGAAATTTGAGGTATCTTAACTCATTAGAGATTGACAAGATACCACTCATGAAACAATGAGAGCATTGGTTTAGGTTGTTTGCAAAACAATAAGATCGTATGGAAAAGAAGGACTTAGTTGAACTCAATAAGAATTGAGCATGGCCTATATAGTCCTAATGGGACCTCAATTCATAATATTTATACCAACATAAAAGGCAAGGAGACCCAACTAAGTCACAACAAGTTCTAAAATTAAGGCCAAATGACAAGGCAAATGATAATGGTAATGGCAAGGTGATGTGGCAATACATGATAAAGGGTATTATTCCTACTTTTCCCATGGGTGGTTATAATTAAGAAATAATAGCATAGGATATGTGATACTAATTTTTCCATAGGCATTTATAATTATTAACACAAGGTGGGATACTGATTTTCCCATAGGCAGTTATAATTAGTAACACAAGATGGGATACTAATTTTCCCATAAGAAATTATAATTAGTGGCACTAGTCAAATGAAAGATAACTTGTCAGATCCACTGACACACTACTTTCATAGACATTCATTTAAACATGGAATTATAAAACTACTAAGATTAGATTGGAATCCCCTTATAGAAGGTGCATGAAGAACCAAATGAACCAAGATCAAAAAGGGGTTGGGTAGGATGGCTAAAAATAGGATTTGGTCTAATAGGGATGGCATGGTAAAATGAAATATAGTATTGCATTGTTTAGGATGATGATGGTATGAATATTGGGTAAAATTATAATAGGGTTTCCCCCAAGTGATAAGGTGAGGTAAATGGTAGGGTAAGAAACAATGGTAATATGAATGGAAAATGAAAATGGTAATGTAAATTTCTTTGGTAAGGTATGGTAAATGGAAAATGTAAAAGACATATGATTCTAGAAAATGGAAATGGCAAAGTAAATGTTTTAGGCTAAGATATGGTTATATTATTCCTGCTGATGTAGAAATACATGTCTAGATCAACATATAATACAACTAGAATGGTCAATCATGTAAATTTTTAGCCCACACCTTTTATGAATATCTGCTCTCTCAGGAACCTAATATAGATTTGGATGCCAAGAATGTTGGCGTGGTCTTTGTTGGTTAATGATTATGTTTCCTTCAAAATTTAAGACAAGGTGTCTTTGTAGCCTCTACAAAGGAAAGTACAGCCAGGGATGGTAAATACAAGTAAATATTGGCTAATAGGGTGGTTTTGGTAATGTAAATGTGGATGATAATATAATCTATAATGGTTAGGAAACAAATAAAGATCATGATTTTTAGGGACACATAATTTTATTGATTCCAAATTTGACATAATTCTGGTTGTGACAGTGTAGAATAATTTTGAATATGCTCTCGATAAGACCACTAATTTTTTTTATTGTTTGGGCCTGAGAGTAGCTACCATATGATTGTGTTGTAGATTGGAAGCTATATTTATTTCATCTTTGATAATATATTCATCAAGTAATGAAGAATTATTGTACTCAACTATTGGTGCCTCGATAAGGTTTTCACCAATGAAGTTGTCTTGATTGTCACATATCACCACCTACAAGGTTTCACTAAGGAACATTGAATTTTGAATTTGATTGTGTTTTACTACCTCTAAAAAAGTTTCACTATAAGATGCTAATTTTAGACTTTGATTTTCCCCTAGCACCTCCAAAAAGGTTTCACTAGGAGATGGTTCTACTTCTTCATGAATTTGGTCTTCCCCCCCTAATATTCTACAACTAATATGTCACCATGGATGTAGTTTAATAAGGTATGTTTTTGTCGATGCCAATCAAAACTTGTGAGAGGTAGAAGGTAAATATAATGGCCAAGTTAGTTGGTGGCAATGACATGTGGAATGGGGGGAGGTATCACAATCCTCATATAATATACCAAGAGAACTTGTGTTAAAATTAAATTAAAAATCCTCAAAAACTAAAAAAGAATAAAAAATGTATTCAAATTGATCTACGAGGCATGTGTAACCAATGTTGTAATAACCACAAACTTATTATGATTCTAAAGCTGATTCTGACTCAAGGAACTTAAAAACCAATGTTGAAACTAACATTAATTCTCCTTTTGATGCTAAATATGATGTCAATTCAAAAATAAAACCTAAATTCAATGTTGATTCTTCATCTGATGGGGATGTTGCTATAATGATGTCGTGTTGAATTTTTGGTTTTGGACAAGTAACAACCTATGATTGCATAATGGGCTCCACAGAGATTGGTTTGTCCAAGTGATACTCCTCAACAAGTGTAAAAAGGTCAAGAGACAACTCTATAGAGACTAGAATATCAAAAGGAGGCTATTTAAAAATAAGACAATGGTCATGATAGTGATTTTCCCAAACATGGTTATAATAATTAAGAAATGACTCATTAAATACCGACTTGTCAAAGTGAGATTCATCGATAATAGGTAAAGGATCAAAAGGTGATTCATCACAAGTGGACTTGACATAAATAGGGTTTTTAATGAAAACATCTCAGATTGGTTTGTTATCTTAGCCTTGGTTTATAATTAGTTGTAAAATACCAGTTTTGAATATATCTTGGTCTTCGAATGATTGGCTCAGTTGGAGAGGTAATGGTTTGCTTGGTTGGGGCTAGAAAATTTGTAGGGTTTTCTAAATTGGGTAATTTTTGGCAATATATGAAGGTTGGCCAATGGTTGGATAATGGTAGGTTAAATAAAGGTTGGTTTATGGCATAGGACAATAATTGTTACACATTGAGTTATGATTGGATAACTTTTTTGGGATAATGAGTTATCATATATGAAATGGTTAGGAATTATAATGGTAGGGAATTGTGAAGCTTTATTTCTTACACAAGACAAAGGATGAGTTACTGGTATAGAAATGGTAGGGTGCTGTGGAGCTTGATTACTTTCATAAGCTAAAGGATGAGGTCCTGATATAGAAATGGTAGGGCATTGTGGAACTTGATTGATCACACAAGCCAAAGGATTAGGTCTAGGTATAGAAATGGTAGGGCATTATATATTTTGATTACTTACACAAGCCAAAGGATGAGGTCTTGGTATAGAAATGGTAGGGCATTGTGGATATTTGTTGCTCAAACAAGCCAAAGGATGAGGTCTTGGTATAGAAATGGTAGGGCATTGTGGATATTGGTTGCTCAAACAAGCCAAAGGAGGAGGTTATGGTATATAAATGGTAGATCATAATGGTGCTTGATTTATCACATAAGCCAAAGGATGAGGTCCTGGTATAGAAATGGTATGGAATTATGGAGCTTAATTTCTCACACAATCTAAAGGATAAGGTCCTGAAATAGAAATGGTAGGGAATTTTGGAACTTGATTGATTTTAAAAGCCAAAGGATGAGGTCATGGAATAGATATAGTAGGGAGTTATGGAACTTGGTTGCTCATAAAAGAAAAAGGAAGGTTAAGGGTATAGATGGAGGATCATATTCCATGAGTGGTGAGGGGATGAAGATCATACATCAGCCAACCTGAATAAGGTTCCTCAAAATTTGATACTTAAGGATATTGGCTTTGTTCCCTAAATTGAGGATTGTAAGGAGGACATGAATCTATATCATAAACCACTTCTTCACCATAGGGGTATCAAATTTTTTTAATTTATGCAACTATCATATCATAACTTGGATTTTACATGACTCCACCATAAGTATAGTGAGACATATCCACATCGATGATGAATGTTCCACAAAAGGCCTAGAGTTCTACAAATTCTTAAATGATGTCCAAAAGATAAAAGGTTAGAACTTGGTCTAAATTGGTTAGAGTAATGGAGTTATATCTCCAAAATGGTTTGGTCTAAACTTGGTATAAAAAAGTCTAACGTCAAATGTCTAACATAAAATATTTTAACCAAAGGGTCAAGTGGATGAAATAAAATTAGAATGCCAAACTCTAGGTTTAAAGTGTTTCAAACAAGTCTAATCTAATAAAATAAAAAGTTTTTAGGTATTTTGGCCAAATGTGGCATCAAAATCTAGTCTCAAAATAGGCATATGCTAGGAATTTTGGAAAAACAAGCACAAAAGCTAGAATTTAAAGGAAGGGGTATGATTTAATCTAAAAAATTTGAAACACATCAGCATAAAATAAGAATTCAACTTTAGACATGAACTTGGTCAATTGGTATAAGGCATGAAACAAAAAACATGTGGAAGATATGTTATTTCTCCCAAATTTAGGCACAAATAATAGTTTTTAAATTTTAAATAATTAACCTAAGTTACACAACCTAAAAGAGAAGGATGAATGTCTTGGCCAAAATTAGATAAGGCACAAACATAAATCAATCAATGTTTGGATTTGAACTTGTCAAGGTTAAATAAAAACTCAACTTAGGAAAATACGCTTCTTTGAACAAACAACTAGATAAAATTAAAAAGCATAATGACATGAGGTAAAGATCCAAAAGGCACATGTGGATTAAGTTTAAATTAAAATATTGGACACAAGACAATATAAGTCTATGAAACTATTTGAGTATCTGGATAGCATTATCACGATCTAAAGGTATTATCAAAGCTTTGTTTCAATACTTCAAGGCACAAAACTTGAAATGGATTGGTTAGCATAACGTTACCCTTTTAAATCAATTGACACACACACAAATATTTGTCAAAATACTAAGGCAAAGGTATGATGTCAAATGGATAACATAACACCTCCTCAAATAATAGAGTGATGTAAAAAAAACTCATTTTGACATGGCATAACAAAAAAAAAGATAGATTAGACTCAAAACCACTCAGGAAAAGATAAAATGACATAAACACCTAAGTCTAATGTCCTAGATTCTAAAACTAATAAAGTTGCATAGTACTATCAAATTACATCTATATACGTGCTCTCGGGAGGATTTTAAGTGTTAATCCAAAAATAAAAGTGCATGAAGTAGTAGGGTTTTTACACCCCCTTCTCCCAAGAGATTATATGGTGACATGAAAATTTAGACTACTTTCTTTACATCAACAATATTTCCATGATAAGTGGGGTTATTATAAAACTATAAGTTTCATGTATCTATATGGTCCCAAGTGTGGTTAACACTAGAGATGAAATCATATCAATTGAGTTCATACTAGCTAGCTTAATATGCAAGGTTTTATTCTATTACATAGCGATTCCATCTGTGTAATTCTTAGTGGAGTCCCTTGGTTATCCAAACCTAACTCTAGTTTTCATTATGATTGGAGAGACTAGCTGCTCAACCCACTCGTAAGCATAGTATATGTGCCTTAATTTATATACCCCACCATTGAGTGGCATTGGTATGATGCTGGGAGATAAAACCCCTGGTCAACACACCCCTAGATAAATCATGAGGAGGCTATGAAATCCCACTCACAAGCTAGTTGCATAAAATAAATGACTATGAAAAGACTTTAAAGGTTATGTTTAGATAACCCAAACCATATAGGTTTTGAGGAGAGCCTGAACAACATTCTTTTCACACCTTGGATAAGCCACAAATTACAAGGAAGAAGCACTTTTGGTCATCCAAGTTTCCTAAAGGGAGGCGGGGAAGAACATACATGCATTCTTCATTTTATGAAAAACAAATAAGTATAAAGGCTCTATCATAAAAAAAAACACTCTTTAAGAATTTACAATTTAAGTGAATGTTTATTTTATGCACCAAAGTGAAGTGTTTGTGAAATTGTTTTGGCCCCTTAACATTAGTTGAAAACTTGTAATAAATTTCACAAAACAATGTAAGAATAAACACCTATGTTCTTTTTAAGTACCAAAATGAAATGCTTAAGACTTGACTAAATTCCATTTAGGTACAAAAATGAAGTGTTCAAGACTTAGAACTTGAAAATTTATGTCATTCTCCTACTTTGGTCCTGTAAATGTTAGAGGGCTTTGACCTGTCTTGAGGCACTTTCATGAATGAGAAAATAAGAGTTCGAAACAAGCTCTCAGGTTTCTCTATTTTTATTACATAGAGACTGACATTGGTCTAAAAATACCAATGTTGGTTATAATAAAATTTAATCCAGTTGTAACAAGTACCAAAGCTGATCAAGTTAAAACTAATGCTAGTTTCTTGTAAACCCTTAGGTAAAAACACATTTTGTCAAAAAAACTTTGTTAGCCAAAATTAGTATAAAATATCTAGAAAAAACTCTAGATCCTGTAACAAGATGACTAGATAGAGAGCTTGTAAGATTTAAAATCATAAATAATAACTTACAATGATCAAGGAAACTTAAAAACCAATGTTTTCTACCATTTTCTGCTCTACACAGGGATTGATGTTGGTTAGGGTAAACTGATACCAGTCACTGTGTAAAATTGTGTATAACTAAAAATATGATATGGAAAAGATAAAGCAAAAACTCAAATTTTTAATATGATTAAGCATTCATTGGAAAAACTATGAGATGCACGTTGGTCTCCTTGCTATATGGGATGCTTTAGGTCCCACCATATATGTCATTTATGATCACAGCAATCCAAGAATCGAGGTTAGTAACATGTTAGTTCAATCAATAAGAACTTCAATAAGCACACTAACACATACACTCTAAGCCTAATTCTTAGGGGTAATCTTAGTTAACAAAAGACAAGTGAAAGCATAACTAAAATACAAAAGATATCAAATCTTTTACCTTGTTTGAGAGCTCCAAATTAATTATTGGGTGTCTTGCTTGGCTTGTACATTAAAGAGTCTTTGGCAATGGAGGTTATGTGGCTCCTTCTCTCATTGGCACCATGGTTTGTGATATGGCTAGGTTTAAGATTTTAGCATTATAACACTACTTGATAGGCATTTTTGCATTATAACACTACTTTTATCAAAGCTTTGAATTTATTTTTTCATGATAACTTTTTTCAAAATAGCTTAAAATTCAATAGGCAAGGCATTTAATTTATAGAAAATGGATTTAACCCTAGCCCATGGTGAGTTAAGGTGGAGTTTAAACATGGAATGAGTTCAAACCTAACCTAAGTGAGTAATTATAACACCAAATAGAGTAAATAATTTTCAAGTAATAATGATTTTTAGTGAATAGGAATGTGTCTCCAAAATGAGATATTTTAGGATATTTCCAAAGGGATTGACAACTCACAAAGGTAATTATCAAAGCTAGGATATTTCATATTTTTAAATTTCCTTTTTTACTTATTCATTAATTGCACATGGATAATTCAACCAGGCATTTAATTTGGTTTAGCTTGTTAATTAATTTTGATTAGCCATTTACCTTTTTCAAGATTTAATATTTGATCATGTGTCACACTTAATAAGTCCATAGGCCCCACTTAATAATGTTCCACAAATACATAGCAACATAAGATCTAGTGTTGTTAAGGCATTAATCACATACATAAGAATAAATATGTTGTGTATATTCTAGACATTTAATAACATGAGAGATAATATCCCCTAAAGACACTAATCTAGGACTTAACCATCTCTTCCATACTCTAGTGGAGGCCTCTATGCTATGTAACTAACAATACCAGTGAGGCTAATGGAACTAATAGCCTCAATCTATATTATTATTATTATTCAACCCACCCTAACAAATAGAATAGGATGTAAAATATGATAATAATAATCACATATATTAAAAAAAGTCTAACCATTGTTTAAAAAAAATATAAATATACAAAAGAGGTTGATAATAATTAAAATAAGATTAAATGATAATAAAATATATTTCATCCTTCAACAAGAGAATTAAATTAAACATATCCATAAATAAGGACCATATTAATAATTCACATGTGGTATGCAATAAATAAATCTATAAAGAAAAGTCCAATCAAAAACATTTTTTTGTACATTACCTTCTACATAATAATATGTTGAATTTATGTAATGAGATAGGATTGACCTATAACTTCTTGGTATCTAAGACATCTAGAGTTGGATAAGGTTGACCTAATATATGCCACCAATACTTAATTTATCGTGATATGACAAAATAGATATGCTGAACCTAACAAGAGGAAAACTTATCACATAACGTCAATAGAGAGGGTTTCAAAGCCTCTATATAATCAATATAATGAAATAACCCTAAGTAGGTCTTCTAATATTGGATTTAATTTAATCTATTATTTCCAAGATAGAAACAAAAATAATGGAGGTGGTTAAAAACAATCTAAAAGTGGTAAGGAACCATGGTAAGAAAATGGGGGCCTAGGTTACTTAAGGTGGGAAATGACAAGATTGAAAGTCCCTATAGCCACACTAATTATAAGTGTAGAGGATGTTAAAAAAAAAAAATATACACTCTTTCAAGATAATAATTATGAAACTTATATATATCAAATGAAATAACTAGGGATAAAATATACTTACATTGAATAAAACTTGTCAAGCCCAAATCTCCCCCTTACCCAATGGAGCTTTGCAAGATATTTTTGTTGTTGTAAGGATAACAAAGGTTGAAAATATATATGGATAAAATAATCCTACTATTTCATCCAAGACTCCAAAAAATAGGATTCCCCTCCAAGACAAGATCTAATAAATGACTCCTCCAAATGTAGGCTTAAGCAGAATTACAAACACCAATTATAATGACAATGTGAAAATGAATATTCCTCTCTATTTGATTGAAATGGGGACTTATATTTATAATTATTGATGATCCTAATCCTTTTATATGTTTTGGATAATTTTATTCATCAAACTTGATGTAATATAAAATATGATGGTTTAACCTTAAACTAGGCAAGCCATAGCCGATATAGTTTTGATGTGTTTATTGTAACTTTTAGAATGCATCAACTAGGCTGAATTAGTTTTAAAATTATTGAGATTTGACTATTACTACATCAATATGGGTTGATATATTCATAAAATATGGGTCTTGGTATACTTAGTGGTTATAATGATGAATATTTCTTAAGGCATCCAGTATGAGGGAAGTGTATTTGATATAGGAATGCTAGATAAACAACAATGTCTCTCATGAATCACCTTTAGTTGGTTCACCCCTTTACTAGTACACAATTTAAGGATTGCAATCAAATATATTGAAACTGTATAGTTTGATGAAAGAGGGAAAGAATTTTCAAATGATAAATTTTTAAATTAGTGTGTGTATACATATGCCCCAATCTAATCTCATCAAGTTTCACTAGAGTGTAATATGGGATGGTTCTTTGAGAAAGAAAATAAAAACATACTAACTGAGCTAACTAAAAATGAAATACTAAAAGGAATTTTGGAAGTGAAATAACTGAAAGTACCATGTTCATACATTGACATACCTTTATTTTGAAATGGTCACATGTTGTATTTATATTATTGATCATGGATGTAGCGATAAGTACATTAGGGCAAACACTAGGGATACAAGGCTAAAGATCATAGCAAGAAATCAAATATAACAAAGTAAATGAACACTTTCATGACAAATTTAAGTACTTATAAAATTGGTAAACTTAGATGACAAAGGCTAGATTAGGACTAGAGGACCAAAATAAATGATATAGAAGTGAGAATATGTGGCAACCTAAAATATAATGATATTAATTACCGAAAGAGACAAAAATTTATCTAAATTAAGAAAATTAATAATCCATATCAAACCAAGGAATCATGAAGCAGAGTAGTATACTCAACATCAATGTAAGATAAGTAACAATCATAATCAAACAAATTTAGAAGAACATACAATATATACAAAATCAACAAATGAGATGTAACAATCCATACTCAATCAATGATGGAAAAACAAAAGATATTTAGAGGAAATGAGATGAAATAACCTGTAAAAAGGTGACTAGAAAACTAAACGTCCCAAACATACCTGAGAGAGATTCAAGAATCATAAGGAAATAATCAAGAGAGCATCACACAATAAATTGAACATGGATCTTATGTTCTAGTGATAGATATGCTAAAATTATTGTATTCTAAACATGTTGAAAACTAAATGGATAATAATAGTGAAAAATTTAGGAGAAGATTTAGAAATGAATTTGACTATCAAGGTGGAAATAAAATGGGTGGTTTGGGAGAGAGGGTGGTTATAAGGTTAAAACATAATATTTATTAGAAATGATATATTAATTTCATGTTGGTGAGACTAAAATACATTTGGCATCAATTACCTTTAGATGACTCACCTAGTCCATTCAAATTTGGTCCAACTAGTGAAGTATAAGAATCATCCCATGAACATTGGTATGAATGAAAATTAATATCGAGATAAATTTCCACAACATGTTCCTTGTTCCTTTGGGTGACTTATATATTAATTGACATAATATGAAGATTATGTACTTGTGTGAAAAAGTAGGTGGTAATATATGATCATATGAAGTCTTATATCCTAGGAAATGTTTCTACCACACCCCAATGGACCTTGGTTCTATTATGAGGCCAAATGTGGAGTTTGAGCTTCATCTAGGATAGAAGATGTGCCAAATAAAGAACACATATTTTTGTGTGATCTAAATGTTAATATTATATTCTCCTTTTAATAATTTCCTTTTTTACATGATATGGCTTTTAACTCTTTTCAATTTTTATGTTCCTCTAGATAGAATAAAATAACTAAGCATGAGTGCTAAAAATTAATATCACATGAGAATTTTCACTTATTGTATATACAAGAGAACCAAGGTAAAATGATGTCTAAGACTCCTAGACTTACACATTAGAAGAGATTGTTATCTCTCAATCATCCTTGGTGTGCTTAAAGTGATGTGAATTAGGGGAGTTGATAGAAATTAGCATGGAATGATTAGGTTGCCCCAATTCATAAAAAATGTTATAATGAATATGGTATAGTGGAGAGTAGGAATGAATCATCATCATAATAAGAATTATATATGAATGAATACATGAGAATAAAATTTTAGAGTTTTATAACAAAAGAATATGATTGATTTTAAGTGTAAGAAAATATAACTTTTGACCATTGCCTTATTTTTCATGGAAGACATTTAGTTAATGTTGAGAATGAAAACAATTTATGAAATGAATTTTGAAGCATTTGTGAGGAAGGCTTAGTCCTATCCAAGGTCTTACAATGTAACTCACAAACTACAAAAGCATGAGCATAGTTTATTCTAAAAAGATAGATAAAGTGATAATAATGTAATTAAAGACTTGATAAGACTCTATCATTTATTAAATAAGAAAATAGATGCTTATGAGGAAAAACCAGGTCCTATCCAAGGTATTACAATACAAACTCATAAACTAAAAACTAAGTGGTATTAATAAGACAAAAATACCAATAGACTAAAACTAGGAACTAAGGTTCATGTGTATAAATCAAAACCTAGAGAAGTGTATAGAAGTGAAGTTGATGCTATTCTATGCAAATATAAATTCTAAGTAAGATATATGTAGGAGATGTTAGTTTCAAACAATATATAAGAGTTAGTAGAAGACATTCAAGTAAATAATATTAAGAGAGAAATACATAAATAATATGTAATTAAGAAAAATATTTATTCAAAATCTTAGCATTGGTCAATTATTTGAAGATGTGTCCTTTATTAATTTGTAATGTGTAAGTACTAGGTCTAAAAATGTCTTTTATTAAGTAAGTACCCCACCAATTTTGGGTCTACTTTCCTTATTTATTATGGTTGTAATATAATATAAACACTAATTCTCTAATATTTAAAGTGCAGAATTTGATTTTTTACTATGTTGTTTAGTGACGCAAGTTTTTTTGGGTGAATATGTTGTAATTCACCCAATCATCACTCATCAAGGAAAGATAAGGCATGAAGGCATTCACAAATATCTTCATCAGGGATGATTCAATGGAGATATTTTTTTAAGGAAGGTAACTTCAATTCTATTCGTAAGGTAGATTTAGAACCATATACTAATGAGAAGGGAGTTGCCTTAGTAGTAATATGAATGCTAGTACAATAATTCCAAAATGTAGGATAAAAATTGAGATTCCATTCAAAGTTAGAATCTTGAATACTCTTTTGCAAGATCTTGTTAAGAATTTTCTGAGTGGCTTCATCTTGAACATTACACTAAGGATGATATGTTGTGGAAAATTTATGTGTGATTTTGATTTTGTCACATAGTTGTTTCATGTCTCTATTTTTTAAATTCCCACCATTGTTATAAATGATGGTGTATGGAATATAAAAATGATATATTATTTGATTAATAATAAAGTTTGAAATAGTAATGAAAATAACATTTATAAGAGGCATAACTTAACCCAATTTATAAAATAATTGGTGGTAGTAATGATGAATACATGGACATCTTGTGATCTAGGTAATTTTCCAATGAGCTATAATCCCCACATAGAAAATATCCAAGGAGATTCCAAGTTTTTAAGTTCATTTAGAGGAGAATGAATGAGTTCATCATGAAGCTAGAATGGATTACGCTTTTTAGTGAATGTAATGGATTATTTTCTAAGAATAGGACATATTTATTCCATCCATAGGCATATACATGTTGTAACAATTCTGCTACAATGACCACTAAAAATTTCCCCATGTGTTTACTCAAGGAGGGTTAGAACTTCATCTCAAATAACACAACATATCAAGGTACCTTGGGAATTTTGATAATAAATAATATCATATCAAAGGACACATTTACATGATTTATTGAAACTTTGGGTATTTTCATGTGAATAAGATATTGGAGGATAAGTATGATGTTAAATCAATTGTATTATGTGTTTTTACCATGAGCTTTATTGAGTAGTGACAACCTCAATGTGGTATATAAGATAATCATCCTTATATTGTAAATTATAGGGTGACTCATGTGAATGAGAAATTATGAATCATAAATTAATTGATGAGGGTGAAAAAGAGAATATGATGAAATAAGATAATTAAAAATCACATTTTGTTACTATGGGATTACTTCAATAGTAAATGTTGTGAATTATTTGGCAAGAGTGGTAGCCATTGATAATATGGGATGATATTTTCAATTTTGCATTGATAATCACCACTGACTTGATGACATATTAGTTGTCAATCTCTTAGGGCATGTAAATATGGGATGTATAAATCAATGACCACTTGCATCCTTAAGATGAAAGCTTCATATTAAGCCAAGTTAAAAGTGACTTCAAAATGAAATAAAAAAATCTAGATTTACGATTTTACCATGGGGATCAACTAAAACATAACCTACCCCATCTCCTTGAAGACATTTAGCACCATAAAAATGAAATGTCCAAGTTTATTCATGTATTTCAATGTTAACTTTGAGTAATTATTCTATGATAAATTTAGGTTCTAGTATACTAGTGGACATTTTAGGTTCTTAAAGGAATTGTGCCTCTAAGTCAATAGTTAATTTGTGGAAATAATATTTAATAGAAATAAATTGATTAATACCTTTAATTTAAAGGATATTTTTGTTAGGAAGAATGTCCTTAAGGTGATTTGTATCTAGTGTAAGTTTGGAACTAGGTTTATGGTTAATCACTTTCCCTTTAACTAATTTTTCCATGACAATTATTAAGTAATATACTTTTTAGAGAACCATCCATTTCATAATTATATCTCTAGGCAAGAAATCATTGGATAAGAAATGACAAAGTGGATCGAAATGTATAATAACATAAATCATTATATAAACATGTAGTGTATAAGCTTTTCAAATGTGAAATAAATTTCCATAAAATCACATTCTACTTCCATGTAATGGGGATCACAATCTATTAAATTACAGTTTATGTAATATATAAAATATCCTTGACATATTTCATATTTTTTAGTGAGAATTACCCCAATGAATATAGGGGTAGATGAAGTATAAAATATGAAAGGGATATTTTTAGAAGGTGGTCAAAGAGTAGGAGGATGAAGTAATGATTCCTTCATGTTATCAAATTTTTTTTGGCATGCATCAGTCCATTCAAGAGTAATGCCTTTATTAAGGAGTAAGTTTGTTGAATAGGTTTGTTAAGTCATCTCAAGAATAAACTATTAGATTTCATTGAGTCTACTAAGATATGTTCTATATATATATATATATATATATATATATATATATATATATATATATATATATATATAATGGAATTACGAATAGGCATGTTGACTATAGCTTTGATTTTTATAGGATTGACATCAATCACTCTAAGGGAGACTATAAACCCTAAGAGTTTACAATATATAACATTGAAAAAACATTTTTAGGGATTAATTCTAACTTTTTATTTGATGATTGGATTTTCAAGATGCTTGGATTTGATAATAATATCATCCATAAAAGTTTCAATTATTTTATGAATTAGGTCATGAAAAATATGGGTCATTACATGTTGATAAGTATATCAAACAATTTTTTATGCCCAAGGGAATTTTAACCCAACAATAAGTTCCTCATTCGTTGGTGAATGTAGTTTTATATTGATCTTTAGGAGTGATATGAATCTGATTATATCTATAAAACTATCCATGAGAGATAAAATTTTATATCAATCAACAATGATGTTGATGGATGGTAAAGGAAAGTTATCTTTGGAACATGCTATGTTAATATTATGTAAGTATATACATATGCTAATGACAATATTTACTTAATTATGAACATGAACAATGTTGGAAACCCATTCCAAGTAGTCTACAGATTTGATGAACCTAGCATCTAAAATATTGATGATTTATTTGTGACATAGGGTATAAATATTAGGAGGGAGTTTATGTTTCTTTTTAAGCATAGGTTTTTAATCAGGATAAGTGATAATGTTGTGTACCACAATACTAAGATTGATGCTAGGCATATCTTAATATAGCCAAGTAAAGGCTTCATGATATTTATCAAATAAAGGGTTATAGTTATCATGATTTTATAGATGAAATTATTTAGAGACAAGAATGGGTCAAGGAATTTCCATGGTACAATCATTTATTGCAACCATTTCTGAAATAAGCATGACATTTCCATTTTGAAATTAATATGGGTTTGGGGGAATTTTTTAGATATGATGTGTTCTGGGATCAATATTATAAACATAATTATTGAAAAAAAGATCCATTTTCTAAAAATATCCAAACTTGTGATGTTAGTGTGGAAATTGAGGCTCTTTATCATGCATTAATTATAATATAACTTCATCACTGGGAAGCATAGTTAGAGGTCCATAATATTCTACATCTACTTTAGCATCCCAAATTTGATTACATTTGTTGTCAAATTAAAAATATATTTGTCTGACAACAATATCCTTAACATCTAAGGTAATGTTAGGAGGTTGAGTATAAGGTAGATATTATATTTTTATTGAGTTAGGATGATCAATACATTATGGTATATTAATGTTAGGCAAACATTTTTTGGGTTGTTTGATACAATTATAAATAATATAAATATGAACAACTATATCAAATTGGCCAATATAGGCTACTAGATGTGCTAAGTTAAAAAGAAATGTATCTACCAAATATTTATTGTGGATGATTCAATTAGATACTAATAATTAAACTATGATAAGTTGGTTAACATAATCAGAAAGAAGAGAAATAGTGTAAAAACTATCAATTTGGTCGACTGTGTTGATATCTTAAAAAGTGGGTTGAATGCTATCAATTTGATCAATATCTTTAGATATTGTAGTCCTAAAAAATTCTTGTAAAAACCGTGAACTATCTCTCAAGATTGGATTTGTGTGGGGTAAAAAACCCTTAGGTTATGATTCACTATCATATGATATATGAATTACATGAACATCATGGTTGAAGGCATGTATTTTGGCTAAGGTATTTTGATAATGCATGACATCCAAGTCTCATGATTGGTCTTGGGCCATAACGTAAGCATCATCATAATATGGGAAGATAGTGCATGAATCAATTATATTATGGATATATACAATGATGTCACTTAAAATATGAAGAGACATGACTAAAGGATCTTGAAAGAGTTTGGCTACCTTATAATTTTTACAAGTTAAATCATATTATGTGTAATAGGCATCAAATTAATTACATGGGGGAGGATAATCTATAATATCATAGATTAAGGGAAAGGTACAATGCCATGGAATCATAGAAGGGGGATCCATTCCACTATATATGGAGATAATAAAGTGGTATTTCAATTTTTTTTAATTCATTGGGTTTGTCATTTTCAGAATCTCCAAGAGTGACATGTAAATCAGAATGCATGTTGAAAAATTTAGGCAAAGGAGGACTATTAATATGATCAATTATAATAATTTAGTATTTTAAATTTTGATGCTCCAAAGGTTTATATCTACTTCATTCTTATCATATTTTCCATTATGGATAACTTTGATCCACTAGATCTCATACAATGAGTCCATGGACTTCCTAAAAACATGTTATAAGATAAAGGAAGATCAAGGACCATAAGTTTGGTTCAAATTATTTTGGGTCCATTTGTGAGGGGAACTAAAATGCAATCAAGTGGTTTATGGTTGGTTTTATCTAATCCACAACAAGTAAAATGAGTTTGTTTGATTTTTTTATTTGGAATATTTCATCTATTGGATTAACCATGTAGAGGAGACATTAATTCTAGAACTTTAATCTACCAAGTCTTTTATAATTTTGGTATTATTTATTATAATTTTAACAAATAGAGGTGGATCTTTATCCTAAAAAATAATATCATCATTAATCTTATCCTCTTAAGGGAATTTTATTATGGGTTTTGTAGGAGAAAAATTGTTTCAATGGATTTAACCTATGTCAGTTGAGGAACATAAAAAGAGAAGTGGATATCTTAGAATCACTATACAATGGATCCTCAATGTCTTACATTTTTTGCATAAGGAAATTGCATTGATATTGAGAAGTTATGACTAATTCCATGAGTGGAATTTTACAAGGCATATAATTAAGTTCATCTAGGAAATTCTAATGAGGCTAGGAAGAATAATTAGCACAAGGCTTAGATTGATTATAAATAACATTATTTGTAAGAATGAAAGAACTATGTTACAATTCCACTCATGGATATTAATTGTCACTATTGGTTCATTGTGAAGCTGATGGAGTAGTAGTTGTTATATTTTTAAGAAGTTGTTCCTTGGTATAAGGCTTCTTAGGTTTGCTGATAAGATCCTTGTGAGCTACTTACAATGATAATTTACTTTTATATGTTCATTTATACTGATAATTAGTATAATATTGATCATTATTAACATCAATATCACAAAATATTTTCTTTATATGTTGTGTATTAGGATGGGTAGAATAGGTTTAAGAGTTATGATTTGTGGATTTGGGAAAAAATTGCTTTTGATAAGCTTTAAGATAATCAATATGACAAATCTTGATCATGATATCATGATCAAAAGCATCTCCTAACATTAAGGAAACCATAAATTTTTAAATTTCACATGTTCCATGAGAGTGACCAATATAAGCATGGAACCAATTTTTTTCTTTTTTCAAGATTGTATCATGATGGAGGAGTGGTGTGAATGAAAGGTTTTGATGGAGGTAGAAACATCCTCATTTAGGAATGCTCAAGGGTGAGTGGCAAGTTTTTTGAATATTGTATTTGGTTGCTCCTACTTTGGTGTGAGGAGGTGTAAATTTAAAGTTGGTAATGATGAGGTTTGTAAGGATTGCTTCATGATAATATGAGAAGGTTAAAATTGAGTTATGACAAAACATTATCTTTTGGCTTGATAAAAAGCATCTTCTAGAGTTTAGGAAGAGAAACTTTGAACCTTGTATTGAAGATAAGGTTTAAGGGAAATAATGAAGAGTTTGAAAATATTATTATCACTCATGTTATGATCTGATTTGTGAGCTAATGATTTCTATCCTTTGATGAAGGTATGAGCAGCTTTGTTAAGTAATTTCTTAACATTGATGAAATGGCCAAGGCTATTTTTAGGAATATTAAAGTTTTAAATTTCCTTAAGTATAGAACTGACTAAATTTTCTATTTGTAAAATGAAAAGTTGAGGAAATTTATTATACCATTATAAAACATCTCCCATAAATTTTTTGGAAATAAGTTTAGTAGTAGAAAGGGTATTAGTTTGGACCTATTCCTTGTAAATATTAGCAAAATATTTAATAAAAAAAGTCATATACTTAGTTCCATGAAATTTAAGAGTTGGATAAATGTTTCCAATATCTATAGATAGAATAAATGGAGTTAAAGGTTCATTTTTAAGATGTTGAAGAAAAATTTATGCATAAGAGGTTAAGGAATTATATTCCCATTGACATATCAAAGAGGATGGGGAGTAAAATTTTGATTATGTTGATGAAAAATGATGGGAGGTCAGCTTTATATTTATAAGATATGATTTTTTATATGGAACATTTTGGAGTTGTTAGTAGTTTGCATAAGGTTCATTTTTTGAATCATTTTTGTAATAATTTGGGTTATATCAATAGGTGGATATTGATTACTAGTAGGTGATGGAACCCCAATATTGGTTGGAAGATAATTCCATGGATTAGTGGTTGGGGAATTCCCTAAATTAGTGGTATGAGTCATCCCCAAAGGAGGGTTTCCAAGGTTGGTATAAATTAATCCAATAGTGAAGTAATGAGGTTTGGATAAAATACCATTTAAGTTAAAGGTATAAATGGTATTATCATCAAGGTTCTTGAATATATGGGAATCATATATATCAAAAAATTTAGTGATTGAAACCATGTTACAATTGATATATGTAGATGCATATTGAGATTAGTTATACTATGAAGTGTGATCTTCATTGGTGGGCAAAGTAGGTCAAAAATAACAATCCATGTAAGATCTAATGGGTTAATACTATCAATAAATATTTAAATGGTGGATTTCATGATATTAATTAGATTGGAGAATTGATAGAATATGTGAGTGATTATACAAAATGAATGCTATATTCCAAACATGATATATGAATTTGAAGTGTGTCAACCAAAATAGACTATATTGAGCTTAGTCAATGTAGTCTGTAAATGATAATAATAAACAGTGATAAAAAAATCAATATATCACCTATGATTAATGTAATTATAGAGGTATGGAGGCATAATAAAGAATTTATTGAGCTAGGTTGATGTAGTCATATTTGAAGAAACTTTATCAATATTATGAACAAATGGTATATATCTTGGATGATATAGTTTGATAAACTAAGGTAGAGAAAGAGGAAACTCAAAAGACTATATCAAATATGGTCCATGTATTATGCATACCCATGAACAAATATATCAGTGATGGATGATATATTTATAACACATAAAAAAAAACTATATCAATGCTAGCAGATATAATCTACCATACATAATACAATAAAAAATAAAAAAAATTGAATTTTAACTATTTTTTATAACTATTTATCTATATTAAAATCAATTATATGTACTAAAAGGATGTAACTAATTTATAGGTTTTAAAGATAATTATTTGTCTATTTGATAGTTTTAGCTCAATATTTAAGAGTGCTAAATGTAGAGGAAGTATCGTTCCCATAGCCTGCTAAACCTAGTTTTAAGGGTATATTGAGAGTAACTTCTTGGCACTAACCACTAACTAGTGCACTATATAATTAGAAGGATGGTTGGATTAATAAATTTGATAAAAAAGGGAATCTTAGGCATTTCCATTAATATCATGAGTTATGTGGAAACTAGTTAACTCCAAGTTGAACTCTATACTATGGCTATGAGTATTAGGGTAAACAACTCACAATAAGATGTCAAAAAAAAAAAGAAAAAAGATAAAGACTATAAATAGAACATCATGTATCCCTTCATGTTGATGTGAAAAGGGTTCTCACCTAAATTGGTTTTACCTTTGGATCCCTTTCACACTTATTTACTTTAAGATTACTTAGGACTTAATAGTACACACATATATTTAGTGCATAATTAGATGGCTAATTATATGCACATGTGTTATTGCACAATCTAGTCACTCCACATGTGTGGAATGTACCCCACTATGAGTTGTCCACCACTAACACTTCATGATAGTAGTTAAGTAGTTTGACAACTATTATAACATAGTTTCCAGGAAAATCCAAACAAAGAGAAAGTAAAAGTCAAAAATAAATTTATAGCATTTAGTGAATTAAAATAAACAAATATTCAAATTGAAAGGAAACATGTTATTGATTATTGAATATAAAGAATAATTTTATTTATTTATACTAAAAAATGAAACCACACAGGTTGATGTAGTTATTCACAAAGTATAGAATTGTATCGACACAAGTCAATACAGTTTGTGTAGATATAACTAAAAATAATAAAACTAAACTAAAATAGATAGGGTTGATATAGTATATTTAAAATATTACAAACATAGAACTATATCATCTAAGGTTAATATAGTTTGATAGGGATAAGATGAATTTAGAACTAAATCAGACATGTTTGATATTGTTAGGTGAGTAAAATAACTTTTAGAATAATTAATAATTTTGGATACAAAACTAAATCTAATTTATAAATCAAGTCAACTAGAAAAATTAATAAATATAATTATGTTAGACTAGGTTGATATAGTTGGATAGAGGAATACTTTTTAAATAAAACTAGATTAGCATTGGTCGATATAGTTGGATGAATACTAATACAGATCTAAGTGTAAAATTGAAGCAACCAACATCGATGTAGTCTGATAGAAAAATATAGATAAATAAAATTATATCAACATGTACCATTATAGTTTCCTATAAATATACAAAAATATACTGGATCAACATGTGTTAATGTAGTATGCAAAAAACACAAAAATAAAATTTTATCAAACTACATCGATATAGTTTCCTATAAATATGCATAAATTATATTAGATCAAATTGCATTGATTTATCTTGCAGAAAAACATAGTGGAATAAAATTGCATAAAATTGTGTTGATATAATTTCCTAAAAGATAAAAATAATGGTTGATTAGCACCAGGTTCACCAAAATGTATCTAATGAGCTAGGATTGACCTGTACTTTATCCTATTTAAGAGATCTAGACTTGTAGAGGGTAAGTCAAATAGATTACATTGATACTTAATGTATCAATATATGACTAAATGGATCTGTTAAAACTTAAAAAAGGATCACTTATCACATAAGATAAATATATAAGGTTCCAAAACATCTAGGCAATTTATATAATAAAATAACCCTAACTAGGTCTTATAATATTAAAGTTAATATAATTTAGCAATTTCAATCTAGAAATACAAATGAGGATGGCCAAAAATAATCTAAAAAGGGTAAGGAACCATGGTAGGCAAATGGGGAACTAAGTTACCTAAGGTGGGAAATGGAAATCTTGAAAAACCATATAGCCACACTGAGTATAAGTGTAGATAAGATTCAAACAATAAGATATGCAGTCATTCAAGCTAGTAATTTTATAACTTCTATGTATCAAATTAAAGAGTTAGGGTATTAAATAGCTAGGGTTAGACTAAAATTACCTTGAATAAACCCTCTCAAGCCACAATATCCCCCTTAGCCAATGGTGTTTTTCAAGATATTTTTGTGGTTTTAAAGATAAATAAAATTGAATCAAGATGTAGGCTAGAATTAATCCTCATATAGCATCAAAGTCTCCAAAATACAATCCTTTCCCCTCTAAGATAGGATCCCAACAATGGCTCCTCCACATGAAAATTATGCACAATTTCTACAAGTTCTAGGTCATGATGGGTATAATTCACCTCATAATGCTTCAATTTCCTAGACTCATAGGCTACCACTGAGCCATCCTACATAAGAACTTTCTTATGTCTATCCCTAGATGCATTGATGATCACTGAGAATTGACTATTAGGATTAAGAACTCTTAGCATTGGTGTTGAAGTAAACCTCAATATCAATTCATAAAAGGGCACCTCACACTTATCTAACTAGATGAAACTCTGAGTCATCTATTGAAGAGAGGTAATTGGATTAGTTATCTTACAGAAATATAGAATGGATTTTCTATAATATCTTGTTAATACCTTGAAACTTCTTACCTCATGCACATTCTTAGGTGCTATCCATTCCATTATGGCTCTTATATTTGATGGATCCATTGAAATAATATTCATAGAGATAATATGACCAAATTACTACACTTTATTTTGAAAAAACACACACTTAGAGAACTTCCCATACAACCCATATTTTTTAAAATGATACAAAAGTGGTTCTAGATTATGTAGGTGTTCTTCCTCATCCTTGGAATAAATGAGGATGCCATCTCGAAATACAAATAAAATGATCCATGTAGTCTCTGAACACACTGTTTATAAGATTCATAAATGTTTATAGAGCATTTATCAAACTAAATGGTAACACTGTGAATTCATATTACCCATATCATGTCTTAAACACTATTTTTAGAAAATTCTCTTCAAAAATACTCAAATGATGATGCCCTGCTCTAAGATCAATCTTAGAAAATATTTTTACCCATCACATTTTATCAAAGAGATAATCAATTCATGGCAACAAATATCTATTATTGATCATTAATTTATTCAAAATATTATAATCCATAGATAGGCAAAGAATACCATCCTTCTTCTTGATGAAGACAACTGGTACACATGATGGTGACACCCTTGGTTGAATCAACCCTTTTGAAAACAACTCCTAAAGTTGTGCCTTTAAATCAACTAATTCAATGGTTATCATTTTGTATGACGCCTTAGACTATGGTTTTGGTCTAGGTATGATATCAATCAAGAAATTAAACTCATGCTTGTGTGGCAATCCTGGTAATTCTTTTGGAAACACATAATGAAATTTTCCTAGAAAATGATTATCTTTGATAGATGGCTCCTTAGATTCTTCCATTTCATTTATCTTAACAAGAAATTCTTGACATCCCTTCCTTTGAGCTTTCTTGAGTTGAATTGCAGAAATATTCCTTAGCTTCAACTCCCTTTTCTCTCCCTGAAGTTTTATCTCCTTTATGAAATCATCTTGACACTCAACCTTTTTCAGATAATAGTCAACCTTGGATTTATGCTTTGCAATCCAATTGACTCCTAGGATCACATCATATCACCCTAATAGTGTTGCAAATAGTTTTACTACAGTAGTCAATTCTCTTAGCTTCAACTAAACACTTGCCAGCTTTGACCTTTGACTCATTCCCATATTATACCGACCATGCATTTTCCATAACTCCATCTTTTCTAGATAATTTACTAAGCATTATAATGTTGAGAATTGGAACCCTTATTCTTAGACTTATCTTGAGCATATTCTCAAGAAAAATGGTCACCTCCACATATGAAGCAACCTCTAATAGGTCCCTTCTTGTTAGACTATTGGTTTCCCTTGAAAGAACCCTTGAAATAATTAATAGGTTTTCTATTCCTTGAACCACTATTAAACTTGGTGTTCTAATTCTTGAAATAAATCTTGGAGTCTCTACTCCTCTACTTCTAGTTCTTCTTATTAAAAGCTATTTTGAAACTTCTAAATTTATATTTGAACTTATGTTTGATTTGGGCAATAGATTTTAGTTTTTGTTCTTGCTTGACCTCCTTTTTCAAAACCTGATGCATGGTAGATGGACCATGAAAATTTACTTCACAACTAGTTTGGGGTTTTAATTCCATGACAAATTTCTTAATTTTGAGCCTCTCATTTACCTAATATTAAGGTAAATACTTAAGGAGATTGGTGAATTATTTCTAGTATTCATTTGTCGATAAGTCCCCTTGCTCAAGTTTTTTAAAATCCATAATATTTTGATTGAAGTACTATTGTGGAAGCCATCATAAAATAAATAGTGTCATAAAATATTCTCAAGTGGTGGTGGTTGAGTCGATGTTCATCTCAAGATTCTTGTTTGCTCACCAAGTTGTTGCTTCACTAGTAAGCTGATATGATCCCTAGACTACTTTCATAACTTCAGAATAATTATGAATATCAAAATATTTCTCTATTTCTATCAGCCACACTTTAGCTCCATCTCTTGATATAGTTCCATCGAACTTAGGTGGATTTTATTTTTTCATATCACATGGCAACTTTGTATCTACATGAGCTCTCACATCCTGTGGCACTTCATCATGCCTCTATTATTGAATATGTTCATGATCATCAAGAAGCTCTTCAGGTTCCTCTTAAGAATTTTCCTCTTCATGGCTATGTACTTCCTATTCTAGGGCCACTATTTGGTCTATAGTCTCTTGCACGGTCATGAGGATTTGGTCCAAATATGCTATTTTCTTAATAGTAAATTGATTTGGATCAAAAGCTATTTTCATATTTGAACTACCCTCACCTCCTATTCTAGCATGCACCATTGTTATTCCTGCATATCATGAGATTAAGTTTCATTAGTAGACACATTAAGTCTTAGAGTTTGAGCCTCAAATTTGATACCATAATGTAACAACCCCATTGAGTTTTAGAGAAATATAGTAATTTAAAAAAAATAAAAAATCACATATTCATCATATATATTTCATCATGAAAAATCTAATTAGTGATCTTTAATTAACTATTGTCATTAGTTAACCAATAGGTTTATAACTAATCCACTTAGCTAGGGATCACCATAAATAGATATAAAAATTAAGAACAATGTTGAATAAACAATATATATTGCATTTACTCATAAATGAAATAGTACAAATTTAACCATGACTGATACAACATTACAACCACTACTATAGAAGTATAATACATAAATATTATATTTTTTAGAAATAAATAATATCTCTAATAATAAAACATTATACAAATCTCGATAGAGCATGAGTTTTCACAAATCAATTATCAATCTATAATCTCAAATATAGTCCCTAATACAATACGTAAATTGGGAGGGAGAATGTCATACAAGCACTTTTACACACCAAACATGGACCATAGATTCCCTGAACTATATCCTAATAATGGAATGGCCCTTCCTTCATGGATGCGTAGATAATGATGGTGCAGGAATTTAGAGTGACAAATGAGAATGCGTGTGTTAAAGATATCTAATACACAATATGTACCATAAAAAATCCATTCTAATATGATATTGTACAAATATGAAAACTATATTAACATATGAAATGACAATAGTTAATTATAAACATTACTTTGGCCAAAGTTATCAATAACTAATGATCTCTAGAATTAGTCAATGTCATACACACCACTCAATCAGATTACACCTCATCTTGCATCGATGACATGAATTAAGGTAGTGGAATCTATGCACTACTTATTTAGAGTCATGAATGTGAGATTTGGTTAAAATATATAGACATATAAAAACCAATAGATTCATTCAAAATATTTCCTTTTAGCTGATAAAAGTATGCTAAGTATAGAAATATCAAATACATTCATTTATTCCTTCAAATGTAATGCAATGAATCCATAACATCTAATTTATTACAGAATAAAAAATAGTCCTAGATATAACATAGCATTTGAGTATGATCATATCAAAATTTCCAGTTACCGAAATCATAAAGTAATTTCTAATGTTTTTTCATCCCAGAAATAACATTATAACACACGATTATACATTTGTTTATATTCCACATATAAAACAAAATCTAGTCCAAACATCATAATATGTTATGTATTTTAAACTCATAAATACTTATTTTAATGATTTTATAAAACATTAAACATATATAAACATCCATTTTCACATGGTTAAGATTATAACATTTTCAAACATAACATAGTTGTGTATACATGTGTGTGTGTTTCAGGTTTATAAAATAGTCAACAACCATGTAATCTACACCATATATATATATATATATATATATATATATATATATATATATATATGGTATAATTCCAAAACCATAAAAATACTTTATTATATATGGTATACTCTAAGAAGACATCCATTGTCTAATGTTTTATATTACTATATACTCTATGTATATATCCAACTAATAAAATAACCCCATAGACCTTTTATAAACTAGATATATGAAACACACAGAATTTCATGTGACTTGAACTATACACATACCCAACCATTTATACCAAATCTTTTTAATCAAATATCTCAACTAAAGTAAATGCATATGATCAAATACATACACTTAGTTGGTTATGCCCATATTGGGAATTCTTTTATAGCTACTCAGAACTAACCACATAAACCTCTTTCATGAAAAATATATATCTAAAAATATATATCCAGTCCTTTTATCAACTAAGCAATACTCTCATTCAAATCATATATAAATCCGAATATGTAATTAATAATACACATTCATAGTTAACATTTGCCTAGTTCATTTATAATGAAATCAATTGAAACCTTAACTCTACCATAACAAAATTTACCTTATTGTATATATAACTATACATACAAGTGAGTGCGCAAACAATAGCTCTCTCATCCACCTACCCATACACAAGCTATATGTTATGGCTTTTACTATTTTGTTTCCAAACCCATATATAAGTATGCATATTACCGAATCTATAACAGAGTCAAAAATATACAAACTATGATCTGAATTTAAAATGTATGAATTTGTTTAAAATTTAAAACAACAAAATTCCTTTCAAATCCAACACTTTGAGTTCATCTATACAGGTTTCCTAACTGGTTATATTTAACACCTACAATTCACTTTGAAAGCCCTATATTTCAATAGTAAAAGTACAGACACACACACCCATGCATATTATCCATTCAATGTGATTACACACACACACACACACACGCACGCGCGCGCGCACACACACACACACACACACACACACACACACACACACACACACACACACACACACACACACACACACACACACACACACACACACACAATCCATTTTGTATAAATAACCCATACATCTCAACCCAAATATATTAACATGTTTATACACAATTGAGCCCCCATACAACCCAAATTCCAATCTAGTTTATTTAATACCTTAATGAATATATATCATAACTGATTCAACAATAAAACTAGTTCGATCCAAATCATATATACCCTTTAAATAAATAATCTTTCCATGGTGTAATAGGTATTTTTGAATTGAAAAGGAGTTTAAGACAAAGCTTAATTAAAGACAAAATAACCATGGCATTTCCTACATCCCTACCTAATTCCCTTAGGTCACCCTGGGTTGGATGTAGGGTTATGTGGAGGTCGAGTCTTCCATAGGGCCCTACATATAACCCTTTTCAAATTTACCATAAAATTACAAACAAATGCAAACCCAATAACCATTTTAATTCAAAATCCATCAAACATTACACACATAATAATTTTAAGTTTAAAATCGACTTGTGATTATATTAATGCCAAAGAAGTCAAATCACCCTTTTTTTCTTCACTTAAAATTTCCTTCTTCTCCTTATTATTGATATCCTATGAATTCCATATGTCGAGTGCCATGTTCCCCAATCATCCTCTCCTTTCTTTTATTATTCTCCACCACCTTAATCTCCCCATTCACAATATACCAAACTAACTAGAAATCATACATGCAAAAATAGCTCAACATAACCCCCCACTTAGCTATAGTCTACCACCATTCTCATGCAATCCATAACCAAAATATCATCATGAGTTATGTAATAAATATGGTTAACCTAGAGTCAACGAGTGATTATAAACCTTAATCATGTCAAAACTTCCTAAAAACTCCATAAAATAATCATTAAATATATTTTGTAAAATATACATGCCATTGAATTACACATCGACTTCATTTAGACTATCCGGACCAAATAAAAGATAAGTTCTAATCCCCATGTTATTTCATGCAAGGTTGAATATTGACATAGTCGATTGATCATTAAATTTTCATTCCAAGTCAAATATCGATAAATCAACATAATGACTATATATCACGGTTAGAACATATAGGATTTAAAATGACTATTATTTACTATTAGCAAGTCATTCAACTAAAAGACTTTGCAAACACAATGGTTTCCCTTAATGATTTAAAAATACAATCAATGTCTAATATATATTATGAATATTTAACCTTTGGTCAACACTAAGTCAAATAGAACAACATTTTCAAATAATGTTATTGATATCTTTTGACATTATGATAAACATATATTATAATATTAATCTTCCAATTATTATTATTACCTTAATCTTATAGACAAAATAAAAATAATGGAATTCATCTAAACCTATTATAGCAATGCATACAGAACATCATATCGTTATACTACACAACTATGCCCAATAAGGAAATGAGGTAAGTAGAAACATATATGGATTCTCTCATTCAACCAAACAATTACATCATACAAGATAAGCTATGTACAACCAAAAAATTAGGAAAATGACTCAAATAAATCAATGTGATCATCAAAAGCAACTAGATTAGTGAAATCACATAATCACATAAAATGATCTATGAAAACAAAATATCATAGTAGTCATTAAAGTAGAAAATAAGGCATTTTATAGCTATCTACTCAAACAATTAATTATGAAACATGATATACTATGTGGTGTGTGCAAGGGTTTATGGTTTCAATCTCTGACATTCCCTAGTGTCTTTATCTAAACCAATCTCTTTGATGATGCTCTCCCTCCAACACACTCTAAGAGATGAATCTATCCTGAATCCACCTCACAAAAATGAAGGTAGTTATATCAAAACCTCATTATGTACATAAAATAATGTTGTATAATTAATAAACATGATCATAATATATAGAATGTAAAATTAATGCTAACTCATAGCAAACTAATCATGTAAATTAAGCAACACATAATTGTCCCATAATCAACATATGACATAAATCTTAATCAACCATTAGTTAATCAACTAACAACCATAATAATCCATGGATCAAACAAGTTTTTCAGCTTAGAGATAAATCGAGATGTGACACTTATGCATAATGTTATGAGAAAGCTTTAGGAAAAGGAGTGCATGTGATTGTGTTAGAGGTTATAACTATGCATAGAAGAACAAACAAGTAGTGTGTTTAATTACTTAGAGTCTATGTATGAATCAATAGGTGAAATATGTTTCAATCAAGGTATTTGATTAAGTAAAAAAATTAATGTCCAAATTATTTCTCAATGAAATTAAAAAAAAACTAGGGCTAATTAAAATTTTTAACTACATGTCATACTTAAGTACACTTATAATTTTTTATATGATTTATAATGTTATAAATATAATGGAAGCATCCATTTTATCCCTAGGGTCAACTATAAGAATTGTTACCTTGAGACCCCATCTTCGGGCCCAACATTGTAACTTGGTGTATGTTAGTGTTGTCATAACATATTTATCCTACCTATATTAATTGGATTGTATTGAAAATGGGTTTTTTCATATGATTATTTGTAAAAATATGTTATTGTGTGAGATTTTGTAAACTTTTATCATGTTTTCATGTTTTTTTATCTCAAAAAGAGAATTTTTTTTGTTAGTTTTGTAGTATCACATGAGGTTGCTACACATTGGTATGCAATCATGGCTCAACATTTTTGGCCTTTTTAGACCAACCATGAATTTTATTAAGTTATCTTATTATTTAAAATTAAATTTATTTAGAGAGTATTTATTTCACATTATTGTGTTGACCATCTTTTCTCTTTTAAAGTTTGTAGGTATATAAAATGAACTGTGATTAGAATAGAGATGAAAAGGAACATGAAGCTCAAACAAAAGTTGTGATACTTGGGTAACCTTTAAAATATAAAAAAGATGTTGTACCATTAATGCCTATTTATTTGGAAATACTTGTAGTATTGATAGAGCTTGGGGATAATATGCCTCCAAAAAAATCAAGGAACTAGAAAAAATATCAAACCATCCCATTAGAAGGAGTGTGCACATAGTATGCACTAAGAAAGAGATCTCAACCTAGTTCATGAAATAGTGCCCATTTGTGGATCTCATTGTAGTGGTGACATACATAAAAGCATATACATAATCACCCATGAATTAGATAAGTTGACTCCTCCAAATCTAAATGGATAAATGTTGGGTCAGGAGGCTAAAGCTTGGCAAGTGGGGATAAAAAGATGTTTTGTGCTTATAATTTTTTCTAGCAACATTAAGGCAAGATTTTATATTTTCCAATTGATAAATAAATTAGTCCTATTATGGGACTACAAATAAATAATGGATAAATTAGACATGATCAACATCACCTGGGATATGTTTGAGTATTTTTTCTAACTACACTATCTATTATACACATACTTCAATGATAAATTTGTTGGACTCCAAAATTCTAACAGAATGACAAGACTATAGAGGAATACGATGCAAATTTATTAAACTTGCTTAAGTATGTGGGATACATCCAGGATGAGCCAAACAAAAGGTCAACTGATATATCAATGGTATTTAAATCACCATTGGGAATATGATTCATACTTTATAACCCATTATACTAGTATACATTGTAATAAAAGTCTAACTAAATGAAGATAAAGTCACAAGAGCCAATTTATAAGATTAATTTAAGGCCTGAAAATATACTCAAAATTATGGATTTATTCCCTAGCTATGTGGTGGTTTTCATCATCATAAAATGTAGCATCAATAGTAATAACATGGAATAAAAGAGCACCTAAGAAATGAATGTTGAGGAAGACAACCTAAGAATCAAAACACTAAGTCCATAACTGGATAACCACAACAAGGTCAACAATTTGTAAGACAAAATAAACATGGTGAGAAGAATAATGTGATCACCATGAACAAATAAAATTTAAAAATCATTGAGTTTTTAATTTGAGGTGGGACACATTATACATGATAATGTACAAATAATTTATATATACCACAAAATATGGATTGGTATAATAGTTTTGAAGATGATGGTCACAACCATTAGATACATGCATCAATTGATAGACACCAATCGATAGTGGTTGAAACTATATGTACGATTGGTTCTATTATTGTGCTCATATTAATATATTTTGGTGTGACTTGTTATTTTATTTCAGTAGTAATTATTGGATGGTGTGATTTTTAAATCATGCACCTAGATAGCTTAGGCACATTATAAATGGCCTTACGTGATAAATAATTGATAAAATCTATGGTAAGAAATGGTTACTTAAGTTATGGAAATTTCATCACTAAAGTGGACCTTTATTGCACCATTATAGGGCCATATGATATAGTAATTGTAATGTTTTGGTTATAGAACCATAAGGGAGTGAGGAATTTATTTTAGAACAATATAAAATTATTGGATGATAATGGTCAAATCGAATAAATCCATGGGATCAAAATACTCATATATTTAGGGTTTATCACAATCATGCAACTTAAATGATCAGTGAGAACTTGCTATCAGTTGCATACCATTATAATATTATAGGATAATGATGGACCATGTTTGAGTGACTTCCCAATCTTAAAGGAGTATAGCGATGTCTTGAATACTTTCTAGGATTACCACATAAGAGAGAAATTGATTTCTCTATAGATTTAGTGTTTGGAACTGAACCTATTTCAAAAGCTCCATATAGGATGACAACCCTTGAATTGTGTAAATTAAGAGTACAACTAGAAGATTTTATTGACAAGGAACTAGTGATGCCCTTCATGTCTCTACAAGGATCACTAGTCATATTTATAATGAAGAAGGATGGGTCACTGAGACTATGCATTAATTATAGGAAACTAAATAAAAAACCATTAAAAATATATAACCAATGCCTAGGATTAATAAAATATTAGTCAAATGAGGGGATATAAATTAAATTCTCCAATATATATTTTTGGTCAAGATACCATTAGCTTATAATAAAATAAGGTGACATATCAAAGATAATATTTTGTACTTGATATGGTCAATATGAGATTTTAGTGGTGTTATTTGGGATCACCAATACACAAGTGGTGTTCACGAGTCTCAAAAACAATGAAATATAAAAGTAACTAAAAAAAATTGTGTTTGTATTCCTTGATGACAGTTTGATATATTATTAGATAAGGAAGAACATGAGATGCATTTAATGTGGGTCTTGTAATTTTTAAGGGAAACTTAACTCTACCTAACATTTTCAAGTGCACATGTTTGTAATAATAAGTGCATAATCTAGGTCACATCATCTATATAAAATGAGTTGGTCTATAACCAACAATATTATCTCCATAATGGAGTGGATAGTGCCAAATACTGACTTAGATTTTAATTTTTTTATGGGACTTACATAGTATTATAAAATATTCATTGAGAGATTCTCATGAATTAGAGTCCCAATCACATCCCTATAGATAAAAGTAAATAAGTTAATATGGACTAAGTAGTGTGAATAAGTGTTTCATAATATTAAAGGGTTATTGACAACAACCTCTATTTAGCAGTGTTAGACATGGATAAGGATTACATTGTTTGCATTGATGCATCTCTTGAAGGTCTTGGTGGAGTCTTAATTCATGAAGATTGAGTCATTGCCTATGGTTCAAGGAAACTCAAGGATAATAAACTTAATTATAAAATTAAATATTTATAACTTATTTAAGCAGTGTAAACATTGAAAATGTGGAGTCACTACCTTGTTGGATGAATTATTTTATTCCAAACTGACCATCTGAGCTTGACACACATATTTAATCAGCCAAATTTGAATGCTAGATAAAAGCGTTGGATATATTTTTTATTATGATTTTTACATTTTTTACATAACATATGAAAAAATTAAGCTAGTTAACATGCTTAGCAAAAGGCCACATGTGCATTCAATGTCAATCTTGCAATAAATCTTAGAGGCCATATTTCAAAACTTCCAAGGCAATATGTTTCATATAAATAAGTCATGACAACAAACTCAATATTCAACCTAAGTATAATGGTTATTCAATGGAAAATTATGGAATTTTTCTATACCAATAATGCATCTATGTGCAACGTGGTGGAAAAGTAAATGAAAAGATCTTTTTCGATTCACATAAGGCCTTTTATTTCAATCATCCTAGGGAAAATAAAATGTATGCACATATATAATCCTTGTATTATTGGTTGGGAATGAAATGGTAGTCGATAAAGTATGTTGCATGATGCTTACAATATTATAAAGATAAAGTTGAGCAATGATATCCATTCAAACTATTATACCCTCATTATATCCCCAAATCATAATGAGATGTGGTGTCTATGGATTTCATTGTTGTATTTCACTTACTTAATAGAGACATACCACCATTTTGGCAGTTATTGATAGACTACCTAAGGTTTCAAATTTCATGCCACTCATAGACAATTATGAGATAGAGGGTATGTGCATGGAGTTAGGGGATAAGTTTTTGAACATTACACATAACGTGATCACGTTATGTCAATAATATGATCACATTATTGACATAATGTGATTGTGTTATTTCAATTATGTCTCAATAATTAGCAAGGTATACACAATCACATTAATCCATAATTTGATCATGTTATTTAAAACCAATAATGCGATTATGTTAATAATGCGATCAAATTATTTAAAATTAATAAAATGATTGCTTTACCTGTGTCAATTACTAAAAAAGTGAACCAAAACCCAAAACTTCCTCATTTTACATATAAATTTTTTATTCTCCTCACTCTCCACTTTGCAATCATGGTTTACTTTAGTGAGGCCAAACCTTACTAGAATTCATCCTAGGAAGCTTAACACATCAAATAATTGAAGATGTCACCATTTAGAAGAGGTAACTACTAAAAATCTATAGCTGTTAACCTTAAATTTTAATAATTTTTCTTATTTTAATTATTTAATTGGTAATTTATTTATTTTGAATAATTTTTCCTACTAACCCTCATGTTCCTCATCCTAATCCTCCTCCTAACCCCCTTGTGCCTTGGTCTAACCCTCCTATAGCTACACAAAATCACCCAAGTAGTTAAGGGAGTCTAATTAACTATATTGTATAAAATAAAATTGAAATTGAGGAATTAATTATGAGAATGAGGGATCCTACTTCCACCAACATCCACTGCACCTATCTAGGCAATTTCTTAGATTCATTGTTAGGTTAGATTGACTCTAAAATTAGTCATATTAATAGATGGGATTCATATTGAGATAGTTGTAGGGATTATTATACCAACAAATTTTCAGTACATGAGTTCAAGAACAAAGAGATATCAAAATCCTCCATTTTCATCTTATCTATTGACCCAAACATCAATGCAGCATTTCCAGTAACTACTAAATTTTTTCCAATCCATTGCTACCAACACAATTTAATCACAACCAATTTCAAGGACTGATGGTGGGTGGTATTTGATTATCCACTATCTAAAAACCATGAGGTCTCATTTTATTTTTTGAGGAAACTCTAATATGAGTTTGTCCTTAATGAGATTCTAAATTATTTTAATTGTATTGAGTTTCAAGGCCAAGGGAAAGGCTCTACATAGGATTGAATAGGTGCACATCATGTAACTAGTTGGCCTATAAGGATCCATATCCAAAAGCCAATTTAACCTAAGATCGCCTTTATAGTTTAGGAGGTCATGGAGATTGACACTATGTATGCACTAATTTCACTCACTGATACACTCATTCAACATATGAGTAGGCTCTAAGAGATTGATACTAGAGATAATCCACCTAGTGTGCATACCCAACCCCACCCTTGTAGATATTATAAAGATATATGCATTGGATATTATTATGAAAATTACATTGGTGGTTCAAAGGGATTGGATAATATACTTATGAGCGATGAGTTTTTGGCACACACATTTGGTATGTAGACATCAACCACTACACAAATACATGTATACTTCATATAAATGTCATGTTAAATTTAATCTATTTTTGAAAAATTAATTTAGATAAAAATTAATTTATAGAGAATTTGAATAATATATATGTAATTTTTCATGTCCCAGAAGGAGACAGTGCCTTCATTGTCATAGTCCACATTTTTAGGATTCGATCTAACACAACTATTATTTACATATATAGATATATCTATTGACCCATCCACTACTGCATATATTTGTGTTAGGATGACACCTTTTACTTATATAGAGGTAAAATTTTGAGTTAATATTATGTTTTATGTACATTTTGTTAAGTTGTGGAGCTAAAAGCTTCAATGATGCAGACATGGAGGAGGGTGCAGAAGGGTTGCTGAGTGCCATGGACACTAGCATCGGTCAGGCCAATCGACATCGGTAGGATGGAGTAGGAAAGCAACCGGCATCGGTCAGAGATCGGCCGGCGTCGGCGACCCCCAGGCAGACAGGGACCGGCATCGGTCGCCTGTGTGGTTCGACTGTGAGTTTATTACGGGCAGTTGGTTGACGAACCAAGTGTTTGCATGCTTAGGGCTAATTATAGACTAAGAGCTGTGGATCTAATTATTGTACTAGGAGTCTAATTATTATTTGGATGAGATCTATATAATAGACTCATGGTTGTATTGTAAAAGTGTAGCTAGGGAGTAAGAGAGCATAATTATAAGCTCCTTCAGTGTGTGAGGTAGAGCAATGGTGTGTTCCTCCTAGTGCCACAGTACCAAGGTGGGTGTTGGATTGGAGAATCAGTAGGGTTCTTCAGGAGTGTATGATCTTAGTCATCAGGTGTGCATGGCTTCTATAGGAGATCTACATGGTAAGTAAGATCATTGATATGCAGGTGTATGTGTGTGCAAGGTCAAGGTTCACAGGTGTGCAGAACCAGCTTGATCTGTAGTTTGGAGATTGATAGGACAGCAACACAATAGGGAGCAGTATCAGGAGAGATCTACTTGGAGTACAGGTGTGTACTTGAAGAGTGCATGGAGCACTTGTGGAGTGCATGGAGCACATGTATAAGGCGAACACCAATTCAGTGTGTGAGTTGGGTGTTGGGACCTAAGGGAGAGAGCTTTGAGGAAAGAAGTATTGTTCACTTGAGGTGTGGGAAACCTCTGAAGAGGTGGTGGAGAAGAAGTGGCATCTTCTTTATTGTATTCTTTTCTGTATGAGTATTAATACAAGTTGTGTATTGTCTCTCATTTCTTGTGTTATTTCTAGATTCTAGTTACTTGTTGATTCTGGTTAATTCCGCATATTAAGTTGCTTGAATTTGGTAATCAAATGTGTGCTTCCGGGTTGGTCATATTCCCAACAAGTGGTATCAGAGCATGTTTATTGTTCTAGGTTCCTGACAAGTGGTATCAGAGCTAAGGTTGCAGGAAGCAGGTTTTGTGTTTGGTTACAGGTCACTCTCAGGGGTTTTATGATTGAGTGGGAGTAGAGCAATGGTAGATCACAGTAAGCTAAGGATGGAGGAGTTGAAAAGCATAGATGGTCACTTATGGTCTGATGGAAAGAAATAGCAGGTAAAAGGATATTGTTGGTTTGTGGAAGATCAGCATGGAGGAACTGAAGAAGCAAATGTTGCAGGTTATGTGGCACATGATGCTCTGGGAGGTTTCTTGGATAAAGTTGAATCTTATTTTACAGGTTCAGTTGCCTCTTTCCATGCAGCCCTAGGTAGAGGAGCTGGTGAGCCTTGCTAAAGAATTGGCAAAGGGGAAGTGAAGCTGAAATTGCAGGTGGCCAACACATGGGTGTTGAAGGAGGTCATGCAGGTCCCAGGTTCGGAGAGTTGGCTAATTTATTCAGAAGAGTTGGGTGATGGGAGGTGTACGAGAACTCTCACAATGGATACACTTGATTTGGCTGGTGGTAAGAAAACAGGTACTCTTTATCTACTTGTTTATATTACTGATTCTTCTTTTGTTGCAGAGACGTGGCTTCGTAGGCTTGGTCACATGAGCAGGAAGGAGATGCATGTTCTTAAGTGGAAGATAGATATATTTGATAGGCTTAAGAACTGAAAAGCCTTGGTGTTCTTGGAGGAGATGGCGGATAGAGATCAGTGGATGGGGATGGATACTTCTGAGTACGGCAGTTTGGACATGGGGATTGATTCAAAAGAGCTCGTGGGTAAAAAGTCATCACTCACAGGAAACACAGGTACCGACGTCGGCAGGAAAACCGACGTCGGCAGTTGGTAAGACCGATGTCGGTCATAAGGACTGATGTCGACAGCAGGGGACACTGACGGTGGTAGGTTGGTAGTCAGGACAGGCGCAGGAACCGATGTCGGTCGGATGTAGACTGTGGGGTGGCTGAGGTCGGTCACTGTAATGGATTTTGGGTGGACAGCGAGTTGTCAAGGAGTCTCAAACACCCATATGGAGGATTGAAGACATAAGTAGGCCTCAAATTCATTGTTCCTCTTCTTTATACTAGTTGCTGACTGTAGAGCAGGGTGGATCCAGGAAACAGTGGGAGCGTGGCATGGAGAGATTGCAAAACCAGACAGAGATTTGGTAGAGTTGCCAGCCGGTATGTTAGCACTACAAGATGAATGGATTCCTTAGTTGAAGAATAGAGAGAATGGACACGTGAGACGGAAGGCCAAGGCATGTGGTCTTGAGGAGCTGTAAGACAGTGGTACAGGTTTTGACAGGTGGAGGATGAAGCATGACTTTAGTCGATGTCAGGTAACTACTGTGGTTTGCCTTACCAGGTGGATGATGAGTCATGACATCATTCTGTTATTGTATGTGGATGGTATGTTTGCTAGCAGGATTGTACATACAAGGTTTTGCTAAACTAAGGGTAAGATTGGTTCAGTGGTTTGCTATGAAGAATTTGGAGTAGCGAAATTCTTCGGCATGGGAGACTGGGAGATCATAGGGTGATTTTGTTTCCAGTGGGAGCTGATGTGAATTAGGTGTTGGCGAGATGTAGGATGCAGAATCGGAGCGCACCAAGGGCTGGACAGTTTAGTGTTCGAAATCACATGAGGTCTAGGATAGACCTGAATTTTCCCAAGTAGTGGGAGCTGTCAGAGAGTTAGAAGCCAATTCGGAGAGGTGGATTCTCAGGTATTTGAGAGAGAGACTAGCAGCAGGGATTCATGCTATTTAGGGGTCAGGACTTCACTACATGGGTTTGTAGGAACGGATGTGGCAGGGTACTCAGATGACAGGAGGTACATCACAGGTTGTGTGGTGGGTGGTCTTCAGGATGGAGCTTGAAGAGGGATACAAACCAAGAAACAAATTAGACGGGGTACAGGTATAGGTACAGTACAGCTATTTATCTCCAAGTGGGAGATTGTTAAGTTGTGGAGCTAAAAGCTTCACTAATGCAGACATGGAGGAGGGTGCAGAAGGGTTGCTGAGTGCCACATACACCGACATCGGTCAGGCCAACCGACATCAATAGGATGGAGCAGGAAAGCAATCGGCATCGGTCAGAGATCGGCCGGCATCGGCGACCCCCAGGTGGATAGGGACCGGCGTCGGTCCCCTGTGTGGTTCGACTGCAAGTTTATTACGGGCAGTTGGTTGACGAACCAAGTGTTTGCATGCTTAGGGCTAATTATAGACTAAGAGCTGCGGATCTAATTATTGTACTAGGAGTCTAATTATTGTTTGGATGAGATCTATATAATAGACTCATGGTTGTATTGTAAAAGTGTAGCTAGGGAGTAAGAGAGCATAATTATAAGCTCCTTCGGTGTGTGAGGTAGAGCAATGGTGTGTTCCTCCTAGTGCCACAGTACCAAGGTGGGTGTTGGATTGGAGAATCAGCAGGGTTCTTCAGGAGTGTATGATCTTAGTCATCAGGTGTGCATGGCTTCTATAGGAGATCTACATGGTAAGTAAGATCATTGATATGCAGGTGTATGTGTGTGCAAGGTCAAGGTTCACAAGTGTGCAGAACCAGCTTGATCTGTAGTTTGGAGATCGATAGGACAGCAACACAATAGGGAGCAGTATCAGGAGAGATCTACTTGGAGTACAGGTGTGTACTTACGGAGTGCGTGGAGCACATGTATAAGGTGAACACCAACTCAGTGTGTGAGTTGGGTGTTGGGACCTAAGGGAGAGAGCTTTGAGGAAAGAAGTACTGTTCACTTGAGGTGTGGGAAACCTCTGAAGAGGTGGTGGAGAAGAAGTGGCATCTTCTTTATTGTATTCTTTTCTGTATGAGTATTAATACAAGTTGTGTATTGTCTCTCATTTCTTGTGTTATTTCTAGATTCTAGTTACTTGTTGATTCTGGTTAATTCCGCATATTAAGTTGCTTAAATTTGGTAATCAATTGTGTGCTTCCGGGTTGGTCATATTCCCAACAAGTGGTATCAGAGCATGTTTATTGTTCTAGGTTCCTGACACATTTAGTTTATGTATATTTGCCTTGTAAGTTTAAGTTAAATGTATCTATCAAGGATCTCAAAATTCAAGTATAATGTTATTAAATACACTCTTGGTTTAAAAAAGGATTAAAGCTTACAATATATATTTAATACTTTATAAAAAAGTAAATGAGACCATGTTTATATTCAGATAATGGCTCAAGTAGACACCCCTCCATCACTATGAGCTGAGACAGACATAGGCATTGATGTTACAATGTCATTTGTATAGGCACTGATAGAGGTATATATTAACTTGTAATTTTGAATTGTAAAAATAGACTTTTTAAATAATTTTACTAAATACATGGGGAAAATATAACTTATGTGAATCTATTGTGTATGCAAGGTTGTCCCATGGCATTTGATAGTCCAATCGGATGAGTAATAGGGAAAATTCTCATGTTTTTTTCCTATTTTAGATATTTGTTTATATAGCTAAGCCTGCCATCAACTCATTTGAGCATCAAAAAAAGATTGAATAGAACCATGAGTTTGCATTAAGTGCATGTTTAAATGATTTGTCATTCTACTTTAAAACTAATTTATTAATAAGTGGTTGAATGTATTTTATGTTAAAATTTTTAATAATTCTTATATTTGAACAGTTTTAGCTACAAGTGAGCTATGAACGTATGAAGCATAGTTAGACCTTGGAGCAATCCAAGGCATTCGAGGGATCTCCATCCATTAGAAGGGCATCACAAGGAGAGTCGTCTTAGAAGAAGGCAAAGAAAGGGAGGCTATTTAATGATTTGGATGTCTTACATGAGATGTGCTTTTTTGTATGCCTATATGGCAATGTACACAATTTTGGCATTGTATATGCGTATATGACATTCACCCAACATTAGATACTATGTTGGTAGATGTTATAATTTTTTGATGCCTATGATGGAAATAAATGTATTATTGAAATTGTACATGTGCCTATATTATTTTTTTGGATTTTTCATTTGAATTATGTTAATCTATCTAATTTATATTGAGTTTTAATTTAAAATATTATCATCTAGTATTATTTTGATCTTCCAAACTATTATCTTTCAGATCTTGTATTTAATGTTGTACAAAAATGGAGATTACAAAATATTATTTAAAATTCTATAAATCTATGATTTCCAATATTTTTTTTAATTTAAAGTTTCTATTTGATTGTGTGTAGTGGAAATAATTGATGACAATCTTATCTATTTTGCATTTTTCATAACCCATTTACAAATTTTAAATTGGTCATTAGAAGGCCCATACCCAACCATGTTCATACTTGTATAAAGAAAAGACATAAAATCATTCATAAATGCTTGCAAATATCTCACTCTAATACCTATACCTACGAAACTAATCTTTCACCTTCACCTGGCTCTAATGGTTTTTTGGCTAGGATTTCTTGAAACTAGGACTACTACTTGTATGGTTTATATTATTCTTGTTCCTTTATATTTTCCCTCACATATTGAGTAATCTCTATCAATACCTATTTTACACTCAACTCCTTTACTATCCTCCAACATACCCCTTTTGTCATTCACTCTTCACACTCTCTAATTGAGCCATAAAATAACACTTATTTCTATGCAAAAATTGTGTACCTTAGATTCTTTAGTCAAATCACACAATTTCCCAAAATACTCAAGGAAACAAAATTGAATTTGAACTTTTAATACATTTATCTCAAACCTCATAGTGCTCACTTTTATGTTAATATGTCATATTTAATTATGCATTCAATAATGATTAATAAACAAAATTAATCAAAATGTGGAAAAAGAATGCACAAATAAAACCAACTCATGATAAGCACTTGATAACAGAGTTTGACAATGCCTATATCTTTGGGTTCACTTATAGTACAGACTGATCAATTTAATTCAAAAGTGAGTATATGGCCAACCCTCACGATTGCCAAATGGATACTCTAAGATTTCATACAACTCAAATAATAAAGCTTCAAAAAGTTCTAGTAAACCCATGAACAAACCTTCCACCTTACTGTCACGTGAATGTAATCTTGCAATCCTATGTATTTATTTCAAAGGTATCAAAAATATAATTTTAAAATGGTATTATAAACATAATCATATGGATTTTTACATACCATTGAAATAGTCTTTGAGTTTAGGACAAATCCCTAGATTACACTGAGAAGTGAAAATCTCTCTGAGTCCTTCAAAACTTAACATATATGTATTTTGGTCTCTATATTAGCCATTACACAATCTACAAAGCTTTACTCTGAGGCATTGAAAATGGCATAAAATAACCTTAAATATAGACACTCAACATATGGCTATAATTATCTCTCACTCTTGATCTCAGATTTTTGGCTCTCACTCTAGCTCTCAGATCTTTGGCTCTCAGCTTTGGCTCTTGGGTATTTGGCTCTCAGCTCTGACTCTTTGGCTCTAGGTCTCAATTCTACCATGAAAGCTTTGAGAATTTGGAATGAATTCACTAAATTCCAATTCCCAATTTCTAATTTTAAATTATTTCCAAATAATATCTCACCCCTTTATATACTTGTGAGAGATCCACTTTTTCTGATGGGATGATTATCCATAATCTATTTTAATAAATTTCATAATTCTCCCATACCCAATTTTTTATGGAATTTTAAATTATCCATCACATTAAAAAATATTGGGTGATAATTATCCATCAATATTCAATGAAATATGTTTATCCCCCTTTAAAAAGGTGGAATTTTCAAATATTAATGACTTGGGTCAAGCCATATTGCCACATCACTTTATTGCCACGTCATCGGGTTTGACCATAACTTTAACTGGTCATAACTTGCACATATGGACTCTATTTTTTTAGCCGTAAAATGTAATGAAAAGCTTATGATGAGATATAAATCATGGAACTAGATTTTAAATATTTCATGATGGTCAATTTTTTATTTTGACTATCTTTGACCACCTATTGACTAGCTTTAATTGGATCTTTGATCGTCTACATAAGGAGCTTATGAGCTCTATTTTTAAAGTTCCACATACTGTTGGAAAACTATTGATAGGTTCTTTGTAATGGTGCATGATTTGGTCTGATTTGGGACCTTTTATAAATTAACCTCTAGATTAATACTCCCTAATAAGAGGGCTTTTGGTCTGTTAGGGTGTGGAGCTAAAAGCTTCAACTATTTGCAGACAAGAAGAAGAGGATGCTGAAGAACCAGTAGCATCGACATTGGTAGTATGACTGACGTCGGTCAGATGCAGTTTAAAAGGCAATCGGCGACGACAGCTAGTCGACCGACGTCGATAGCACCAGGCAAGCAGGGACCAGCGTCTGTTGCCTGTGTGTTCCAGAACTGCTGTTGACAAACATTCAGTTAAATGAAGCGAGTGTTTGCATGTCAAATGACTAATTATAGTTATGAGCTGCGTGTCTAATTATTGTAGTTAGATTTCTATTTTTGTAACCATGGGATTCTATTTAAAGACCCATAAGGCATGTATTGTAATTACCAAGCAGGAAAGTAAAAGCATTGAAGCAAGCAAGGTCAAGGAGATCTACAGGTGTAAGGTTAAGGAGATCAGCTAAAGCATTCAAGGAGGATAGCAACTCAGGTTGTAGAGTTGGTTTTGTGTTGAGCAAGAGAGAGAGGGAAGAAGGTCTTGAGGTGTGGCAAGCCTTTGAGGTGGAGGAAGAAGTGGCATCTTCCTTATTGTATTTTCTTCGAGTAATATCTAATACAAGAGTGTGTATTGTCTCTCAAATTCTTTGCTGTCTCAAGTTTCTAGTTACTTTATCATTCTGGTATGATTCTGTGTTTAATTGCTTATAAGAAAGTAATCAATTATGCTTCCATTGGATAAGGGGTCTCTTATCAGTTGGTATCAGAGCTACGGTTTGTAGGAAGCAGGTTAATTTTTTTATTATAGGTCATTCACAGGGTTTTTTGATTGAGTGGGAGTTCAGCAATGGCAGAAGAAAGTAAGCTATGAATGGAGAAGTTTAATGGCAAGAATTATCAACACTGGAGGATGCAGATTGAGGATTATCTGTATCAAAAGGATCTGTACTTACCATTGGGTGGGGTTGCATGCAAGCCCACAGATATGAAGGATGAAGAATGGAGTGTTCTTGATCTGAAGGCTCTCGATTCCATAAGGTTGAGCCTTGCATCGTCTGTGATTTCCAGCTTATCACAGTGCAAGACAACGAAAGAGTTGATAAAGTCCTTGACAAATTTATACGAAAAGCCCTCGGCTTCTAATAAGGTATATCTTATGAAGCAGCTATTTACTTTGCAAATGCAAGAAGGTGGATCGGTACATACTCATCTCAGTGATTTCCATGGTTTGGTAAACCAATTAGCTTCAGTCAATATTGTTTTTGATGATGAGGTAAAGGCTCTCTTGATTTTATGTTCTTTACCTGAAAGTTGGGATAGTTTGGTTATGGCAGTAAGTAATTCTGCATCTGCTTCTAAAATCTTAAAAGTTGATGATGTTGTGAGTGTGATCTTGAATGAGGAAATACGTAGGAGAAGCACAGGTGAATCATCAGGTAATGCTCTAAGTGCAGAAAGTAGGGGAAGGCAAAGGGAGAAGATTGAGCAAGGGAAATCAAGGTCAGGAAGGAGATCCAAGTCCAAAGGTGTTACCTGCTGGTTTTGTCGAAAGAAAGGACATACAAAGGAGTGTTGGTTGAGAGATAAAGAGAATCAACACGTAGGTATTGAAGAAGCAAAGGATGCAAATATTTTGGCATAGGATGCTCTCATACTTTCTTTGGATAGTCAGGTAGGATCATGGATTTTAGATTCTGGTTCATCTTTTCATGCATCCCCAAACAGAGATTTGTTCCATGAGTATGAACAGGGAGACTTTGGAGTGCTCTATTTAGGGGATGGTACACCTTGTCAGATAGTTGGCAAAGGGAAAGTGCAGATGAGATTACAGATTGACAACACATGGGTGTTGAAGGAGGTCATGCATGTTCCAACTCTAAAGCAGAGTTTGATTTCTGTAGGAAGGTTGGGTGATGAGGGATGCACAATAACCCTCACAGCAGATTCTTGGAAGGTTACCAAGGGTGCACTTGTTCTAGCAAGAGGTAAGAAAGTAGATACTCTTTATCTGTCTACTTGTATTGCTAATTCTACTTCTTGTTTATCTACTTCAGCTGTAAATTCAAAGATGTGGCTTAATAGGCTTGGTCACATGAATAAGAAGGGAATGGATGTTCTTGAATCAAAAGGTATGTGTTCAGATTCAGAAAGCATAGATAGAGTTCATTGCAAAAAAAGGAAATTTGATGCTTTTGACAGGAACAAAGAAGCCTTGGTGCTTATGGAAGAGATGAAGGACAGAGATCAGTCACAAGGGCTGAATAAATCTAAGCAGGGCAGCATGGACAGAGGTTTGATCCAAGATGAGCTTGCAGATGAAAAATTCATCACTTGCAAAAAAACATAGGTACTGATGCCGGTGCTCCCATGGCACTGACGTCAGCCAGACAGAAACCAACATCGGTCATGTGTAGACTAGCAGGGTCGGTAGGTCAGGCAGGAGAAGTCCAATGTCGGTCAACAAGACCGACGTTGGCAGGAGGGAAACGACGTTGGCAGTCAGGGTCAGTGCAGGGAACCAACATCGGTCGGGAGCAGACTGGGAGATGGCTGAGATCGGTCACTAAAATGGATGATGGGTGGATAGCTAGCTGTCAAGGATTCTCAAACACCCATATGGAGGTCAAAAATGGTAAGTGAACCTCATATTCGTTGTTCACCTTCTTTATATTGCTTACTGATAGTCAAGAACTAGGAAGATGGAAGAAGCAGTGTAGGTAGAATCCAGAAATAGTGGGAGCTTGACATGGATGAGGAGTGTGAGTCCTTGGAGAAGAACCAAACAGGTATTCATTGGTAGAGTTGTCAGCTAGAAGGAAGCACTGGATAGAAGGATGGATTCCCATATTAGAGAAGAGAGTGAATGGACACGTGAGACAGAAGGCTATGGTATATGGTCTTGATTAGGCTGCAGACAATGGAGGTTTGACCATTGTATTTTATCTTTACCAGGTTGGATAATATTAGCTACATTATCCTGTTACTGTATTGTGTTACTTGTTGCAGGGTTTCATATACAGGGAGTTTTCTGAGCTAAGGGTAGAGTTGGTTCAGAAGTATGTCATGAAGAATTTTGGAGCAGCAAAATTCTTTTGGCATAAGTGACAGGTTCAGCATCACAAGTTTTAGTGGTGGTTGGTCTTCAAGAGTGACTTTGAAGAGGGATACAGAGCCAAGGGAACAAAATAGATGGTGTACAGGTACAAGTACAGTAGCAACTATTTATCTCCAAGTGGGAGATTGTTAGGGTGTGGAGCTAAAAGCTTCAACTATTTGCAGACAAGAAGAAGAGGATGCTAAAGAACCAGTAGCATTGGCGTCAATAGTATGACCGATGTCGATCAAATGCAGTGCAGAAGGCAACTGATGACGGCAGCTAGTCAGCCGACGTCGGCAGCACCAGGCAAGCAGGGACCAACGTCGGTCGCTTGTGTGTTCCAGAACTGCTATTGATGAACAGTCAGTTAAATGAAGCAAGTGTTTGCATGTAAAATGAATAATTATAGTCATGAGCTGCGTGTCTAATTATTGTAGTTAGATTTCTATTTTTGTAACCATGGGATTCTATTTAAAGACCCATAAGGCATGTATTGTAATTACCAATCAGGCAACTAAAAGCATTGAAGCAAGCAAGGTCAAGGAGATCTACAGGTGTAAGGTCAAGGAGATCAGCTGAAGCATTCAAGGAGGATAGCAACTCAGGTTGTAGAGTTGGTTTTGTGTTGAGAAAGAGAGAGAGGGAAGAAGGTCTTGAGGTGTGGCAAGCCTTTGAGGTGGAGGAAGAAGTGGCATCTTCCTTATTGTATTTTCTTCTAGTAATATCTAATACAAGAGTGTGTATTGTCTCTCAAATTTTTTGTTGTCTCAAGTTTCTAGTTACTTTATCATTCTAGTATAATTCTGTGTTTAATTGCTTATAAGAAAGTAATCAATTCTGCTTCCGTTGGATAAGAGGTCTCCTATCATGGTCCACCAAAAGATGGTACCTAACTTGATCCTCTAAAATGCCAATCAATTTTAAAGAATTTTAATGGGTCTTTTATCAGTCTACTCAGGTTCCACAAATGCACCTACAATGCTTAGAACAACTTATCAATCACATCTACATAATTTTTACTATTGCACGACCATCAATAGCCTCTACACAAAACTAAGATGTGATGACTTCTTCTATTGTATAGCTTCATAAGAGCCTCTACACAGATAAGCCTAGTTGTCTCCTCTACTATCTCTAAATGGTCCTCTATAACATATCAAGTATAAAACCCAAATCACAGCATAGACATAATAGTGGAAAAATATGATTAATAACTCAAAAATGTAAAAGGCCCTAAAACAAGGCATGAGTTATACTAAATCCTACATCTACTAATAAGGTCACAATATATCAAACCATCTATCCATTGTTATAACCTTTAAGTAGTGAACTACCAAATATTGAAACAATCACCAATGCAACTACAAGATAAGTTTGTCAAACAAAATACAATATTGGTTGTGACCATGTCATAACATATCACCCCAATGGGTCTTATCAATGCATCCAATGACACACAAGCTATAAATAGATGCATTTCAAAATAACAGTTATTTTAAAACAAGTATTGTAAGAAAGTTGAATCCTACCCAATAACCTATGCAACTACTATCAAATCTCCCAAGCTAATCAATGAGTTAAATTTCTTAACAATTCAATAGGAAACTCATAAATATAAAACTGGAGATTCCAAGAATATATATTTTCAAAGCATAAGTGTGAGAATTAAATACTTCACATGATAAACCTATCTCAAAGTGTTCCCATCATATTAGCTCCAAAATGCATATATCAAAGCATGGGTAAATTTCTTTTGTCAACATACAACAAGGATCCCAAAATTGTTTTGAAACATTAATCCACTAATCATGACAGTATGAAACTAAGAAACTATTTAATAACCCTCTTTATCAAATTCTCCTATTTAGGGTGTTTAATTTCTTTAGTTACTTTATTGACATCTACATGGGTTGATTGAACAAAAAATTCATTAATTACCTTATCAACAGGTTTATAAACCATCTTATTCTTACCATTACTAGGATGGTGAGATGGTCGATGTTTCCAACACTTCTCAACCCGATGTCCACTCACATGACAATGAGTGCAAACATCCCTCTTCTTAGGTGAGGTCACTCATTTTCCATTTATTGCTTTTCTATTATGAGAATGGTTTTTAGAACCTAAAAGTTGCTTCAACCAAGCTTGTCTTTTCTAACAATATGCGGCACAATGGTTATTCAATCCACAAAACATACAAGGAAAAGAATGCAACATCTTCTGAATATTGAAACCAAATTTCTTAAATGGTAGAAGTGAATCAAAAGTCTTGGAATTCACATTCCTATTGGTGACTTTTCTAGTGTAAGATTGAGTAGGTGGAATCTCAATACCTCTTTTACCTAATTTCTTGCATTGCTCATTATTCCTTTGTGGGGAGGAATTATCCTCTGCTAGTGGCCTCAGATCTTGGTTGTTAAAATCTTGTCCTCTTTCAACAATGGAGGAACTCTCTCCAACATCCACTTTCTTAATAGCATAACCCAATCCTGCATTGTGAGATCTATGATCTACTTGTATTGAATTAGCAATACCTTGGCCATTCTTACCAATACCCCTTACATCAAATCTCATTTTCAATAACAGTTTAGATCCAATGCCCTTAGTGTGTTTCTTAAAACTACCAAAAGTAACATCTAAAACTTCTAAAACTAAATGGAAAATAGTACTACATGATGAATAAATTATAATGCAATCATATGTCATAGTACCTACATCTATAGTGGAAGGTAATTGATGAAGATGATGTTTCTCTTCTTCCTACATCTATGCCAAGAGCTCATCTTTGGCTTGCAACTTTGATTTTAAGTGGGCAATCTCCTCTTCCAAGGAGTAAAAATGAGCTCTCAAGAAAGCATTATCTTCTTGGATCTATCAATTAATTTATTTAAGCTCATTAAGCCTCTCTCTTTTTAAGGATTTGCCCGTGGCTTCTTATTCCCTGCAAACAACCTAATCCCACAAATTGCACACTATAAATGGAATATCAAGGCCCAACAAGTCTGCAATAATACTAGAAATCAAATTGAAAATAATTGATATCAATCCACACAATCAAAAGCTAACCTAACATACTAACTTCTCTAATACCAAACCCGATCTATAATCTATCACTTATTTCTATGTAAAAATTATTTACCTTAGATCTTCTAGTTAAATCACATAATTTCCTAAAATACTCAAGAAAACAAAATTGAATTTGACCTTTTAATACATTTATCTCAAACCCCAAAGTGCTCAATTTTTTTTAATATGTCATATTTAATTATGAATTCAATAATGATTAATAAAAAAATTAATCAAAATGTGAAAAAATAATCTACAAATAAAATCAACTCATGATAAGCACTTGATAATGGAGTTTGGCAATGCCTACATCTCTGGGTTTGCTTATAGTATGAATTGATCCATTTTCTTGAAAAGTGAGTACATGGCCAATCCTCATGATTTTAAAATGGATACTCTAAGATTACACACAAATCAAACAATAGAGCCTTAGAAAGTCCTAGTAAACCCATGAACAGGCCTTCTACCTTACTATCGTACAAATGCAATTTCATAATCCTATGGATTTCTGCCAAAGGTATCAAAAATGGAATTTTAAAATAGTCTTAAAAAAATCATCATATGGATTTAAACATACCATTTAAATCATCTCAGAGTCTAGAACAAATCCATAGTTTACATCGAGAAGTGAAAAGCTCTCTAAGTCCTTCAAAACTTAGGATATATGCAGACTGGTCTCTATATTGGCCATTAGACAATCTGTAAATCTTTACTTTGAGACATTGAAAATGGAATAAAAAAACCTCAAATATAAACACTCAGCATATGGATAGAACTGAATCTAGCTCTAGCTCTTGGATCTTTGGCTCTCATCTCTGAATCTCAACTCTTCAGCTTTCGGCTCTTGGTCTCAACTCTTTGGTTCTCGGCTCTAGCTCTCAGCTCTGCCATGAGAGATTTGAGACTTTGGAATGAATTCATTGAATTAAAATTTCAATTCCCAATTTCTAATTTCTAATGATTTATAAATAACCCCTTTATATACTTGTGGGAGGTCCACTTTTTTCAATTGGGATGATTATCCACAATCTATTTTAATAAATTTCATAATTATCCCATACCCAATTTTTATAGGATTTTAAATTTTCCATCAAATTTAAAAATATGGGGTGATAATTATTCCCCAATATTCATTGGAATATGTTTATCTACCTTTACTAAGGTGTAATCTACAAATATTAATGACTTGAGTTAATCCATATTGCCACGTCATCAGGTTTGACCATAACTTTGACTGGTCATAACTTGCACATAGAGACTCTTTTTTTTTACCATAAAATGTACCAAAAATATTACAAAGAGATATATATCATGGAACTAGATTTTAAATATTCCATGAAGGTCATTTTTTTTAGTTTGACCAACTTTGACCACTTGTTGACTAGAACTTTGATCGACTACATAAGGAGCTTATAATCTCTATTTTCAAAGTTCCACATATCATCAGAAAGCTATTGATGGGATATTTTTAATGGTGAAATATTTAGTTTGATTTGGAACCTTTTCTAAATTGACCTCTGAATCACTAACTATACATTTCCTAGGATTAGCTATGCCCAAATTCCTTCCTCTTCTTTAATACTTTCAAGAACACTTCCTCTATCTCTTATATCCTCCTATCCAAACTTCATTCAACCCACTGAATCTACTCTCAAATTCCTTTGCACTCCTTTACACTTTATTTCACTTTTTATTTTCAAGGACTATTTTGTCTAATATGTCTAATACATGTTCTTGAGACTAATTTCTAACCCTTTAACACCTCACTCCTTCAGCACCTTCAACACCTTCAACACTTAACTCCTAATGTAATTTAAGTCCACATTGAGGTATCTAGACCCAACTCAATGACTATTAATAGATTTATTGATTTCTAGGACTATCTTTTAAGGGTGTTAGGCCTCCTAAAACTAATCTTTGACAATATCACAAACCTATTATAGCCCATAATTCATTTTAAACACTTAAAATACACTTTCACACAAAAGTGGGTGACAAAAGGGGGGGGAGAGAGAGAGAGAGAGAGAGAGAGAGAGAGAGAGAGAGAGAGAGAGAGAGAGAGGAGAGAGAGAGAGAGAGAGAGAGAGAGAGAGAGAGAGAGAGAGAGAGAGAGAGAGAGAGAGAGAGAGAGAGAGAGAGAGAGAGAGCTGAGAGAGAGAGAGAGAGATTCATGGGTGTGTGTGGTTTAGGAGAGTAGGGGGAAGTAGTATGAGTTAGTAGAGTAGGTAGGAGGTTCATTAAAGAGGGATAGATAGATCAAGAATATGGAAAACTTTGTTGTCCATGAGGATAAGGATATGACAATGGATAATTGTTTAAATATTTATGAAGATAAATAAAAGATGTGTTATCTATGGAAGGACATCCTTATCATTATGGTTTTAAGTGTAGCTGAATAAAATCTGATGTTTGAGAGTGTCATTGAAGCCTAGAGATAACATCCCATGCTAAGTTGTAGGTGTGTGGAGGACTGAGTGGTTGTAGATAGACAAATGAGTAGTTTCACCCTCAAATAAAGGTGGTTTGAGGAATAACAATCATGGAGATATAATTTATTATAGTCTTATGTAAAGAGTTTGATTGGATTATTAGAATTCAAAACTTTTATACATACTTGTAGCTATAAAATTAAATCTAATACACACAAATTCCATGCATTATTCAAAAATAAAAATTTAATTTCCATCCAACCATAATAAGATTACCAATAAGTGCAAGTAGAAAATATTAGTTCCTAATAAAGTTTTAATATGTAAAGACCTCATCTTGACCAAAATTGGCACTACCAACACATTAAGGGGGTGGATAACATCCAAGACTAGTTTATTATCCTCCCATCACACCCAATCAACAAACCCACCACCTGTTTTGGACATAAGAATGCCTTTTCAAATACAAAAAAATGTAGTTTTTAATCCTAAGTTCAAACACGCGTAAAACAAAACCTATAAGTCATTTCTGCAAACTTATTTGTACAAAGTTGTAAAAGTATTTTTAACAATATGAATATAATCCATAATGGGGTATCTTATGTATAAATTAAGTAATAATTACAAAAAATAGTTTAACATTATATATATATATATATATATATATATATATATATATATATATATATATATATATATATATATATATTGAAAAACTTTACTTTCCCCCTACAAACCTGTATATATATTTTATTAATAATAAAATATTCCTAATTAGATGTGTCAAAAAAGATTAAAAAGAGTCTTAAATTTCATTAAAACTAAGTGGGCTGCTCCATGGCTAGTGTCAAGCTAGGTTCAGACCTCCCCATACCTATACCCAAAGTAAATTTGAAGGTAAAATGTAGAAGGAAAGATTAAAATGTTGAAAAGGGTGTATGCCCTTTTTAATACTCTCATGCACCCTTTTTAATTAATTTGATGTGGAAAATTTGGCTAATTCAAATATTATTCCAACACTATTTAGAAGTACTATTCCCAAGTTACAATTCACATGTACTATTCATAGATACTATTCACAAATCACTATTCATTATCACTATTAATGGTGACATGGTAAGTGATGATGTAGCAGTGAGGTGGCTTGGAGATGAGGCAACATGGCCCATAGGGGTCCTAACATGGGGTCAAAGAGCATGTGCTTGGAATGGGGCATAGCATTCCACTTGGGAGACAAGAATAATCACTTTATTGACCACATGGGTCTACTTTTGATGGAAAAGGCAAAGTGAAAGAATATGGTGCATTTATTTGTTGTCTCTATGATTTGAGGGTGTGGAGAAGTTAAATGGGGTTGTTGGGAAATAATTTGAAGCATGTGAGCACATGATTGTGTTCCCATCATTTGATTCTCCTTCACATGGGTGAGAGATACATTATTATGAAGGCGTATGAGAATAGGTGTTATTGTAAAAAGTAAGGATTCACTTTTGGCTCTTGCACATGGATAAGCTTGTCAAAGATTGCAATTTATCCCCCCATGAGTAAAATTGCACCACACTTTCTCTTTCCTCACATTTCCTCTTCCATTCTTCCTTCTTTATAAAATTGTATAAGTTTAAGCTCTTTCCCTTTGTTTTGTAATTCTTGATTATTTTCTAATTTCCCCCAATTGTGAGGTTCGAACCTATGTTCAATCTTTCCTAATCAAGGACAAAATCCCTTGGCTATTGTGAGATCAAGAGGACAAAACCCTTCCTAGTTTCCATTGTGAATTTGAGGATGGAAACCCTCTCATTCATAAGAGGTGATTCCATTCAGGAGTTACATATGGGCTTCAAAGATATTCAGAGTTGTAGAGTTCCAATGTGCAAAGAGATGCATATTTGTAGGTCTTTCTAGTTTTCAGTGTGTAAGGAGTTTCAAGTATAGTGTGGAAGTATTCTATGATACTACAATATTGTAAGTGTGGTGTGCAAGATTTTAGTAGATTTATTGGTGTGCAATGAAATTTGGTATGTGTTTTGTTATTAGAGGTTCAACATAGTTTATGTAAATGTTTGCTATATATCAACATTTCCATTTATGTAAGAGTGTTTTTTATGGTCGTTATCTCAAACCACAATATTTTTAATCTAATATTTGAATTAAGAAAGTAATTGAGTGTTGGTAGTAAATTTGTATGTGTTCTTTATATGTGGGTAAGTGTTTGTGAAAGTGAAAATTTAATGAACTATATGTGTTGTTTCACATTATATTTAGTACATTACTTGTATGTGCTTAGAGAGCAAAGTTCAGATTAGATTCCAAGTCTATAAGTGTGAGAGTTGATTTTAGGTATTTGTGTGTTTTTATCAAATATACCCAATTGGGATATTAGAGTGGTATCAGAGCTGGTCATCTTTCTAGCCTGTAGGTCTTGTATGTTTGATTCTTCTTAGTGATTGTAGTAGCCAAGAGAGGCAATGGGTGATAAAAAAAGTTAGTAGAGGAGACAAGACAACTAGGAAGATTTATGAAGTGGTTCAAGGTCAAAATCATCTTACCAATATATTAGGTCAGACGATTCATTGGATGTAAAACTAGCCAGTAAATAATAATAACAATGAAGGACCTAAAACCTCTAGATAAAATAATATGGGCAAGGTTGAAGAGGTGGAATATCAAAATCAAGATATGGGATTCATTAATAGGCCCCTAAAGCCCAAATTCATTCAGAGATTACAATTGGTCTTCAAAGAGTGTTATAGATTTGGTGTGGTTTGTAGCAATATCTCTCTCTCTCTCTCTCTCTCTCTCTCTCTCTCTCTGAGCTTCTCATTCCATATATTGTGATGTTCATAATAAATTAATATTTCATATTGTGTTGTTTCTCATATATGTTTCATGAATTTGATTCCATTAGTGTCTCCATATTCATTTTAATGTGTTCATTCCCAAGTTGTTGAAGTTATTTTTACATATTTGTAACATGTGTATAAATATCCCATTTGGGATGTTATAGTGGTATCAGAGTTGTGTTTCTTGCCAGCCTATTGGCGAACTAAATATTTTGCAAATATTCAAGTTGAAAATCTTGGCAAGTTGCAATGAATTGGAAGCCAAATTTTATTCCAAAGGTAGAAGAAGATGTCCTATGCAAGAGGTGAAGACATTGAACAAACTTGTGCTAAAGTTCAATCATTGGAAAAGAGAGCAAGAAAAAATCAGTTAGGAATTTCAAAAATATCAGAAGAAGATACTAACATGGATGGAGGATCCAAAAACAAAGAGAATGTTTTTGAAGAAAAAAGAAAAGGTAGAATCGGAGCATCAATAGGTTGTGCATCTATGTTCACACAAGAATGATAAAATAATATTACAAGATCATAGATGAAAAGTGCTTCTAGAAGAAGTTTCTAATTTTTATGAGTATAACACACTTCTGGTTGTAGTTTGTGAAATCATGCCAATATCAAAGTACAATTATTTGAAGAAAAACAAAGTAACAAGCCAAAATGCCAAAACATATCAAAATCTAAAGGATTTGGATCATACTTTGGGTAAGACAACTTTCCCTATTTTTATTGGATCTGATAAATATAAATATTAGTTTCAGAAAATGGAGACTCTTATACCTTCAAATCCTTTGCCTTGGAATGAGCCTAAAGGTAACTTTTAGAAGAAGTCTATGGCTTCCCCAACACAAAAAGATGCACATACAGATGTGCACAAGAAGGTGGATGAAATGAGGAACAAGCTAAGGAGGAATAAACTATGTTTCCCTTGAAAAGATCCATGGACTCCAGGACACATATGCCTTCATGATGGGAAAGTAGGAGATGATGATGAATCTGAATTTAAATGTACATCTAAAAGTGTATAAGAAAGGACAATGTAAGATGGTCCTAATGAAAAGGTATGAAAATGATTCAAAATCTGAAATCACTAAAGATATTAGTATGATAATGTTATAAATTGTTGAGCATCAAAAAATTGAAGAAGATGTGAAAGATGACACCATTTAAAGGTATGAGAAAGAAATTCATATTACATATTTTTTGTATCCTATCATGCCATGTCAGATTAATTATCATGATAAACATTCTAAGGGTGGAAAGAGAATGAATGATACAATCTATAGGAAAGGACACAATGATACTTTAATTCTAGTTCAAAATTATCCACACATAAGAAGAGATCAAAGAATTATTGAAGAAGGATTTGATAAAGAAAAGCCATAGTGAATGGGATTCTCTTCATTCTATATGAATAAACACTCAAAACAAAAAAGAGGGAAAATGAGACTGGTAATAAATTATAAGAATCTCAATGATTGGCTTATACCTATCAAGCATCCAATTCCTAACAAAATTGTTATTATCAAAAAGCTGAAGGAATGTTGCATTTTTTATAAGTTTGATTTTAAAAGTGGATTTTGGCAAAACATAGTAGAACCTAAAGATACTTAAAAAAATGCATTTGTTTTGCCAAAATTAGATAGGCATTATGAGTGGATGGTTATGCCTTTTGGCCTGAAAAATGCTCCCTCTAAATTTCAAAATGGGATGGATGGAATATTTATCCATGCTAAGCATTTTGATATCTCTATTAATGATATATTAGTTATTTCAAAATATTTAAATAGCCATCTTATACGTTTGAAAGAATATGTTGATCTTTGTAACCAAAATGGGTTGGTTTTAAGTGATAAGAAAATGGAGATAGGCAAGATAGAGATTGAATTTATTGGGTTAAATATATGTCAAAATAAGATTGCATTACAACCCCATATTTTGTAGTCTTTAGAAAGATTCCCAGATGAAATAAAAGATAAAACCTAATTATAGAGATTCCTTGGATCTCCAAATTACTGCCCTCCATTCTATAAAGATCAGGACAAAGATAGTAAAATATTACAAAAAATGTTAAGAAAAGAATCAAGCCCATGGACTACTGAAATGACATAGCTAATCAAAATAATAAAGGACAAAGTTAAAGGACTACCAAATCTCAAACTACCAGGAGAAATTTTAATGATTTTTGAAATAGATGCTTCAGATGAAGCATATGGCAAAATATTTATAGAGAAAACTAAATATGGTAGAGAAGAAGTTTGCTATTACTACAGTGGAACATGGAACCCAAATCAAAAGAATTACCATTCCACCAAAAAATAACTATTAGCAGCCAAACTATGATTGTCCAAACTAAGGATCTTTTTGCTCCCAAAGAAATTCCTCTTGAGGACAGATTTATAACATTTTGAATCTATCATTAGAAAACCCCACACCCAACAAGTTGGAAACTAGATAATGACTAGATGGGAAATATGGTTTTCTAAATTTGAGTTTGATGTTTGATACAAGAAAGGAACTACTAATTATTTAGCTGATTTGATGTCCATAGAAGGATCAAAATAGTATTCTCATAAGTTTTGTACTAAGCATATTTTGATGGTTTAGGATAATGAAGGACCTAATAATTTTTATTACGATACTATTCCAGAAGATATTACTCAATAAGAAAAATAAATAATGGCTTCTTATCCATACAAAAACCTAAATCAAAGAATTCCCTAGGCTTGCTATTGAAAAGAATTTGTCAAAATATTTATTAGTTAATGCCTACAAGAAATTTCTTGATGTTAAAAGAAGGAGATGGACTAGATTTTGTGACCCCCACACCCCCTGTCAAATACTAGGCATTATAATAAGATCAAACTCCACTATTCAACAATCTTCCACATGGAGACTAACTGGTGCAACTCCACCATTACAACCCTTGGAATTTTCTTTGAACTTTGATCTTGGCATGTTTCTCATCTTCCTTGTTATCCCTAAAGACCTATTAAAGATAAACAACTTTCCATATTCTTCTTTATGACTACTTTTGTTAGCATATCTATAGGATTCTAACTTGTATCAAGTTTTTCCAACTCCAGTTGACCATCCTTTGAAACTGAATGAATGAAGTGATACCTAAGTTGTATATGTTTGGTTCTTGAGTGGAAATCTAAGTTATTTTCTAAATGAATCACACTATAGCTATCACTATACAATATACAATCTTCTTACTTATGCCTCAACTCTTATATGAACTATTGAATCCATATCATCTCCTTGCTAGCTTCTTTATCTACAACATAATCTACCTTTGTAGTTGACAAAGCAACTATCTTCTATAATTTTGAAATCTAACTAACTACTATATCACCAATAGTCAAAACATAACCTATGGTGCTCCTCCTACCATCTAAATATCTAGCCATGTCTATATCAATATATCTATGTAAGGTAACATTTGAACCTTCATAGCATAATCATCTATCAGTGGTCCCTCTCAACTACCTGAGAATCCACTTGACTGCATCCCAGTGCTCCTTTCCTGGATTATTCATAAAACTAATGAAAACTCCCACTACATGAACAATATCTAGTCTCGTGCACACCATAACATACATTAAACTTCAAACTACTAAAGCATATGGAACTTTAGACATGTAATTGATTTATTTTTGAGTTTTAGGAGACTATTCCTTTCTTAATTTAAAGTACCTTCCCAAAGATGTACTTAAAAGTTTTGCATCTTGTATATTAAACCTAACTAACAACTTGATGTATTCTTCTTGAGACAATGCCAATTTTCTATTTTTCCAATCTTTTGTTATTCTCATACTAAGGATTTTCCTTGCAGTACCAAAATCCTTGATTGTAAATGAATCTTCTAGTTTTACTTTGAGCTCATTTATATCTTACATGTTAGACCCTACAACAAGCATGTCATCTACATTCAATAACAAGATAATATGGCTACCATTATCTAATCTCTTAAAATAGACACAATGGTCAGAAACATGCCAAATTTAAAATACCATTACCTTGGAGTTTTCTTTAGACCATACAAACTCTTCTTCAACCTGCACACCATTATATCCTTACCTTTTACTTCATATCCCTATGGTTTCTCTATATATATTTCCTCCTCCAAGTAACCATGAAGGAAAGATGGCTTCACATCTAACTATTCAAATTGAAAATCTTCTACTTCTACCAAACTTAAAATAGTTCTTATAGAAATCATTTTAACTACTAGAGAAAATATTTCATCAAAATCTATACCTTTCTTTTATGCAAACCCCTTTACAACAAGTCTAGACTTGTACCTCTTTTTACCTCCATCTTGTTCCTTAAACCTATAAACCCATTTATTATACAATGCTCATTTACCTAAAATTAACTAAAATAAATCCCAAGTATAGTTGTGTTCCAAGGAGTCCATCTCGTCTTTCATGCCTTGCTCTCACTTATTTCTAGTTTCTACTTGCATTACTTCTTCATAACTTTCTGGATCACCACCATTAGTCAATAATAAATAATAAAATGAAGGAGAGTATTGTGCATGGAGTCTACTTACTATGGTATATCTTCTAACTACACTTCTAGGAGTTTAAGGTACTTGTTGTCTTTGTTGCACATTCAAATTTTCTACCACTTTTGGAATTTCATTTCCAGTGATTTCATCAAGTACCGCATATTCAATATTTGAATTTTTTTCTTTCTTTCCTTGCAACCAATCTATTTACATGAACTTCTCATTAAACATCACATATTTAATCCTAATTATTTTAATATTTTTAAAATCCCATAAACAATAACCAAAATTATTAACTCCATATCTAATAAAAGTACATCTCTTGGATTTTTATCTAAGATTGGTTCTATTTTTTTAACAATATGGACAAATGTTTCACAACCAAAAGTCTTTAAAAAAGGAATAATCTATCTTTTTACTTGTCCATGCTTCTTCTAGAATGCCAGCATCCAAAGGACTTAAAGGTCCTCTATTTATTAATTAAATAATAGTATCCACAACATCTACCCAAAATTGTAAGGGCAACCCTACATATAATCTCATGCTCCTTGCACGCTCCATCATTGTCTTATTCATCCTTTCTGATAATTAGAACCATATTCTCTCTATGAATCCCATGAGATGAACAATAATTATCAAATTTCTTGTTGTAGTATTCACCTCCATTGTCTCATCTGACATACTTAAACTTATTTCTTGTCTCAATCTCAACCAAAGATTTCCATTTCTTAAAAGTATCAAAAATATTAGATTTTTTTATATGCAATAAACCCAAGTTTTTCTAGTTGTGTCATCAATAAAAGTAACATAATAAGAAGATTCACCAAAGGATGATACCTGAGCCATTCCCCATACATATATATGCACAAGCTCTAATTGTTTATCCTTCTTTGTCATCCCAACTCTGAGAAATATGACTATCTTTTATTTTCCATACACACAATGCTCATAGAAATCCAAATCGACCTTCTTCAAATCTAGCAACAAATTATTTGAGTGGAGAACTTGCATCCCCTTATCACTCATGTGCCCAAGTTTGTGGTGCCATAATTTTATATCCACTTCTATAGAAGCTAAAGGAATAGAATAATAGACATTAGTATTAGATAAATACAGTGTACCTACCTTCTCTCCTTTTGCTATTACCAGTGATCCTTTAGTAACCTTCCATGAATTATTATCAAATGTAACTTTTTAGCCCTCACTTCTCAACTGCCTTGTTAAAATTAGATTTATTCTCAATTTAGGAACATGCCTCACCTCTTTCAGAAACCATTTTTTTCCATTATTTAATTTTATTTGTATCTTACCCTTTCCTACAATTTTACAAGGTTGACCATCACCCAAATAAACCTATCTCAAATCCCATTGAACATAGTCTTGAACAATATTTATTATGATGTGTAACATGAAATGAAGACCATGAATATAACATGAAAGAATCATTAATGTTATCTAAAGAAAGGATTAAAGCATCTTATAACACATCAGCTACTATATTTGCTTCCTAATTTTTATCTTGTTGTCTATCTCCTTGTTTTCCTTTTTAAAATCAATAATATTTCTTTAGGTTCCCTTTCTTGCCACAAATTTAGCACACCAAAGTTCCTATAGATTTGGATCTACCCTTCTCAGACTTTATACAATTACTTGTGCCCTTTCCTCTATCCTTTTATCTTCCCCTATTCTTCTTAGTCAAAGATTTGCCTGATGTCTCAGCTGTGCTTTTCCATCACATTTCCTCGCTAAGAATAACACTAATAACATCATCAAACTTTAAAATATTTAAGCTAGATACAAAATTCCTGACAATCATGACCAAGCCATTTTAACTTTCTAATAATGATCATAAAATCAAAAGATCTCTAACCTAATCATAAAAATTTACTCCTATAGATCTTAATTTATTTGTGACCATGTTAAATTCATTTAATTGATCAACAATAGACCCACCTTCTAACATTTCTAAATTAAATAAATGCTTCATAAGAAATACCTTGGTGGAGGTTGAGGGTTTTTCATACACTCTATCCAATGCCTTTATCATGTCTACTATTGTCTTTTCTTTTAAAATATTGAAGGGCACTGATGCTACTAGGCATAACCATATTATTCTTAGTTCCTTTCTATTAGGAACCTCCTAATAGTCATCTTTCATAGTTATCAATTTCTTTGCTATTCTACCCAATGGTAGGAAAAGATCCTTCTGATATAGATAGTCCTCCATTTGCATCTTCTATAGCTAATAATTTTGGCTATTGAACTTCTTAACCTTAAAACCCCATTCTTTTGCCATTGTTCCCACTTAAACTAGGAACCCTCTTTTCCTGGGAGTTTATCTACCAGTTAAACCTTTGACTCTAATACTACTTGTTAAGAATATAAAACATAAAAAAATATTAATGAATTAAAGATAAGAATAAAATGTAGAAAATATAACATAATAGAGACATATATTTAACATGGTTCACCTAATATGGGCTACATTCACATTGAAACAACTAATCTTTCTTATTATTCAATCCAATAAATGAAGGGAAAAAACTTGAAATACATCCACTTCCATATCCTCTTCACTCACACATAGTATGCCACCATGATTACAATGCCCTCATATCATAGGAGGATTACATATTAGGGAAAAAATGCACAAACATAATTTTTGCCATTAGATCTGTGACCTAATAGTTAATGGTCATTTCCCTCCTGGACCCCCATGATGACCATAGTGGGTGGGGGGCATTTCCCCCCAAAACCCTTATTAGAAATTAGGTATTATAATAACATCAAGGTCCACCATCCAACATAGTACTTGTGAATAGTAATTGAGGAATAGTGATTCTCAATAGTTTTTAAGGAATATTGGAAATAGCCAATTTTTGCACAATATTAAATTAATTATAAAGGAGATATGACAAATCTTCGCTTCCCAAAATTGCTTTCCCTCAAACAATTAAAAAATTAAAGTTTCTGATTGATGCTGAGTATAACCAAATAAAGTTATAGCATCCAAGATCAATCTCAAAAATATCTCACCATGTTGTCACTGCACCACTCTGATTAACATGGAATACCAATGTGCGAAGTTTGCACTCTCCCTTCCTATAACCCAGATACAAAGTTGTCCTAATAAACCCAAATCAAATTTCTATAAGGACTAATTTTTATAACATATAAAATCTCATGCCAAAGAATATCAAGGCAATAAACCTCTATAATTCCATTATCTATCATGATCTTGGGAAAAATGAAAAATAATTTATTAAATAAGAAAACATGATTCTCAATGTAACTCATCATGGCTTTCCAACAATGATGTGGGTTAATCCATGTCAAATGGATGGTATAAATGATGACAACAATCTTAAAACTGAAATTTAAATCCATAGATCTGTATCTAAAATCATGCCCAATGACCTGCCATAAAATAGTCCTTGGATATCCATTGTGCCTATGTTTTATTATCCTTATTTTCATCTCTATTTCCTAAAAATTATACAAGTACTATCTCACAAAAAATGAAAAAGATGGCTCACCTCTTTCTATATAACAACCAACATTAAACAAAAAGAGAATAATACCTTTCAAGTGGACATCTTCATGGGGTGGCCAACCTTGCCAAAAATTTTCCATAACTGTATCTTGTTCCCCTTTATGTTACCCTTTCCAAGCATGATTCCCATGTGTCTCATCAAAATTATCCATGTACCATTTCCTTAATACAAAATTTGAAAAATTAAGGGTACATACCATGACTAACAAGAGCTAAATCTCCATCCTTGGATGAGGATGTCCAAAAAAAGAGAAATAGACATTTACTTTGATCCTTACCAAGTCTCCTACATCCCATATGCACCAACAAACTCAGAATTGAATTGGGAAATCCACATACTCAAAGTTGCAACTTATGTCTTTGCCATTCATACACATATTAGCATACCTCCTAAGAACATGTTTATTTAATGGATTAACAAAAATATGAGGGAATAATGCTTTTTTTTAGAAAGCATACCATGTATTTTGACTAGAGGGTAGTCATATCCAATCTTTAACACATAAGGAATATATCCTTGGACCTCAAATATGAATGTAGCAAACTTATTTGAAATCAATTCTAATCTTTCATTACTTAAATGAAAAGAAAAACTATAGAAATATGGAAATCAGAATTTTTAACATTTGTAAATCTTAGAATATTCTCAGGATCCCACACTCTTTGGAAAAAACACTTATCAACCTCAACCCAGGGGTCCTCATGCTCCATGTCAAAAAACATGACTAAAGGATAGTTAGCTCCAATCATTAAACTTTGTGCATGTTGTCCTAGATTACAAAAATACAATGATGACATACATGGAAGCCGTAAATCTAAATGGTTTGCATACGTGTGGCTACCATCATAATGCCCATTTTCCTATAATAAAAAGTCATAGGTTGAGATGTCTTCCATACCCTCGACCTTGTGAAAACCATGGATTTACAATAAGCTGTTTCTTTGTGTATTCCAACCTTCCAATATTCAGTTGTGCACATCTATATTTCCCCACACCCAAACTAATTTTCATTCCTTATTTATGTCCATGTAAAAGAACTTAGAAAAACAATTGTTAACTTTTATAAAACATAGAAAATTACCTGGATCCCATATTCTTATGTGTGGACTATTTTGAACTAGAAGTAAAGGATCCTTGTGTTCTTTCCTACAGATTATATATTTCATCCTCTTTCCACCCCTAGATTTTTTATCATGAAAAAAAATGTGACATGGCATGGTAGGAAATAACAAATTTGAAATATCAATTTCTTTCTTATACATTTCAATGGTGTCCATTTCCACATTTTCCTCAATTTCTGGATGCTCAATAATTTCTAACACCATCATTCTAATATCTTTAGTGATTTTAGATGTTGAATCATTTTCATGCCTTTCATTAGGACTATATTGCATTATCTTTTCTTTAACACCTTTAGATGCACATGTAGATTCAGCTTCATCACCATCTTCTACTAAGCCATTCTCTTGATGTGTATTCTAAATGTCCACCTTATTTGTACCTTGCATTAAGGCTAGGCTCCCATCCTTAGATCTGAAATTGTTGGAGTGGTCATCTACTTCATTATGCCCACACTTTAGGATAATATATAGTTGTTCATGGGATAACTTTTCTTCCACATACTTAAGCAAATGATCATTCACTTTCACATCTTCTTTAGGACAAGCTTGATCCCAAGCTATTCCATCCTCTCTTATGTCCCTTTCATCTTGAAGACTCTCACCTAAGGATGGACTTGTACATTATACAAACACATTATGGGAAATAAAATATCCCTCAATAAAATCCTCATTTACTTCATCAAGCCTCATGTACATGTTGTCCAACTCCTCCTCACTTGTGGATGTATCACATATTTCATATTCTTTTTCCTTCTCTTTATGGCAAGAGATTTCTGGATCATGAGACTTTTCAAATGTATCTGAATCCAAGTCAATGTCAGAAATAACCTCAGCATGCTGCACTTACCCATCACCAAGGCATTTGCATCCTAGAGTCTATGGATATTTATAAGAGAAACATATTTTATTCCTCTTTATCCCATTCCTTGTTTCATCCACCTCCATATGCACATCTGTAAGTGCATATTTTTGTGTTGAGGAAGCCATAGAGTTCTTCTAAAAGTTACATTTAGACTCATTCCAAGGCAAAGGATTTGAAGGTATAAGAGTCTCCATTTTTTACAACCAATCTCTATATTTATTAGATCTATTAAAAATAGGGAAAAAAGTCTTACCCAAAGTATGCTTTAGATCTTTCAGCTTTTAATGAATTCTAGCTTTTTTCCTTGTTGCTTCTTTGTTTTTATTCAAAAAAATGTACTTCGACATTGGCATGATTTCATGAACTATAGATAGAAGTGTGTTATACTCCTCATAAAAATTATAAACTTCTTCTAGAAACACTTATTTTCTATGATATTCTTGTAATATTGTTTTCTCCTCCTTGTGTGCACTTAGATGGACAACCTCTTAATGGTCTAGTTCTTCCTTTTCTTGTTTTTTTTCAAAAACATTCACTTTGTTTTTGGATCTTCCATCCATGTTAGTTGATTTTGATAATATTTTTTAAATTATTGACTGATTTTCTCTTTATCTCTTTTCCAATGATTGAACTTTAGAACAAGTTCATTTAGTGTCTTCACCTCTTGCATAGGATATCTTTCTTCTACATTTGGTAAGAACTTTGGCTTCCAATTCATTGCAACTTGTCAATATTTTCAACTTGAAGATCCACAAAAGAGTTAGCTCCCCAATATCCTACCAAGAAACATAGTTCTAATACCATTGCAATATCTCAAATGGGGTATTTGTACACATATGGTAAAAATATAAAAATCCAACTTCAACAACTTGGGAATGAACACATTAAGATGAATATGGAGACACTTATGGAATGAATTTATTGCAACATATATGAGAAACAAAATAATATGAAATATTAATTTCTTATGAACATAAAAATACATGGAATGAGAAGCTCACACACACACATAGAGCTATTGCTACAAACCACACCAAATTTGCAACACTCTTTGAAGACTAATTTTAATCTATGAATGAATTTGGGATTTATGGGCCTATTAATGAATCCCATATCCTAATTTTTAGATTCCACCTCTTGGATGTTGCCCATATTGTTTGCTCTAGAGGTGCTAGGTCCTCCATTTTTATTGTTATTGATCAACTGGTTCTACATCTAATGAATAATCTTCCCTAATATATTAGTAAGATGGTTTTGACCTTGAACAACTTCATCAATCTTCCTAGCTATCTCATCTCCTCAACTATATTTTATATCACCCATTACATCTCTTGGATACAATCACTTGGAAGAATTAAACATACAAGACCTATAGTCTGGAAAGAGCACCAAATCTTATACCAATGTAATATCCAAAATGGGTATATTTAATAAAAATACTAAAATTTTCAAAGAACTAGTTATGTTATTTGAAGATATAAACCAAAAAAAGAACATTGAAGAAAATCTCACTACCACCTACCTATATTTTAATGAATTTAGTGAATTGGATTGGAACCCTAATATTCCAAAATTATTATATCCCTTGGATACTTCACAAGATTGGACTGAGTCCCTGATCACCAACCCTAAAGGTGTGCAAGAGGAAAATATTGTACTTACCGGTACACCTAGATGGTTGGAAGAAGTATACTCCTCCAACACTGAGCCATCCAAATTATCTATAGTCATACCTAGGATTAGAGAAACCTTTCCCCAAGGAAATTTTCATAGTGTTGAAGCCCTTGATTAGGATATCCAATGAAATCAAGGAAGATAGCCAAATGATCTAACCCAGGTTCCTATACTTCCATATTCACTCAATATTGATGATTGGTGTGGAGTAGGTAATGATATGAGATATAGAATCTAGAGTCTAATTGAAATATTCCATAGATGGGAAGAAACTCAAAAACTTGTATTTGGGAAGATTGAGGAAGAAGGCATAGACCTTTTAAGTAATAACCTAGATGGTAACATAAAAGGATGGTGGTTATCTGCTACAAAAGAGCAAAGGGTTGTGGTAGGATCCACAATAGCTGACTTTGCTAAAGCAGTTATTTGTGAGTATGTTGGAGACATGGTAAATGTTGATTCTATTAAATACAATAAATTATTTAGGATGAAGCTTTATAACATGAAATACTGGGACAGATTCAAGTGTGATTTTGCTCATTTATCAAGAAAAACAAAATAGAGCCAAAAGATTGAAATTAAACACATGTTTATTAATGCACTTCCTAATGAAATATCAGATGGAGTATTGGCCTACATAGAAACTAAAAAGGAAGCCACGATTGGAGAAAAAGCCATAGTTGTAAATATGACCTTAGGCCAAATTATCTAGTCTATAGAAGAATATCTTTACAATTAATGTAAGGATAAAGCTGTAGCCAAATTACTTTAAAAATTAATAAAAACCATTGATAATAGTAACTATAAATGTAGTGGATATAGTGCACCAGGATATTATGGTTATGATAACTCTCATTGTAAATACCACAAAGAAAAGAGCAGATCCCAAAAATGGAAAAATAGTGACAAGCCCAAGTATAAGAGGAAGTTCTCTAAAATAAAAACTTATGTTAAGCTAAAAACAACCATCTCAAGAAAATGACCTATAAAATGTTATATCTGTGGTCAACAAGGTCATATAGCTCCTAAGTGCCCAAATAAGAAAAGGTATCCTAAAAAGATGAAAAAGATTAGAGCTATACTTCTTAATGAAGAAATGCAATTTATTTCTGAATTCATCTCAGATGATGATATCTATTCAATACCCACTAAAAATGATATTTCTTCTAGTGAAAATGAAAATCAAGTAAATCAATTTGAAGAACTATTTTCTTCTGATAATTTTGAGACTGAACTCTACTATTGTAATATGATGTCTAGATTTGATCCTGAAGTATATAATATCTACTCCAGCATCATAAGCTCCCTCTTCATCTCATCCCTATCTGAAAAGATGAGCTTACCCAATTATGTATAATGAATGGTGACACTAAGGGCAAAACATTGCAATAGATTGACTTTTATGACAACTCAATGTTATATGCACAATAGGTATGGAATATTAAAAAAAAAGCTAAGCCTAAAAATCCAAGCACAAAGAACTTGATAAAATACCAAAAGCCTCATATTGAAATCCTCAAAGCTACAAAATCAAAAATAGAATGTGCTTCTCAAGATATTAATGAATTAATAAAATTTTCTAAAGATTCTATAGAGGAAAACAACCCTGAAGAAGTTCCTCCTAACCAAGGATATTTTTATGTTGGAGAACAAAAATAAATCATTATCTCAGTAAACATCATTGATTCAAACAATGGCTTATTGACCTGAGAATGATTAATCGATACTGGAGAAAATATGAATATTACAAAGCATGGATCTATCCCAAAGTACCTATGGCAAGATGCTTCATTAGATTTTGTTGCTGTCAATGGTTCAAGAAATACTATAAATAAATTTGCTCTTAGGGTATTAATTGAAGCAAATGGCATTGAGGCATTTGTAAAATTATGGTTGTTCGATAAGATGTCGAAAGATATTATTTTAGGAATTAACTTCTTAAATCAAATTATGGCTTATACTATTCACAACAAATACTTGTCTTTAATCTTCTTTGGTAATGAACACCAAATTCCTAGAAAAACCCATGCAACTATAAGAATTACCACAAGACCCCATGAAGAAGAAGACAAAAAATTGGAGATGAATATTTACAAGACAGTACAAGATTTTGAAAAGAGAAGAGACATCCTGAATATTATCATAACAAAGATCAAATGATTTTGTGGTAATGATCCCAGAAGGTTTTGGGATAAGTGTAAACATATTATTTTTCTTGATCTAAAACTTGACATTGATCATACTTGAGGTATCAAATCTAACACTAAAGCTTTCTCCCCTTCTCAAGTTAAAACAAGAGAAGAAGAGATTAGAGAATTGTTGAAGAAGGATTTGATACAGAAAAGCCATAGTGAATGGGCTTCTCCTACATTCTATGTGAATAAACACTCAGAATAAAAAGGAAGAAAATTGAGATTGGTAATAAATTATAAAAATCTCAATGATTGGCTTATACCTATCAGGCATCCAATTCCTAACAAGACTGTTGTTATCAACAAGTTGAAGGAATGTTGCATTTTTTCTATGTTTGATTTGAAAAGTGGATTTTGGCAAATTGTAGTAGAACCTAAAGATACTTATAAAACTGCATTTGTCTTTCCAATCTTAGATAGGCATTATGAGTGGAAGGTTATGCCTTTCAGCCTGAAAATGCTCCCTCTGAATTTCAAAAAAGGATGGATGGAATCTTTGGCCATGCTAAGCATTTTTATATCCATATTGATGATATATTAGTTCTTTCAAAAGATTTAAATAGTCATCTTATACATTTGAAAGAATTTGTTGATCTTTGTAACCAGAATGGGTTGGTTTTAAGTGATAAGAAAATGGAGATAGGCAAGACAGAGATTATATTTCTTGGGTTAAATATATGTCAAAATAATATTGCATTACAATCCCATATTTTACAATCTTTAGAAAGATTCCCAGATGAAATAAAAAACAAAACCCAATTATAGAGATTCCTTGGATCTCTAAATTACTATTCTCCATTTTATAAAGATCAGGCCAAAGATAGGAAAATATTACATAAAAGGTTAAGAAAAGAATCAAGCCCATGGACTACTGAAATGACAGAGGAAATCAAAAGAATCAAGGAAAATGTTAAAGGACTACCAAATCTCAAACTGCTAGGGGAAGGTTTAATGATTTTGGAAACAGATGCTTTAGATGAAGCTTATGGAAGAATACTTCTAGAGAAAACTAAATATGGTAGAGAAGAAGTTTGTTATTACTATAGTGGAACATGGAACCCAGCTCAAAATAATTACCATTCCACTAAAAATGAACTATTAGCAGCCAAATTATGCATGCTCAAACTAAGGATATTTGGCTCCCAAAGAAATTCCTCTTGAGGATAAATCTGTTACAGTTTGAATCTATCATTAGAAAACCCCACACCCCACAAGTTGGAAACCAAATAATGAATAGATGGGTAATATGGTTTTCTAACTTTGAGTTTGATGTTCAATACAAGAAAGGAACTGCTAACTATTTAGTTGATTTGATGTCCAAAGAAGGATCAAAATGGTATTCTCATAAGATTTGTACTAATCATGTTTTGATGTTTTAGGATAATGAAGGACCTAATAATTTTGATTATGATATTATTCCAAAAGACCTTACTCAATAAGAAAAAGAAAGAATGAAAGAATGGCTTCTTATCCCTACAGAAACTCGAATCAAAGAACTTCTTGGGCTTGCTATTGAAAAGATTTTGTCGAAATATTTCTTAGTTAATTCCTGCAAGAATTTTCCTGATGCTGACAGAAGGAGATGGACTAGATTCTATGATATGGATCATAGAAATATCAGGATGCTTAGGGCACAATTGTCACTTATAGAGTTCAGACTGATCAAAGCAAAGGTAATTTTATATGGAGAAGTCTATATCCGTATGAACACCAATCTGTTTACAAGAAGCTTTCATGACAGACCAAGTGATATGCGATATGATCAATGGAAAAGTTAATATGGGATCAATTTCTTAAAGGGACAGTAAACAAACTGGTATAACTTATCCATAATCAGAAGCCTCTCCACTTACACTAAGCAACATATTCATATTTCTTTCACCCCACCATGCACTTGTACATCATTTTCCCTCGTGGAATTTTACTCTCAAGTATTTATTTAGTTCGTCCCACTTCATTTATGTCAATTATCTTTGTCATGCCCCCAACTACTACTACCACATCATACCATAAGAAAAATAAGATTTTATACATAAATTTCAATTATAAATGCCTAAGACACAATGAATGATGATAATTTATGAGCCTAAAATAAAAATTCAATTTGAGCAAGTAATTGCTATTGTTAAAAAATTACAATAAGGAAAGTGACAAAAGGTGCTAACATTACATTGTATGAGACAAAAGAGAATTTTTTATCTTTAATAAAAAGAATTAAAAAAAGGGTCAGAGAAAGCTCAAAATTAAAAAAAAAAATCCCTTGTTAGTAATTGGTGCTATTAGGTAAGTGGTAGAGATTTTGGTTAATGGAATGACTAAATTATTGTACACATGTAATAAACCCTTCGGTAGCTAAGTGTTCTCATTGGTGATAGGAGGGTATCCACTCACCTCCTTCCCTACACATGAAGATTAAAAATGTTCATATAGTTTAACATTTTGAAAAACTCAATAGCTATCAGTTTCTTAAAGAGTATGTACATGGCATTATTTTATTTGAGAATTGCCAAAATAATATCATGAAGTGGTTAGCACTCCAAATGTATTGACGTGTCTAGATGGGCCTCCTTCACTCAACCTGGGCAATAGTGCTCACTACTGAAATGCATGTATAAATGGACCCAAATGACCTCGAGTGCACTTTTTATGATCATGTGTACAACGTATAAGTAAATGAACTGATGGGAGACTTAGACAAAGATTGTAGTCTCTTATAATAATATTGTTTAGGTTGAAAAGGCCCAAAAGTCACTATATAACATGTTAGTCACCACTTGTTAGGGTAAAGATAAGGTCATCAATTTGAGGTAAAAGGTTAAATTTTATCAAGATAAACTTGTAAAATTGGAAGTCATATTGGCCACTCTAGCCAAAGCAGTCAAATAGGGATTGTGCCCTCACCTTGAGATAATGCCTTTTGTAGACATTAATTTAGTGGAGACTTTGGTTATTAATAACAAGATTTCTTTTTAAGAATGGTATGTGAAATGTGTTCAATATTTACAGTGATCGATAATATTAAAGATAAAATTTTAGAATTGTTAAATGAAGTTGAGATAATTTAATTTTGTTGTACAATGGACAATTAATTCTATATACATATTTAATTATTTATATTATTTCTTTTAATGATAATTTATAAATATAAAGTCTTGTACAAAAATGATGAGACACAATGATGTGATTTGATTAATTATATATGCTATAAAAAAAATGTTGAAAGGTCAATTGATTGTGCAATCAGATAAATTCTTCACACATCACTTGCCAATCATGAAGTACTGATAAGAAATTCAAAAGTGTTATTTATGTCATCCATAGTGAACATAACTAAAGTTTTTAAATATTTATTTATAATATCTCTTGTTGTGAAGGGTCAACAGAGAAATTAAACTAAGAGTGCAAATTCAAGCAACTCTTTAACTCCTAATAATTCATCAAAACCAAGTAACACCGAAGCCCCAATAATTTTATAACTTGTGATAATATTATTGTTGATGTTGAAAAGATACTAAATTCAATATATAAATTATTAGTTTCCACTTTTTAGACTAAATAAAAGGACATGAATTTAAGGGAAAAGGTCAAATTGTATCAACATAAATATGTCCTTTCAAGAATGGGATGATGAAATATGTCTTCATTACTTAGAATTATCGATAATGTTATAGATAAAATTTTAAAATTGTGAAATGAAATTGAGATAAATGTAGTTTTTTTTCCTAATGGAAAATTAGTCTTATATACACATTTCACTAGTCAAGTATTCTTTTTATGATGATAAATAAATATAAAATCTTGCAAGGAAATGAAGGGAATAACAATGATGTAATTGAATTGGTCACATATTCTAAATAAAATGTTTAAAAGGGTAACTGAAATTAGATGAACTTTGTGCACATCACTTACCAATCATGAAGTACCATTAGATAAATAAAAGGTTCTTTTAGGTCATCCATTACGAGGAGTCAACGGCCAGTTCAAAATAAGATTAGGGGTCCAAGCATCTCTTTAACTCCTAATACTTCATCAACACAAACTAATACAAAAGCCCCAATCACTTCATAGGCTCCCAATAAACCTTATAATTCTATGTTAGTGTATTACATGAAATATCACTTCACTTGGATTTCAGTTGTACATGCAGGTGCTGTTAGTGGCATATTTTACTAACATTAAGCTTAGTTAGGTTTAGTGTAGGTAATGTTAAGTGGGAGTTAATGTATTAGTCAAATCCACTAAACACAAATGCCTCTGCTAATATGTTTACTCATCTTCTCTATTCAATATACGGTGAACAATTCTTCTTTGCAGTTCCGTACCTTCAACCTAGAGATTCTGGGAAATATCTACATGGTCTCAGAGGAGATATGGGTTGGGTGTACAGTTTTGTTTTATTGGAGATTTTTTCCTTACAGCCGCTGTGAGGATTGAGGGCGTTAGAAGTTACAGGGTGTATTTAGCAGGCCAAGCACTGTCTGTAATGGCTGCCATGGTAGGCGAAAGAAATGTTAATGTGCATCATTGTAGATGCACATTAACTTAGAGAAAGCCCTTAAAAAAAATAAGGGGGCTTGTTATTGTTTTGATTGGTCATCCGAAATTGAATTTTTTTGAGCCTAATCTATTGCACAAATTTTTGAACTATCTTTATAAAATATCATTTTTCATCTTAAATTGTTTAAATCTATGAACTAACAATATAAAGTGCCAAAATTTAGGGGAGGGGGTCAGCGAGGGGAGGGTTGAATCAAGGGGGGTATTCTTGTGTCATGTGCACTTTTGCATTTCCCTTAAGCATTTTCTTTTTGACACATCTAATTTTTGTAACAAACAAATTCTAAGCATGGATTCAAATCAAACAAATACACCTTTAACAACTTTCAATTTTCATGATTGGAAATGTAATGTTACACTTGTGCTTAAAAGCAAAGGGTTTCATAGGGTAACAATGAGTGATGAAAAAGAAGCTAGTACTAATGAAGCTAAAGAAAAATGGTTTAACAAATGTGATTAAGCCTTCAGGTTTCTATGTCTTAATCTATCTCTAGAACTCTTGTTTCATGTAGAATCCTTGAAAACACCTAATGAAGTTTAGAATTCTTTGAACAAACTTTTTGGAAGGGTAGATGAAATGAAAGCACACGAGTTAGAAAATGAAATCATTAGTTCGAGTCTAGTTCATTTGACACCTTACAAAATTACTTCACTAAGTTAAAGTCATTAAGATTAAAGTTGAAAGAATGTGGAATAGAGAAAAAGGATGATGAACTTGTTCTTTCTACTCTCTCCAAACTAGGTCTTGATTATTCTGTGTTTGTATCTACCTTCTACTCCACCAAGAGAGCTCTTAGAATCACATGACCCATGCCATCTCTAGATGACTTTATTGCTAACTTGACTAGGGAGCAAGATAAGTTAATACAAATGGGAAGTTTCAACTCTACAAAAGTTCAAGCCCTAATTGATGGAAATGGTAAACAACAACATGCTTCAATCACTAAAGGGAAGAAACAACACATTCAGAAGGATAAGGAGACCAAGAAAGATTTAAAAAAATGAATCCTACAAATCTAACACTGAAATTCCTTCTCATCAAGGGAAACATATTAAAGAAAAAATTAAGTGTGCCTATTGCAAGAAACTTGGTCACAATCAGCACAAATGTATGAGGAAACAGATCGACCACATGACACATCTTCTTAATAAGAATAACATAGACATTCATGAATCTATTATAGAGTCCTCATCAAACCAAGAAACTTCTAAGGCAAAGGAAAAAGAGAAATCTAAGGGAAAGGCTTTAGTTGTCGTATCATCTTCAACATATTCATCTTGTATTATTGACTCTGATGCATCACATCACATGGCTTATTCAAAGGTTGAATTTTATTCCTTAGAGTCTTATAGGATGTCTTTTATCTCTTTGGGTGATGACACTCTAACAACATTTGCAAGGAGAGGGTTTATTGAAATTGAAGTTGGAACTTTCATAAATGTTCTAAGTGTACCTTCTATTTCAGTTAATCTCCTATCAGTATACAAGATTACTCGCATAGAAAAAGGCATGAGATTTTCCTTCTCTCCATATTTAGTTGAGGTTAGAGATTTCTATAGAAATAATTTGGAAGTTGTGGGAAGGGTAAATCACCAAACTAGGTTATACACCTTCTCACATTTTGCACCTGATATTTCTCCAACAACATTGCTTACTAATACAGATGGACTAAGCAAATTATGGCATGAGTGTTTTGGCCACCTTAACTACCACTACCTTGACCAACTAAGTCAATAGTATATGGTCACAGGGTTGCCTAGAGTCAGATTCTCTAAAGTTTGTGAGGGTTGTACCCTTGGAAAGCACCTTGAAGAAAAATTTGCCTAAGGAAAATCATGAATTTCTATACAAGTCTTAGAAATTGTTCACAGTGACGTATCAGGGGCTTTTCCCCATCCATCTTTTACCAAGGCTAGGTATTTCCTCACCTTCATAGATGACTTCTTCAGATTCACATCGATCGATTTCCTTTGGCAGAAATATGAAATATTCCATAACTTTTAAGACTTTAAGGATCTTGCTAAAAAACAATCAAGAAATGTCATAAAATTTATTCAAACAGATAATGGGGGTGAATATGTAAAAAATGGGTTTAATAATTTTTGTACATCATAGGGGATAAAAATATAGTGGATAGTTCGTTACACTCCCCAACCAAATGGTGTTGTTGAATGTAAGAACAGATCCTTGAAAAAAATGGCTAATTGTATGATACACTCTAATGAACTTACACCACAGTACTGGGAAGAAGTAATTAATTATGCTTGTTATAGTTAGAAGAAGGTTCCTCACAAAGCCTTGAAGGGTACCACTCCCTTTGAAGCATGGACATGTAGGAAACCATTAGTTGAGCACTTCAAAGTTTTTGGATCTCTAGCCATGGAACGAGTACCAAAGAAGAAATGTAAGACAATGGATCCTTAGTCCAAACCTTGCATATTTGTAGGTTATCCAAATGGTGTAAAAGGTTAACACTTGCTCCACCTCCACACATATGAGTTTTTCATTGAGAGAAGCATTAAGTTTTAGGGGAGTCATGCTGACTCCACACTCAAAATTTGTCCTCATATTATGGACTCACTTGACATGGATGATTCTTCTGAAGATTCAAATCATCCATGATAGATTCTTGAGGGTATGTCTTCTTCTTCTAGTTTTGACAGTGATGTGGATTCATCCTCATCCTACTTTGGGCTTGCTTTGGAGGTTGATATTTATGCACCTAACTCATCCACATCTCATCCTTCTTGAGCTATAAATACACTTCATAGTGTAGGTACTTGGGTAGGGGATCCAATAAACATGAGATGTACATGATTAGACTATCAAAATGCCCCATATGCTTACTTTGCCTCAGCCTCTGATCTAGAGACATTTCGAGAGGCTTAAGGGATACCTGAATGGGATAGTCATATGCATGAGGAATATGATTCCTTAATTAAGAATCAAACTTGGGATTTGACACCACTTCCTAAGTGAAGGAAGATTGTTTGATGTAGGTGGATATATCAAACCAAGTTTACAGTAGATGGGTCAGTTGATAAATACAAGGTACATTTGGTTGCCAAGGGATTTTCATAAGTTACTAGCATTGACTACATATACACTTTTTCCCTTGTGGCCAAGATGACTCCAATCTAACTTACTCTTCTTATTATTGCAACACATGGTTGGGATGTACACCAAATGGATGTGAATAGTGATTTTCTTCATGGATACCTTGAGGAAGAGATCTATATGGAGCAGCCATCTATATTTTTTCATGATTCATCCTTGGTCTGCATATTTAGGAAATCACTCTATGGCCTCAAATAGACCCCTAGGGATTGGTATGCCAAAATGGATTCCTTTCTCCTAGCTTCAAGTTTCACACAGTGCCATTCAGATCCTAATGTATATGTCTTACATCAAGATGATTCACTATTTATACAGGGGCTTTATGTTGATGATCTTTTGATCACATAAAACACTTCATTCACCACTATAGCCATGAAGTTAGCTCTTCAATACAGATTTGACATGACATATTTGGGTTTATTGCATTACTTCCTTGGTATTGAAATTTCATTGTCTAATTTAGGGATCAATATTGCACAACCCAAGTACACTCTTGATTTACTTGCTCGATTTCACATGATTGACTACAAGTCATCTCATACTCCTTTTTTATTTGGAGTCAAGCTTGAGGCTGATTGTACTATACCACTAGTTGATGCAACCTTATATCACCAAATTATTAGTATTCTCATCTATTTGACTCACACTAGGCCTCACATCTCATATGTTGTGAGAATTCTTTTGAGATGCATGCAGGAACCTCGTGAGCTGCACTGGAAAGTAGCTAAGAGGATTCTTCACTACCTTTAGGGTACTCTCAAAGTTGGGATTCATTATAGATTTGGCATGGAGGTTGACTTGGTTAGATTCACAAATTCAGATTAGGCAGACGATATTGAGAATCGTAGGTCCACTTGAGGTTATAGTTTATCACTAAGTTTTTGTCCTATTAGTTGGTCTAGCAAAAATCAAAATTATATTGCTTTATCATCTATAAAGGTAGAGTACATGGGAGTTATTAATGCAACTACTAAGGCTATTTGGATTTGAGGGATTCTTAATGAGTTTGGCATTTCATTTAGGCAGCCCACAATCATCTATTATGACAACTAGAGCACCATTCAAATATGCAAGAATCTAGTCCAACATCACTGAACCAAACATACAAAGATTCCTATGCATTACATTTGGAAGTTTATTCATGGTTAGATCATCGACTTAGTTTTTTGCCAATCTTTAGATCAGGCTTCATATATCTTCACCAAACCTTTTATTGAGGTCAAATTTACTCATCTATGAGCACTTCTTGGTGTGTGATCTACTGTAGTAGTGACATCATATTCAGTGGGGGGCCTTCTAGTTCTCCTCTCTCTCTTTTATCTCTTTTTGGAGGGATTTTTTTCCCATTAGGTTTTTTTCCCTTCTCCATTTTTTGAGAGATTGTTTTGTAGTTGTGTACCTTATTAGGCCTAGTTATCGGGACCTAGTTTATTTGTGTCCATCTAAGCTTTGCTTAAGGGGGGGGGGTTAGTATATTACATGAATTATTTCTTTGCTTGACTTTCAGTTTTACTTGCAGTTGCTGTTAGTGGCATACTTCACAAACATTAAGCATGTTTAAGTTTAGAAAAAATGATGTTAAGTGGGAGTTAATGCATTCATCAACTCCACTAAACACCAATGGCTCTGCCTATATGTATACTCTTTTTCTCTATTCAATCTACAGTGAACAAATCTTCTTTACAGGTTCATACCTTCAACCTAGAGATTCTAGCAAATATTTACCATCTAGAAATATTTATTTAAATATTAGGTTAGATTTTTTTTCTATGTATATATTGTAATTGCATGAATTGTGTTTTAAGTTGTTTTGGCTCTATGATTTTGATTTATTTTGACTTCTCAAAAGGAAGATGATCTTGTCAACATTAATAAAATATGTGGAAATATGATAAAAGTCTATATGTGTATTATTTATGTTCACTTTCTCAATTAATTATATTCATTATTGATTTTAATTAAGTTAATTTATGAAGATATTGAATGCTTATGATTTTTTGAAAAATTCAAGTTGAGTCAATAACTATCCTCAATATTTTTGTATAGTGATGATTTCATTTGACTCTGATCTACGATTAAATATGCATGATGACATATATTTTGAGTTAAACATATTTCTAAGTTAATGTTATCAAATTTGCTTTGAAAATAATTTTCATAGGCTCTCTACTATGTCTTACTTGGTTTGAGTTTTTATATAGGCTAGGGATTAGTTTAAATTACATAACTAATCTCATTAATGTTATTTTTTATAGGAATTTATTCATTCCAACACAAAACATATTTTCTCTTATGCCTTTTCTTGATCTCTCTTTTATATTTTTTATAATTAAGTTTACAACACTTTAACATAATTTCACATTTGATTAGGTCAGAGAGAATAATTTAAACTTTAAAATATACTAACCTACCAAAAATTAATAAGTGTTTGAAAGTGATAGATAACTATATTAATCTCATTATTTTTTCAGCTCTTAATTATCTGTAAAACCAAATACCCATCATAGCCTTTAGGCGATGTCTCATTAAATTTATAGTCAAGTTAAAAAATTATAGAGGATAGTTACTCCATTAGCATAAAAAATGTATAATTATACCTTAAATCCCATGACAAAAATATTTCTTCATAGGGATGCCATTTTAATAGACTTAGAACTATCATACATTACATAGATTAAGGTGGATAGGTAATTGAACAAACAATGTCATCTGAGTATAATGATCCCTAATGTCAACCTAAACATACCAACCTTGAACCCTATTGCAAGTAGGAATCAAAACATTCCTTTGCCTAGTCCATTTCCTATTATTAATGTGCTACCTCTAAGACATGTTGCAACAATTAGGTTTTTTATTTGAAAATCTACTTAAAAAAAACAATTGCAAATAAGAAAAGGGCTTTGAAATTTGTTTTTTGATAGTGCATATGATCTAATCTAAATATGATCTTGTCATATATGAGATCAAGTTCGATAATTGCATTAATAACAAGTTTGTTTGAATATTTCAAACTGAGTTTTATAGATATTTTTTACATTTTTGGAGAATGTGTTTCATGGAAAATTCTATGGACATATTTTGGTTAGGAATAACATCAATTGAAGGTAGGATCTATCCTCTAAATAACATAAATAATTGGCTATGTTTGCATTATTTTTATATAATATTATGTTATTGACGACACAAAATCATTGGCCTGTTGTAAACAAAGCTCTGTTAATTTTCCATTTTATTTGGTATAGGAATACTGTGCAAATGGTATTAGTTTTATTAGTTTGACAGTTTTAGAGAAGGCATTTGTTGATAAACTACAGGAGAAAGTGTAGATATGATCTGATTTATGAATAACAAAAATAACTAGATGTGATTGCATTATTTTTTGTAATATTATGTTTTTTGATGGTATGGAATCCTTAGATGCTTGTAAACAAATATTCATTGATGCTCTTTTTTGTTGGCAGCTAGACCTAATATTTTCATGGCTCAACACACATAGACTTCATAATATGAATGCAACTAGTTCTATGTGAGTTAACAGGAAAATATTAGAATCCTAATGCCTCTTCTTTAATTTTTTGAATGAACATATGGGTTGCTCATGGTTTTCTACGACTACTTGAGTGCATGGAATCACTAGATTATTGTAAGCAGATCTCTATTTATGATCCTTTTTTTTTAATGGTAAGTTCACTATGCAAACACTTTTTTTGGGGGTTTTATGGTTTAAGAGGATTTTTTGGGCATTTATGTGGACAAGGGTAAGTATAATTTAGTTTTTGAACAATACAATGAACTGATTGTGTTTTCATTCTTTTTTTTATAATATTATGTTATTTGATGGTATGGAATCATTGACTTCTTATAGATAGGTTTTTCTTGATGCTATTTTTTGTTAGACAAAAAACCCTTGTCATTTTGATATCTTGGCATGTATAGACTAGAGATTGGACATGCGATCATTACCAAGTAAGTTAATAAGATGTATTAGAACCATTTTTTTTCTTTAGAATAACTATATGGGTTGATCACAATTATATATAGCTACTTGATGGAATGGAATCATTAGATTTTCATAAACAAAGATTTGTTGATTATTTTTTTTGTGATGGTCGGACAATAAATTAAGCCCTGATCTTTTGATATCTTAATGTACATGGACAAGAGACTGGGCATGCAACCATTTCCAAGTGAGTTAACATAACATATTAGAATCATCCAATTTTTATGAATGACTATAGGGGTTGTTTGTGGGTTTTTTTAATTTTATTGCTCGATGTGTTTTATTTTCTCTTGAACTCTTACATAGGTCTACAAAGTCTTGATTTCATTTTTTTTTGGAAATCTCATTATATTGCGTTGATAAGTTCTAGTATGATGAGTATTAAACAAAGGTATGTTTTTCCATGTGAAAAACATAATGATGTAGGTTTGTTTTCATTATTTCTATATAATATTATATTGATTGATAGCATGGAATGATTGACTTGATGTACACAAAACTTTGTTAAGGCCCTTTTCAATTCCCTGAAATTGATTTCCTTCAAATATGAATTGAACATATTAAGATCGTATTTATTAGAATCATTGACCTCTTGGTTTAATTTTAAGCATTCGAAGGAATAACACACATATAGACTATTACATAATATAATATTCTTTCAATATATATATATATAACGTAAAGTAAATAAAAGAACATAACTAATATTGATATCTAATAACGTTAATGATATTTACATAACAATAATATATAATAATAATTCTAATATTATTTGTATATAATATAATAATATTATAACTGGTTATATCACATATATAATAGAGAGGACTTAGTCTAGTCAACGTCAACCTCCTCATCTTCGAAATAGATATATATGGGGGACGTCGGGATACAATAGGTAGTGTAGTCTATATCTATGGTCTATGTGCTCAACCAGCATTGAACCTGGAACCTTTCATAGACCGGCTGGGAGATGGAGAGAGATGGTTGCGCTCGACCAAGTAGAGATATTCTCCTCTATCGATCTCCGAAGACAGATGAAATGGCAGGTTGATAAACCTTTCATATTTGGTAGCATTAGCTGTCTAAGAATCATCTAGTGCGGGATCCCGATTAAAAAACAAGGATTATCTTCCTATCACCTCATTACATACGACTGTTTAAAGTCTCAGTGGCGGATCATATTCTTTATCTGTCGCGTCCTCCCGGCCCCGTCACCCGCTATTTTTTGTTTGTTTTATTTATTATTTGAATTTATGAGAATAATTTTAGTGCTAATTCGAATGCGTTGGGTTGGAAAATATTCTAGGAAATAAGTTTGACTCGGTAAGAAATTGTTTGTGCTTAGAGTAAGGGTACATAAATCGATTTGGTAAGATGATTATTATTATTTTTTAATTTATTTTTTTAATCTGGGTTTTTATTATTTTATTGTAAATAAATTTAACAATTATGTAATCGATAAAAACATCATTTCAATTATCAATTTTTTCTTTTAATCAAATTTTTTATTTACCGTTACGATTATTTCTATTACGATCAATAATCGAAATCAAATTTTTTTTAATCATGTCAGAATCTGTCATAAGCGCAAAACATCCACTGAAATAGAGGTCCATGTAACCATTCCACTTCAACTTGTAAAAAGGATGTCCCATTGTTAAATGAGGATTAGATTTCAGTAGATTAATCAACCCCGATTCTTCAATAAGCCACACATTTATGCTTGAGTGCTATAGATTATTATACAAGGGAAACTATTTTTCACCAATAATAGTACTACAAAGGAAGTTATCAAGTTTCTGAAAGAAAACTTAGTCACCAAATTTGGTACAATAGTTTGATTAGTGTGTGACAATGAGCTTAATTTCCAATCAACAGAAGTCATGGAATGGGCCTCTGACAACAATGTCACATTAAAATTTCATTCAATTATTGCCCACAAGGGAACGTGTGGTCAAATCTACAAATAATAATTTTGTAGATGCAATCAATAAAACTGCTGAAATGAAACCTAAGGATTGAGAATCCTTGTTGAAATATTCACTGAGTTGACCGAATCAGATATAAATACATCCTCAAGAATTCAACATTTTTTCCGTATGTGGAGAAGAACCAATGATCCCAGTCACAATAAAGTTTCCCACATACCAATTTATGTGGGAGTACATAGAAGATGATGATCAAATTAAAAAAAAAACTACTGGATATTTTAAAAATGAAGATGCAAGTGAAGATGCTCTTCAAAACTTCATTAATCACAAGACTTTATCAACATTTGGTTTGATAAGAAATCTAAAGTAAAATATTTCAGAATTCAAGACCTGGTTTTACTTGGAGATAAATCACATGAAAATAAATGGCAATATACAAAACTTGTTCTATTGTTGATTGGCGCATACCATATTTCAAAGATATTTGGCAGCAATGCTTTCACATATTTGCATGACAATGCTCTCTCATTCCCATTGAATGGGTTTGTAATTGAATCATTACTCTTTGGTTCTGTCATCATCCATTATTTTAGAATTATCTAAGAGTTTTAATTATTTTATAATAGATTATGTAGTTTAGATTAGTTCCCTTTTCGTATCATTTATTTATTTTTGTAAATTAAATTATTTTGATTTCATAATTAAGTGTTTTTCTCATTTTATATAATAATCTATTTTCTTAAATATTTATTGAATAAATTTTCTCCAAAATAATAGTATAAAAATTATTAGAAAATCTAAATATATAATATTTTTAATCAAATGATTAACCTAAATTAAATCTATTGCAAAGGGTGTAACAACTTAAAATATTTGGTGGAAACTTATTCTAATTAAAGTTATTATTACAAATCTATCATTTACATTACATAAATATTTTTACATTTATAAATAATTGTAAAACACAAAACATTGAAATTTTTTTGAGAAAGAAAATGGAACTTAAAAAAAAATTTATCAAAATAAAATTTTTTCGAATACCTTTAACCTAAAAGTGAGATGATGCGACACGTCACTGCCGTGTTTACTCACATTTTCACACTCTTATATTAAAAATTAAAATTTTTGAAAGTATGAAGATGTGAAATATCATAATGAATTCACTTGTCATGCTCTCTCTCACTCGCATCCATACACTACATGGGTATCGAAGCATAATTTCCAATCGCAAACCTGTGAAGTAATAGTGATAAGCAATGTGCCACATAATCATTTTCCACGAATCTCTCAAAATTTATGGACACCTTGAAAATCTCTAATAGAGTGAAAGTGAAAGGAAACAACTTAACATCATAGTGACATAGAAAGGGCATGGCATGAACTTAGATTAATTGGAAACAACCTTGTCGACTGAAAATGTGACAAAGTGTCATTCCCCATTCATAGGGCAATGTAAAATTAAGACAGATGGCTGGCCACTCCATCTCAAATCAAATTTGAAAGTAAAGCGCTAAAGTCCAAAGGCCAAATGGAAAAAACATACATTTGAACCATCTTTCATAATTAATATAAGAAAATGAAATAAATATTAAAATTGAATGAGTGGATTAATTTACAAAAGATACATTTCATAGAAATAAATAACAACAGAATTTGTTAAATAAAATATATAAGAGGTTTAGCACAAATCTTTTTGTATATATATATATATTATTAAGCTTGAATATTATATTGCAAAGATGTTATATTCATTTTCGTTTGAAACTTTTCAAATCTTCATGAATATAATCTTTAATTAAAATGATTTTTTTTTTTTTTTGCTAGTTCTCAAATATTACAACATATTTTTGGAGAGCTAGAAGCATTGAATCCTATATTAGAAGAAGGGAGCCCCACTTCAATGGAGGCAACATATACATATGATAATGGCTTAATTTATTTGAAGAATGAATGCATCCATTACATTATAGGAAAGTTTAAGATATTCTTATGTGTTGAATTTTTATATACTATTTTTAAAAAGAATGTACCAAAATGATATGATTCTCTCAATAGAAAAGCGTAATAAGATTTCAGTCCTTACTAGATTGGTAATAGAAGGATAGTATAGGCTTACACTACCAACCATGGTTTATAACAAAGTAGTGGCATCAGAATGGCTAAAAAACCATAATCTAAGAGAAGTTCTACAAGATTGGGAAAAACACCCTGACCATTAGGTAGGCAAAGCCTACATTGATGAAATTACCATTCGAATATTCAAACCTAGTGTAAGAATTGGGATGGAATTAATGATTATATTTTTTTGGTCCCCAAAATTTTTTCATGTAAATGAAAATTGGGTTCCCTCCTTGTTAATGGTATTAAATAATTAGAAAACACCTGAATTTAGATAAATTATAGCTTTTAACTTAACACAACAAATACGATGAGTACATCAAGGAAAAAAATTATATATGATGTCCTATCTAGTTGACATCATTTATGTGACCATCAATTTTTACTCTTATCGAAGATGGACCCATATTTTAGGTATTTAAGCTCATAAGATTTTCTCCAAGTTTTACTTTCATAGGTTCAAAATGTTTATTGAGGAAATTTATGAATAATTTTATCCATCAATTTTTAAGGATATCAACTAAACCCCAATGCCTAGGCTCTTTGAAGACATAAAAAGGTCACTTTTTGATATAGGGGCTTATTGGTACTCCCAAATGTACCAATATTAGGTTTGAGGGCATTGTGTTTTCACGTCTTAAGCTTCATTGCTTCATCGTGACAAGATTATTAAAAAATAAATTATATATCAAAATTTTAATTATATAGGAAGTGCATACAAAGAGAATAAATGTGCCTTTTCACTTCTTATCCCATTTAAAATTTGAAGAATTGATATTAAGACTTGGCCCAACTTATTGAAAATATTAGTACATACATTTCATTTAATTTTAATGATCATTATCTCCAAAGATAGGACCCCAAGGAGAGGGTGAAGGCATATATACACTCATTAAAAGAAAAAGTGCCATAATTTAATGAGTATCACCTACATTCACATGATTGGATATAGGTGAATGCTCTGAATGATGAGGATTTAACACGAAATTAGACTTCCATCCACTTGGAAGAAGATGCAGTTTAAAAATAGAAAGGGATTGTGTAGATCCTTATAACAAAACCTAATAGGATTGCAGATGGAATCATGGCCTCCCCCAATGCACCTATGCTGGTAGCTCCCAGATGATATCATAAGTTTTAGCAACTAATCATCGAGTAGTCATGTCCTCTATACTAGGGAAGGATGGGAATTACATAAAGAACATGCCACTCCATAGGAGCCTAAATCTAAAAAATCCATCTTTCATTGACTATTTAGACTCCCAAGAAGCAACTGATCATTTTACTAAGGAAAATAGGAGGAGATGGTCTTTAGGTGAGCTCAAAGGGAAAATGAACACACTACTTTTACATAAGTGGTCAGATGTAGACATAAATCTCCTTATACATAGAAGTCAAATTAAAAGTTGAAGCCTTTGAACTTGGATCCTTCAAACCCATTAATATATTTGGACAAGGAATATTTACAATCAATCTTGGCCAATGGAAAATATTACTTGGGCAGAGGAGTCATTTGTCAGTTTGAAAAACTTTGGCCAAACCTCCTAGATCTAAATGTGTGGCTCTCTAAGCATTAGAAGCCTACTTTTAAAGGTAATCTAAAACTATATCCATGTGTAAAAGGTTTATTTATATATATTTTTCATCTTAGTTAAAACAAAGCTCTGATTCTTGACAAAAAGTGGAACTTGGGTAGGCATTAGTTACTTTTGAAACCTTGGTTTCCTTATTTCAACCCACACAATAAATCTTTTTCAACCATGGCCATTTGTGTATGCCTACCCCATCTCCCCCTTCATTTTTGGTCAGAACCCTATTTCAAGGCAACATGAAACTCATTGGGTACATTCTAGTAGACTGACATCACTACTTATATGTTCTCCCACACCACTTTTGCTAGAATCATGGTAATTATTTATACTTATACTAATCCTCTGAGCTCTTCTAACCTAATTATAGAAGATACTATGTGGACTCAACCCTTGTACTATGAATTTCCCCCCTTTACGTGTTACAAGTGTTTTAACACTAGGAACATGACCTTAAAATGTAGAAACTTCAATAAAAAAAGGTTCAACCAAATTGGTGGAATAATTCCTCCCCTAATCTTTTGATAGTGTTTGGACTTGATTATCTTAAATCATCAGACTCAAAAGAGGAATATAAGGAGGAAGAAGAACTCCATACCCTAATAATTAAACCCCTAAATTTTATAGTTGGAATATTTGTGGAGGTGGGAACTTCAGAAGAAGCTAAGGTTTTGGATCCAAATTTTCCATTGAACCAAAAAATTATTGAACAACCTACCTCTAGTGAGGAAAAACTAGATATTGATACATATGGATCAAGGGCAGAACCAATGTAGCACTTAAAATATAAATATGAACCATTTAATATAACTGAAATCACTTTAACCTTCTCCCTAGAACATGTAAAAGATAATAGGGAGTTAATGGAATAACAAGTGAAGAAAATGATAAGTGTAAAAAAATTAAAAAGGAAGAATAAATGTTTAAAAAATCATCCAATATGAGACTTCCTTGAGGTGGGTCTTAGTCAATTCTATTGAGGATGAGCATAAGTTTCATGGAGGCTTGTTGTAAGGTTGTCTCAGAAGCTTGTTTATTATTTGTCATTTTTTTGTTTATTGTGAGTTGTTGGTAGATGTGTGGTAGGAAAATCCATGGGAAGTAATGTCAAGGGATGACTCACCATCCACACATCCCTCACTTAGAAGGTAAGTTTTACTTAGAATTCCACCTCCCTCATCTTTTCAAAGAATGTTCTCACCACAAGTGACTCATCCCCCTATTTATTTTGATACTTAGCCTTTTATTGATACATCTATTATTGGACATATTTTCTGTCAAGAGTCTCCTTATGTAGTTGTAAGCATAGGATTGAAAATCCTTCAATATATGAATCCATCTCCCTGGTCCCTTCAATGCCTCATCTAGAGCATGTCCCACCTAATACTCTCCAAGATAAAACTAAAACTATAATGTCAACTCCCCCTACTCCTAAAAAACTATTCAGCTGATGAAGGTTCACAAAAAGGTATGTAAAAATTTTCCTCTTCTAATCATTCAATTTCAATCACTCGTGCTCCAATGAAAATGCTCCAAAAAATTACCCCATAAATGTCTCCTCTACCTATTGAAATACCAATTAATTCTTATACAATAATCACTATAAAAATATAGAACAAACAATCCTCTCTTTAAAGGCAATCTAAATCCTCTAAATCCCTCTTATTTATTTTCAAAAGGACCAATACCTAAAATGTATCACCTCAACATTACCTCCTCCTCTAAGGTCACCATCATGACAAAACTACAAAATATCATTAACAGAAACCATTTCCAAACCCAAACAACTTTCAAGAAAAGGGAAATGGATTTTAATCTCCTAAGTGACATTTTGGAGTCAAAGAAAACAATATCATCAAGGGACATGATGTCATGATCTTCCATTCCATAATCATGAATCCTCTCCACTTACACTACACAACATATTCATATTTCCTTCACCCCACCATCCACTTATACTCCATTCATCCTCATGAAATTCTACTCTAATATTTCTTTAGTCCATCCCACTTCCTTTATCCCAATCATCTTTGTCATGAATCCAACTACTTATACCATGTCACACCATAATAAAAATAAGACTAGATACATAAATTTCAATTATAAAAATATAAGATTGAATGAATGAGAATATTTTATGAGCCTAAAACAAAAATTTAATATGACAATATAATTGGTATTGTTAACAAATTATAAAAAATAAAGTTTTTTATTTGATTGGGTAAATGAGTTAGATTTTGACTAGAGTTAAGAGAATTAACTTGAAACAAAAACAAGAGGGATAGATCTTCCTTATATCAAATACTAGCTTTACTTAAATCGCCACTGGTTATTATGTGCCAACCTAAGTCACCAACAACTAGCACTAGTCTACCATGTCACAAAAGAATTTAATCCTAATTAGAGTTGGACATAACAAAACCTCTTAACTAATGCACCTACATCCCACAAAAAGTACTAACAATATATTCTATAAGACAAAATCAAAAAATTTATCTTTAACAAAAACATAAATAAAAAGGGTTGTAAAAGATCAAATTTTTAAAAATATACTTTGTCAGTAATTCATGCTATTAAGCAAGTGGCATGGACTTGGGTTAAAGGAATGACTCAAAAAATGAACCAATTAGAGATTTAGACTAGGATTATAGTCTGTTATAATATTATTGTTGATGTTAAAAAGGCCCAAAAGTCACTATATAACATGTTAGTCACCACTTGTTAGTCTAGAGATAAGGTCTTAAATTTGAGGTAAAAGGTTAAATTTTATCAAGATAAACTTGTAAAACTAGAAGTCATATTGGCTACCCTAGCCAAAGCAATCAAATCCAGATTCTGCCCTCACCTTGAGATAATGCCTCTGATAGACATCAATTTAGTGTAGACTTTGGCTATCAATATGAAGACATCCTTCTAATAATGGGGAATGGGGAATGGTATGATGAAATGTATTCAATAGTTAGAGCTACTGATAATATTAAAGATAAAATTATTAAATTATTAAATGCAACTGATATAATTCAATTTTGTTATGTAATGGATAATTAGTCTCATATACACATTTAATTACCCATCCCATACATTTTATGACATTTTCTAAATATAAAATTTTATACAAAAATGAATGGAGTAACAGTGATGTGATTTAATTAGTTACATATGATAAAGAAAAGGTTGAAAGATCAACTACAATCAGATAAGTTCTTCACACACCACTTGCCAATCATGAGGTACTTATAAGGAAATCAAAGGTGTTATTTATGCCACCCATAGTAGATGCAATTAAAGTTTTAAAATATTATATACAATATCCCTTCTTGTGGGGAGTCAAATGTTAAGTTAAACTAAGACTACAAGTTGAAACAACTCTTTAGTTCCCAGTAATTCATCAATACCAAGTAACACAAAAGCCCCAATAACTTTATAACTTGCAATAATATTATTTTTTATGTTGAAAAGGCACTGAATTTAATATATAAATTATTAGTCACCACATTTTAGGCAAAATAAAATGCCATGAATCTAAGGGAAAGGGTTAAATTGTATCAAGATAAGCTTCTAAAACTAGAATTTAGATTGGCTGCTCTACCTAAATTAGTCAAACAGAGCTTGTGCCCTCACCTTGAGATAATTACTTTGATAAATATCAATTTAGTGAATAATTTCACTATCAATATAAATGTGTCATTTTAGGAATGGGATGATGAAATGTCTTCAATAACTAGAGCTTATGTTCTAAGAAATGAGAAATGGAGAAACATAATGGTAATAGAAAAGTGACAAGAAATGAGATCCTAATAAGTTATGTATAAAAAATAGTTTTTATATAATATATAATATATAATTTTTTTTTTTTTTTTTTTTTTTTGAAAATGAAATATTTAACCATCATGAAATATTGTTAGATAAATAAAAGGTGTTATTTAAGTCAGCCATAGTGGACACAACTAGATTTGTTAAATAGTTAGTGTAGTGTCCTTTGTTATGAGGAGTCAATGGCCAATTCAAATTCTAAGCATCTCTTCAACTCCTAGTACTTCATCAATACAAGGTAACACAGAAGCCCCAATCACTTCATAGGTTCCCAATTATCCTTATAAATCTAGAAATATATCTTTAAATGTATTAGGTTAGATTTTTTTCTTAAGAAGTTAGGACTCTACTATTTTGGTTTATTTTAACTTCATAGTTTGGCCTCTCAAAGGGAGGATGATCTTATCAACATTAATAAAATATATAGAAATATGGTAAAAGTTCATATGTGTTTTTATTTATGTTTACATTGTCAATTGTTTTTAATTAAATTAATCTATGAAGTTGTTGAATACTTATGATTTTTGAAAAAGTTGAGTCAATAACTATCCTAAATATTTTTGTAGATAGATGCTTCAATTTAACTTTGATCTATGGTTAAATGTACATGATGAAATTTATTTTAAATTAGACATCTTTTTAAGTTAATGTTATTAAATTTGTTTTGAAAATAATTTTCATTAACTCTGTACTATATCTTATTTGGTTTGAGTTTCTATACAAGCTAGGGATTAGTTTAAATTATATAACTAATCTCATGAATGTGATTTGTTTATAGGACTTTATTCATTCCAATTCAAAACAGATTTTCTCTTATGACTTCCCTTGATTTCTCCTAATCAAATCTATAACACTTTAGCATAATTTCACATTTGAATATGTATATAATAAGTTTTAGAGAGAGTAATTTAAGTGTCAAAATATACTAACCTAACAAAAATTAAGTGTTTGAAGGTGATAGATAACTATATTGATCTCATTATTATCCATCTCTTAATTATTTGTAAAACAAATACTCATCATAACCTTTATACGATGTTTCATAAAATTTATAATCAAATTACAAATTTATATAAGACTGTTGCTCCATTAACATTGGAAATATGTATAATAATATTTTATATTCCATAAAAAAAAAATATATATTTATAACAATGTCATTCTAACATACTTAAAACTATCATATACAATATAAATTAAGGTGGATAGATAATTAAATAGAAATTTGGAGATCACCAAATAGATTGGCTAAAATCAATATATTTCAGTTTGCCTTAGCGAAAATACTAGAGAGTACATAGTGTTGCTCGTCATGGTTAGCTTGATTGCTTTGAATTATGAATTTTGTAAAAATAAAAATAAAAATGGACGGTTATAAATTGTTCCCTAATCCCCAAAAAAAAGCAGGTACATCTTATCTTTCAAGTTCATTTCCCACCCTAGTAAAACTATGATGTTGGAGACCTTTATCTTTCCTAGTCACGAGGATTAAAAACCTGAAGAGAACATTGACCAAGTGCATGTTTTTCAGGAGTATCAAAGAAGAAGTTATGTATTGAGAAATAAAAAAATGTTAAAACATCTACTCCACCGAAACAACAATTTTATACCTCAAAATCCAATATGTAATGATCTCCCACCCCCAAGATACAATGATCAGTGCGTTACCATATATTCTCAACGTGTTATTAGTAAAGGTAGCTAAAATATAGTGGAAGACATGAAAATAATTAAAGCAAATAACTGAACAACATGTCCTGATTCTAAAACATCTCACCGATAAAACTGTCCCAAACAAAAATAAAAATACACATAATTCTGGCTATGCATAAGACAAATACTGATGTCCCCCCATTCCTTCTAACTATGATAATGTTTCGGGAGAATTTATATAATTATTCGATTGACTCCTAAGCATCATTAAACGACATGCATGTATAAATTTACCAGAAATTAGTGTTGACTGATAAAATTTGATATAAGTTTTGTTCAAGGGAACAAATCTCAAGTCAAAGTATTTAAGGAACTACTAAACATCCACATACAACTAGCCATATAACTTACTAAACATCCACATGCAACTAATCATAAAACCTAAAATTAAATGATGTATGGACATCCAACTTGTGGAGATCCATGAATCATACATGATATTATTAAGGATCGGTTAAAAAACTCTTAATGTATATATGGAGACAGAATTTTTCCACATGTGGTTTCCATAGAGAGGCGTGTAAAACAAAATTCAAGTTGTCTAAGAACTTAAATAGAAATAAATAAATGATTGCCGAATACAATGCATGAAATGAAAAGATAAACTTTGTTTCTTCTTACAGGTGTTTCTACCCTCACAATCACAACTGTTGAAGACAAAAGAGACATAGGAGTCAACTCACAAGGATTTTGGACCTACATTTTAATGGGGCACATTCCAAGCAAGGGTCAAGTACATATATAATGTTGGTCAATCTCCATTGGAAGCAATATATTGCAACTATCGTTTGAAATTCCCTTGAATTAATAATATCTCTAAGTACTAAGCTTTTATCTTAGGATTGAAATTTTCATTGAATCATGGTGTAAAGGAATTATAGATGTATGGAGATTCAAAGTTGGTATACAATCCAGTAAGGGGTATATTTTAATGTAAATTTTTATATATTAATATAGGGGTTAGGATTTCATTACGGTACTTGATGTTTTACATATAGTAAATTTATTTTTACAGAGTAAAATTAAATGGTTATTTATTTAGTAATTTATAAAGTAAGTATGTTTCTTACAAATAAATTAGAATTTTTTCAATTTTAATAGTCATGTTCCCTTCCATCTTTAACAATATTGATAACTTTTAGGTGTTTTACGATCATAAACAAAATTTTCAATTTGTGAGTAATGTTGGTGTTTTTGAGTCATAGGTTATAGATGAAAAGGATAGGAATGATTTTCAGGAAAATGAAGTGGGAGATGATTAGACATTAGACTCAAATATAATAGAATTCCAAAAAAAATGTTATCACTAGAAGAAGAAGAAATATATATATATATATATATATATATATATATATATATATATATATATATATATATATATATATATATATATATATGCCTTTATTCGGTGTTGACAACAGTGAAACTCTAGTGGATAAGTGTTCACCCTATTAATTTAGGGTCATGATAGCATCCTTAGTAAACATAAGCCTAAACTACAATGAATAAGAAAAATAATATATCAAATTTTTGTTCCAGCAATACCATGACTTGAATATCTTTGATACAATGGTTATAAATCACACTATCCCACTTAAAGAAGAGCAAAATAATATCTGACAAAGGTAAAGAAGAGCAAAATAATATCTGACAAAGGCAAAGGTTGGTCAATCCACTTATGGAACTCCTCATTCACATGGAGGTTCAGAAGTTATTAGCAGCCAAAAATATATTCTCGATTAAATGTTTAACTTGGGTGGCCAATATGGTACTTATGTGGAAAAATAATGGAGAGATCAAGATGTGTGTTTATTTTATAAACCTAAACATGACATCTTATAAGGAAAGTTATTATTTACCCTCTTTAGATGATTTTATTTAGATGGTTAGTGGTTCTAATATGATGTCTTTCTTAGATGGTTTTTGGGAGTAAAACCATTTTCTCGTTGATAAAAAAGATAGAATCAAAATGACCTTCACTACCAAGTGCATAAATGAAAGTGAAGATGCCTTTTGGATTAATAAATGAAAGTGAAACCTTATAGTGTTCTATGTGTTTCACCTTTCATGATTTGGCTAATGTGTATTATCATCTATATATCTGATTTTACTATTTTATTTTAAAATAAGATAGAACATGTATGTAATTTTTAGAATTTATTTGATAGATGTAGAAGGTATACATGGTGTTTCATTGAATCCTAGAAAGAGTATCTTTGATGTCATCTAATGCAATTAATTAACAATGAATAACACATTATCATTATTGTACAAGTGATCGTTGTTGTACAAGACCACCCTAGGATCAATGGTGTACAAGTGGATGAATTGCAAATGATGAGCCATAATTGATATGATGAAAATATTCACTAATTTTTGTATGGAAAGTTTTCACTAGAATTTAAAAAATAACATATAAGAGCTCTTAAGTTGAATGAAACTCATTATATGATAAATAAATGGGGTATATATCAAAAAACCTACTAAGGAATCAACCTTTGATGTGTAACAATGGAATAAGTTGAAGAAATCATGACTAATTTTCAAAAAAAACAAAATATTGGTCATCCCTTTAGGAATAGAAAAGTACATGAGATATTGCGACTAGGATATGATTGTCCCACAATCTTCTGAGATTCACATAATCCTTTTAGAACTTGTCATGTGTTCCAAACATTTTCCAAAAGATAAGTCCATGTTGTTATGCCACTTCAACTCATTATTGAAGGACATATCTTTGCTAAATGGGGATTGTATTTCATTGGAGTAATCAACCCTAATAATTCAATATGACACAAATTTATATTAAATGCTACAAATTATTTTATATTGTGGATTGAAGCTATTTCCATCAACAATAATACTTCAAAGGAAATTATTAAGTTTTTGGAAGAAAACCTGGTCACCAATTTTGGTACCCAGATTTCATTAGTTTTTGAAAATGGGATTGATTTGTAATAATCAAAATTTATGAAATGGGTCTATGATACTAAGGTCACATTAAAATCTTCATCCAATTATTCCCTAAAAGAGAATAATAAGATTAAATCTAAAAATAACAATTTTGTAAATACAATTAAGAAATCTACTGAAAATAAATCCAAGGATTGACATTCTTTATTGAAATATGTAATATGAGATGATTAAACTCATTAAAATCAAGCCCTCAAGAGTTCACTAATTTTACTAATATATGGCCAAGTACTAATATTCCTAATAACACTAAGGTTTCTCACATACCAACTTATGCAAGAGTACATGGAAGATGAAGATCAAATAAATTCAATATTATAAGATATTGTTCAAATGGAAGATATGCAATAAAAAGATCTCCACAACTTCATTAAGCACAATAATATTTTAAAAAATTGGTTTGTTAAGAATGGTATAGGTAAAATGTTTTAGAATTTTATACCTAGTTTTGCTATGGAATAAAGCATATGAAGAAAAAAGTAAACATGAAAAGTATGCCCCATTGTGGATTGGTTAGTACCATATTTCATAGATATTGGTTTCAAATTTAAATATCTACAAGGAAATTATCTATCACTCCCGATGAATGGATACTACTTAAATAATTACTTTTTGGTTGTGCCATAATTCATTACTATGAACGATTTGTGATTTGTAGTTATGGTACAATAGATCATGTAACCTAGATTAATTTTTTTTCATCATTATTTCTTTATTTTCATAGATTAGTTTGTTTTGATTTCATAGTTAACTATTACTCTGATTTCATAGAATAATATATTTTTAAAAGATATAGATTGAATGTCTTTCTTAAAAATGTTATATAAGAATTGTGGCAAATGTGAATATACAATATTTGAGATGAAATGATTTGGCCAAGTTGTATGTATTGTAAAGTGTGTAACTTCTTAGAAGATTTGCTGAAAACTTAGAATACATCAATGATTGTATATTAATATTACATTCTCTTATTACAATTGAAGTTATTATTACATAAATTTCATATGAATGAAATAAATGTTATTTTCACTTAGAAATAACTTCATGTAATATAAAATATTAGTAATTGTTTAAGAGAGAATAAATAACAAAATGAAAGTTAGTTAAAATATAATGTGTTGTGACATCCTCAATCTAGTTATATTAGTTCCTAACCTTGTGAAAAATTAAGTGATTAATTTGAAAGGAGAGGAGAAACAAAATCTTTGAATCAAAATTAAAAAAAATTATAATAATTTTATTTAGGTAATCTCTCTTAAAACCGTGAATTTATGATTAATATTTGGCCAAGATCTAAATTGGATCTAAATGTATATTTATTAGGAAAATGCATGCTAAGCTATCAGAAAATAATGCCCAAACCTTCCTCCCAAACAATTATAAAAAATATTAATAAATAAAATTCACTAAAATATTTTATTTACGAGGCTAATTCTTCGTTATAAGATTTAACTTAAATGGAAAAGTAATTTATCATTGCATACAAGAAGTACATGGTTTTCTATTACTTTGGTGTAAGAGGCTTAATATGTTATTTGGTAGTTCTAAGTCCAAAATCTTAGTTCTACAAATATTATGAAATTCTCTCTCTTTTTTTTTCGGTTGATCTATCTCCAGGATTTAACGAAAATACGAATATGAAGGTCAAACATATTTTAGCTTTAAAATTCATGGTTGTCCAATTCACATTTTCGACTTGTTTGATGTTTTTCTCATAATGTTTTTATCACTTGTTCACAAGTCTTCGCATTTTGATAAAGGGTTTGTAAAATGAAAATAAAAAGATCAATAATTTAAAATTTTGCTTTTTTAAAAAACTTTGACTAATAGTTTCATCAAGAATATTACTAGTGGTTTATAAAAAAAATTGGAGGTTTTCAAGTGAATTGGTTTTGAAATAGTGGTGAATCATTTTGGAAGGTGTTTAATTATGCAAGTGAATCGAGTGATGGAATAGGATGAATTGAGATTTTTTTCTACAAAAAAATTTGACAAACATAAATCTGATTGCATTTTTGGATTTTTCTCATACAATTTCATAAAAGAAATATCACAATCTAAGTTTGTATGCAAAATTTATGACCTCAAAAAACTAGTGAGTCGACAACATAATGTAATCATCATATTGCATTATGTAGTCAGCTGTTAGCATGTCTGATGTCAACTCACTAGCTTCCTAAGGCTGTGATTTTTATATAAGGATTTAGATTATGATTTTTTTTTAAAATTTTATAATTTTTCGAGAGGATTCCAAATATGAAATAATATTTAAGTTTAGGGGAGTTTTTTACAGTGTTTTTTCCTTTACCCACAACCTGTTTGTTTTAACTTTTCAATGTAAACAATGATTTTTTGAATTGTATTATGTTGTCACCCAACAGTAGAATGTTGATGCCCAACAACAAAATGTTGATGCCTAACAATAGATTGTAGTCGCTTGAAAATAGAATGCAGTCACCTGATAGAAGAATGTTGATGCCCGACAGTAGTATGCTAACACCTAGCACCATAATGCAAACATTCGATAGTAGAACGCTGACATCTGACAATAGAATGCAGTTCCCTGATAACAAAATGCTGACCCCAAACAAGAGAATGGTGATGCTTGACAACAAAATCTAGATGCTTGACAACAAAATGTTGATGATTAATAGCAAAATGTTGACACCTAACAATAAAATCAATAATCTTGACAATGAAATGCTAGTGTTTGATAGCATATACGTACACTTAACAATAGATACATAGTGGTGATTGCATTTGAAATGGCTTTTGAGGTACTAACAACATACATTTATAAGAGAAATTTTATTTTAAAAAATATGCAAGCTGACACTTAAATTTAAGTTCTACCATAAAATTTAGGTGATCTCGCATTTTTGGCTATCCCACAAAATTACTGAACGTTGACTTCAAAAAATGAAATATTCGTGAATTGACGATCATTCACCACTAAAAAAATACTTGATTTTCAGGTATTTCATACGGGTCTAATTTTTTAACTTTCATGTTTGTCTTATCATATTCACAAGCCTTTGCCATATAGTGCATGGATTTGGAATTAATTCGAAAGGATGATAAGATAATCATATACACTTTACTTTTCACATTTACACATATTCGAACCTCTCATAGTCATTAAAGACTTTTCATTTTTGATGTATTCACACTTTTTAAGACTCTCACTTGTTCACATCTCTTCATAACATTATTTATTTCAACATCAAATTTTAAAAATGTAAAATAACAAGATGATACCACATGTCATTGCCTAACTTATTTATATTTTCACTTCTCGTATATTAAAAATTTAAACCTTTGTAAATATGATAATATAAAACATTATAATAAAACCATGTCTCATGATCTCATTCACTCACAACCACACACTCCATAGATATTGAAGTATAATTTCCAAATGTAAGACTGTAAAAGTAATAGTGATAAGCCATATGTCACATAATCATTTGCCAGGGACCTCACAGAATTGAATGGCACATCTCAGATCTTTAATACTGAAAATGTAAAGATGTGAGAAGAAATCAGAACAAGCCATGTGTCTTATGAGGTTCTCAAGGTCAAAACATATCAATAACATACTGATGATCAAAGGAATATTTTGATCTTCGATTAGTTGGAAACCACCATGTAGAATACGAAGGGCACACGGTGTCATTCCACTTCATAGGGTAATTAGAAATGAAGACACAGGATACTCGTTTCAAATCAAATTCGCAAGTAAAGTGCTAAAACCAAAATGTCGGATCGAAAAAAATCACGCGTTCGATCCTTCTTTTGTAGTTAATGCTCATTTTCTCAAAATTTAATGGAGAGGGGATTCATTTTTAAAACATACGTTTGAGGGAAATCAATAGCCACAAAATTTGTTAGAAAAAATACACATGATCTCTAGCACAATTCTTTCAACCTATAAAAACTGCAGAACTTCTCAAACTATGTCAAGCTCGGATATTACATTGTAATGGCATCCTATCTGTTTTAATATGGCACCCATGAGGTGTTCATACTAAACAAATTGTTACTAAATCTGAAACACTACATTGTAGTACTTAAGAGGTGGAAGTGTATAAACTTATATTAAAAGTAGAGAGCCCCACTCTAATGGACAAAATGAATATATGTGACGTACTTACTCTTGAAAAAATGTAGGCCTCCATTACGCCATCGTAAAACCTGAGGTATTCTTATGTGCTAAAATTTTTAATGATGTTTTTATTATAACAATGTATCTCAATAATATGATTCTCTACACAGAAAGGTATAATTAGATTGTTGTATTTGCTATATTATAAATAAAAGGATGTTATAAGCTACCGCTGCCAAACATGATTTATAATCAAGTAATGAAACTAGAATGGCTAAAAAGAAATAATTTAAGATAAGTTCTTCAAGATTGGGTAGAAAATCCAAACCATTGGGTAGAGAAATCTGACATTAATTAAATTTTTTATTCGAACATTCAAACATAATGTAAGAATTTAAATGGCATTAATGAATATATTGTTTGTGGCCTGAGACATTGTTCATATAAACAAATCTTGGGTTTCCACGTCGTCAATGGTAGTAAATGATGGGAATTAGAGAGATTGCTTTGAGACATTGTTCATCTAAACACATCTTAGATTCCCATATAGTCAATGGTAGTAAATGATGGAAAGACACTTGAATTTAGGGAAATTATAGCTTTCAACCTAAAGATTCCCATATTGTTAATGATAGTAAATGATGGAAAGACACTTGAATTTAGGGAAATTATAGCTTTCAACCTAACACGATCGATAAGAGGTGTATATTAAGGACAAATTTTCTATATGATTTCATACCTAGTTGACTCCACTTGTGGGACCATCGGTTTTAACTCTTATCAAATATGGACCCATGTTTCAGGGATTTCAGTGCATAGGATGTTCTCTAATTTTTATTTGCATAGGTTCAGAACATTCATTGAAGAAAATTTTGAACGCTTTTGTCCAACAATTTATATAGATATCAATGAAATCCTAAAGCCTAGGCTCTCAAAAGAAATCAGAAGGTCACCTGCTTAGATAGGAATTATTGGTACTACCCCGACTCTAGCATTATCAGGTTGAGGGAATTATGGTTTCCTCTCTTAAGCTTCCTCACTTTGTACCCAAAAATATTATTGAAAAATATATTGCATATGAAAAAAATTACGATATAGAATGAGCAAAGAGATGAAACAAGATGCTTGGCCTCTTCTCCCATTTAACGTTTAAAGATGTGATATTAATACTCTGCGTACCTTATTGATAGTACTAGCACATAGATGCTTAGTCAATATGAATGATCATGATATCTAGAGATGGGACCCCAAGGGGAGGGTGCAAGCATATATACAATCATTAAAAAGGAAAAGTGCCGCAATCTTATGAGCATCACCAACTTCCACATGATTGGATATATGTGAATGCTTTGAAATTTGAGGATGTAGCACATAAGATGCTGAGATAAAGTGACTTATTCTACTCCAAGGTAGAAACAAGTACAATAAGTGGTAGAAAAAATAGGGGAAATAATTCCTAAGAATGACTCACCGTCGACACATGCCTCTTTCAGGGGGAAAGTGTTGCAAGGATTTCCAACTACCTCAGCTTCTCAAAGATATATCTCACCATATGTGACTTAGTCCCATGTTTATTTTGATACTCAACCTTCTATTGATAGATCTATTAATGGGCATATTGTCTCTCAAGGGTCTCCTTCTGTAGCTATAAGTACTAAGCATAGGACCCGCAGTCCTTTAATTTGTCACTCCACTTCCCTCACCTTCTTTTCCTCTTATAGAGGATGTTCCACCTGGGACTCCCCAGGCTTAACCAAAAAATGTAATTCCAAATCCCCTTTCTCCCAAGAAACCTATTTAAGTGATGGTTTATAATAGGGTGTATTTAAAAGTTGACTCTTCTAGTCACTTGGTGTCAAAGACTGAGAATACATAATAAGTCCCCAAGACTATTGTCCAAGAAACTAATCCCCTGCCTATTTACATACTAATTACTTTTATCCATAATAGTCACTACGGACGATTTGAATAGGCAAGCCGCTCTTGCAGGGAAATATGAGTTTTATTAGTCTTGAGTATTATTTCCATAAGACACAATACCTATAGTGGAACCTCTCAGCATCACCTCCTCCTCCAAGGTGATCATCATGACATGGCTACAAAATATCATTAGCATAACTATTTCCAAACCTAAGGAGCCTTCACGAAAGTCGAAAATGGATGATAATCTCTTACAAGGCATTTTGAAAACATGAAAAACAATATCATTAGGGTACATGATTGCACGACCTTCCATTCGATCATCACCAAGCATCTCCACTTCCACTACACAACATATTCCTACTTATTCCACCCCACCATCCACCTAGAGTACTTCATTCATCCTCATGGATCTTGCCTCTACTATTTCCATGGTACTCTAAATTTTTCCATGCCAGCCATCTTTATAACCCCTCCAACTACTTCTACCACAGCCTCACAACAATAAGAAGATGACTAGATACAAAAAGTAGATACAAAAAGTTCAATTAACCAAGTCTAAGAGACAGGGAATGATGATCATTGATGAGCTTGAAATCAGATTATAATTCGAATAACTATCTGTTATTTTTAAAAGAATTAAAGGAAAGTGATAAAAGGGCTACCCCTACATTCTATGGGATAGAGGAAAATATGTTCTCTTTAATAAAATAAGAAAAGAAAGAGCTGGAGAATTCCTAGAGTTTAAATAAAATCAACTGTCAATAAGTCATGTTATTAGGCAATTGGCAGAGAAACTAATAAGGTAAAGACTAATAAGATGCACAAGCTAGAGGCTCAAACTAGGGATATAGTCCCTGATAAAATTATTTCTGATGTTGAGAAGGTCCTCAAGTAACTATATAACTTGTTAGTCACCACTTTTTAGGCCAAAGATAAGGTCATGGCTTTGAGGCAAAAGGTTAAATTGTATCAAGATAAGTTTGTACAAGTGGAAATCATATTGGCTACTCTAGTCAAATAGGGTTGGAGACCTCAGCTTGATATAATCCCTTTGGTAAACATCAATTTAGTGCAAAATTGGGATATTAATATAAAGATGTTCTTCCAAGAATGTGACGATGAAATGTCTTCAATACTTAAGAGCTATTGATAATGCTACACATTAAATTTTGGAATTGTTCAAAGAAGCTAAGATAAAAAGAGTTTTATTTCCCAACGTAAAATTAGTTTCATATACACACTTCACCGTCGAACTTATCGTTTAGTTGACAAGAAAAAAATGAAAAATAACACATGAAAATGAAGTGTGTAGCAACAATTCGATTGAATTGGTCTCATACGCTAAAGAAAAGTTTGAAATGGAGATTGCAGTCAGAGAAGCTTTTCACATACCACCTTCCAATCATGAAGCGACAATCACTTCATAAGGAAAGTAAATATGCTGTTCAAGATGCACATACCGGACACAACTAGATTTTATAAACAATTCGTTGTAGTGTCCCTTGCTATAAATAATCAATAGCTAAGTCTAACTAGGACTACTGTTCCGAACAGCTCTTTAAATCCTAATACTTCATTAGCACCAAGCCCCTTAGAAGCCCCAGTCACTTTACAGTATCCCAATTAACCTTAGAAATCTGGAAATATTTCTTGAAATGTATCAAATATTTTTGTTGTTCTAAGCATCTCTTCTATTTGTAAGAATTGTGTCTTAAGTTGTTGTGACTATCATTTCTTATTTATAATTTGTATTTTGGCCTCTCAAAGGGAGGAGGGTCTTGTCAACATGAATAAAAGCTACAGTATTATATGGAAAGTCCATATATGTTTTATGTTTTTTCATTTTTATCAGTTTTATGGTATGCATGATCGATTTTAATTGAGCAAGTGAATACATGACATTGGTGAATGTTTATGATTTGTGAGAACGTTGAGTCAATAACTATTTTGCCTGCTTTATATATGGAGGATTTGATTCAGATTTGATTTATAATAAAATGTGCATGATGCAATTTATTATAGATCAGACATCTCTCTCATTTAAAGTTATCAAGTTTATTTTGAAATAAAATTCTATCGACTCTTTGCTATGTCTAATTTGATTTAAGGTGCTACTAAAACATGGTATTAACACTAAATATCATAATTAACCTCAAAAAAAATTATTTGCTTGGAGAATTTGATTCATTTTAACATAAAACATATTTTCACTTTTACCTTATTTTGTCTTCCTTTTTAAGTTTTTTAATCATATTTGAATCACTTTAGCATAATATCAATTTTAAATAAGTTCACCATAGCTTTGTAGAGAGTTAGTTAAGATTTAGAACAACCTAACATATTAAAATTTTAGAAGCATTTGAAAGTGATAGATAACTATATTTTTCTCATTTTTATTCCACTCCCTGATTATCTATAAAATTAAATCTCTGCAATTCATGTTTTAGAGAAAAAGTTAATTAATCTTATAACAAGAGGAATTTATCCCTTCAACCTATTAGATGGGTCTAACTCACATCAACAAATTAATTGTGCACTAAAAGAATGGCATGAATTATAAACCCAAATAAAATAGATATATCATAAAGACTCAAGAAGTCTAACTGTGAATCGAGCCTATGGTTACTTAAACAATTAGATATTCATTTGAAAGCTTAGATTTTTAAAAAAGAGACCCATAAATTCAATAACCCAAACAATTTCCTTAATAAAATTCATTTTTCACAAATTCAAGCCTATAGCTTGGTTGACAGGATCATTTATAAATGTTCATGAAAATGTCCATGAGTTATCCAGAAACTTAGCAAGGTATATCCATACTTTTACACCTGAAGTATGATGCACTATTGGTATGATGCAGATTCAAACAATGCCTCCCTCATCAACATGAATATTATCCCATTACAGTTATTATGAGACAAAAAATTTAACTTGAATAACATTGATGGGAGATCTATTATGGAAAATTACAAAAATTAGCTTGACACGTATTGGAGTAGTTGCTTTAAACTTAGTTTTATGATATGTATTGGAGTTATGTTCTTTAAACTTAATTTTGTGAATTATTTTATTTTTAGTTAGTTATTTTTACTATCCTAAATTTTTTTATTTCCAGCATATTATGTTGGATTTTGGGACATGCACCAAAATCTATAATTTTTTTAATAAATTAATATAGTTCTGTTCTATTAAAAATATATATTTGAAGATTTAAAAAATTGTAATTTAATTTGTATTTTTATATGAAGTTTATATTTTTTTAATAAATTAATATTGTTTTATTTTATTGAAAAATATATATTTGAAGATAAAATAAAGTTGTAATTTAATTAATGTTTATGATAGAAATTTATCACGTCAAATTCATTAAAATATAAATATTTATTTTTCAATTTTTTTTTTGAAAGACAATTAATCAAGAATTTGTTTTTCACTTTCTACAACCAAATTTCATTACGACATAGAAAAATGATTTATTATTTTCGCAATCAATAAAAAATTAATTATAACATTGAAAACTCAACATATCCATTTTACCTACCATTAATAATCTTTCAAAAACAAAAACAAGAAAAAGTATACTCCAAATAATAATAAATTACTTACTAAATATAATCATCATTTACAAACAAAAATAAAAATAAAACAAACGAAACGAAAAAAGCCTTTTGGATTCCCTCACACCTTCGAAGCAACTACTAGTATATAACCACAAACCTCACCTACATTCATATATATATAGATAAGGCATCCATGGGGCTGGAAATCTACGTGTCATTACCCAACTCATCGAGGCTGCTGATTTCAAATGCATTAGGTTGCAGGCTATAATGTTAGAAATCTGCATAACAATCACTACATATCTCAAAAACTATAAGTTGCGGTCTATAATCCCCATAGGTTCACGCTTAAATAAAGAACATAGCTTCACACATCCGTGGACTTTTTGGACTTGTGGAATGACCTCAAGGAATTTAGTTATATATATATAGAGGAAGGGTCTCAACACATGCATCTTAGTAATGGGAAGGAGTGAGCAATGTTATGTATAAAATTAATATAGTGCATAGCATGGAGTAGCCACCATGTAAAAACCTAATGCTTTTACATGGCCTTTATATATTTTGGTCTCATTAAAATATATAATTTAAGTGGTTACTTTTTATCTTTCTAATATGTTTACACAAAAATGATCATATTAATTTTCATATGATATTATATATTTAATATTTTTTATATTTAAAATTGATGATTTTTTTTTAAACTCTAAATGTTTGAGTGTAACATAAAATCTAACAAATTTAAGATATATTTAATTTATATGAAATAATTGTACTCTATTATAATTAAAAAATGTAGTCATTAAACAATTAAATCGTATAAACTCCAAATATCACTAACTTAAAATTTTGAATTATAGATTTTATTTATTTTTTACAATTAATATTTTTAATAATAATATATTTATGTAGATTCTAAATCCATTAAGTCACTTCACATGACCGCGTAAACTCAATACCCTTTGTGGATGGCTTCCATCAAAATTAAATTTATTTAACCTTTATTTGAAGTTCCACGTGTTCACATGAAAGGGTTAATATGTTCATTAAGCCATGTGTCCACCAAGTCAACTACAAAGTTAAAATTACATGTTATGTGGCTATGTAACATTCATATTATAGTATACAATTTTAAAATCCCCAATATAAAAAATTACAAGTGAATTATACCATATTATAAATAATGTAACCATTAATATCCATTTTCATTCAAAAATATAATTAAAAAAATAAATAAAAATAGATGAGGTTTGTAGTGCATACAAATAATTGTATTTTATTCCCACAATTAATTATAAATTTTTTATATTTAATATTTTTTGAAAACAATTTATGTAATTCGTGGAGAGAGTGGAGTCCAAAATTTTATGTTTGTGGTTACATACAATGAAATGAGATGCTTTAGTTTACATTCTCCAATCACATAGCCATACAAAAATAAAATTGTTCATGAAGTTTCACAGTCTATGGCAAAATCCTTATTGTATTTGAGGCATAGGTTAGTGGTAAATCCATTGCATAATTTCCATAGACTCACATTGTTTCAATAAGTGTAGGGACACTTTAGGAAATGTGATTACATCAAATAAAGGGGAGATAATGTAATAAGGTGAGCCCATGACTCATATTTTGAATTAATAATCACAACGACTATTATATGTGCAATAAGAAGGTTCCCAAAAATTATGCACTTCTATGTTTGGATTGCAGGTTATAAACAATTATTTGTCACCCTTTGTATCTGATAAAATGTGGCCCTTTACATTCACTAAAGTGTGGTAAAAAAATCTCAAAAGAGATGAATGTCGAAGAAGACAACCTCAGATTCTAGCCCCTAAGTCCATGAGAAGTAAAACTCAACAAGGTCAAAAAAATTCAAGACAATAAAAGTAAGGTGAGACAAAGAATGTGGTCACCAAGGGGAAATATAATCCAAACACCATTAAGCATTTCATTTGTGGTGGACCACATTATCCGCAATAATGTCCACAGTGACAATAGACACCACCATCTCTGAATCTATATATAAATGTGTCAATGATGGTCACAACTATTAGATCGTGTAACTATTGATAGACACCAAGCATAGCACCAAGCCACTATGGTTAAAACTATAGGTAAGATTTATTGTATTATCATGTCTATTTTTTTAGATCCATGTATCACTAGTTGATTAATTTAACCAATAATTTTTGAAAGATGTAGCTTAAAAAGGATGCAACTAGAAAGTATATGCAACATAAAAATAGATGAAAAAAATACATTACCTTTGTGGTAAGGTATTATCACTTAAGTTTGGGAAACTTCATCATGAAATTGGACATTTATTCCACCACTCTAGGGCCATATGATATAGTACTTAAGTGGGTAGGTTAAAGAATCATGAGGTAGTGATGAATTATTTTAATAAGCATGTGAAGTGTTTGGATGATGATTATCATATTGTAGATATTTATGGGATTGGGAGACCATTATCTTTAAGGTTTATTACAACCATGTAGCTTAAACGATAAATGATAAATTATCACCAATTCTATGTAGTTAGCATCTTAGTGGATGGTGATGGACCATTTTTAAGTGACTTCACAATCTTGCAATAGTTTTTTTATGTATTCTCTAAAGAGTTTCTAGGATTACCACTTAAGAGAGAAATATATTTATCCATATAGTTATTACCTAGAAAGGAGCTTACTTGAAAGAATACATAATAGATGACAAGCCATGATTTATGTGAATTGAAGCTATAGATACACATGCTAATTGACAAGGGATTAGTGATACCTAGTGTGTCCTCTTAGGGATCGCTAGTCATCTTTCTTAAAAATAAAGACAGATCACTAAGGCTATGTGTTGATTATAGACAACTGAACAAAGTGACTATTAAAAATAGGTGTCCCTTGCCAAGGATTGATGATTTGTTCAACCAAAATAAGGGCTCAAATATTCTTTAAAATATATTTGTGACGAAGATACCACCAATGATCAAATAAGGTGGCATATCAAAGACAACATTTGACACTCGATTTGGTCACTATGAGTGTGTGGAAGTGACATTTGGCCTCACAACTGCACTAACATTGTCCATTAGTGTCATGAGTAATGTTTTCCATAAGTGCCTAGAAATGTTTTTCCTTGTATTCCTTTATGGTATTTTATCAAACTAAGGAAGTGCATGTGATGCATTTAAGATAGGTTCAAGAGTATTTAAGAGAAAAAAAACTCTATGGGAAATTAATAAGTGCACATTATTCCTAGAAAAAGTGTAATATACTTAGACCACATATTCTCAGGGAAGGGTATCACTATTGATCTATCAAAGATTAGCACCATAATGGATTGTCTAGCACCTAGGAATGTTTTACAAGTCTAAATTATTTACTAGACTTTCAATATGTTATAAAATATTTGTTGAAAACTTCTCATGGATTGGATCCCCAATCACACCAATAGAAATAATTTCATATGGAGTGAGTAGTGTAATGAATAGGTTTATAATTTCAAGAATCCCTGAATTTAGTAGTGCCAAAAATGGATAACTATTTCCTTGTTTTCATGGATGCATCTCTCAAAGAAGTCATATTTGAATTCAATATTAGTTGTACAAGACAACCTAAGAAGATATATCTTGGAGCTTTAAGGGTAGGATGTGTAGAAAAGGAAATCATAATAGGAATTTAGGATAATAAACATTAGTCCCAACCTAGAGTAAAATGGATATTTGATGGCACATGATGGACTTTTACTTCACTAAGAGTGGATTTGAGTACAAAGGAGAGGAAAAGTAAAGGATTGGATCTTGTTTAAAGTATGTAAAGTTTTCTATTCCACTCATCCTAGAGAAAATAAAACATATGTAGGTTTGTGAACATTATATTATTGGTCAAGAATGAAATGAGAAGTGGCTAAGTATGTTGAATGATCCTTATAATATTAGGAAATTAAAACTGAACATATATATCTAGCTGGATTGTTGTACCCTCATGACATTCCCCCATGGAAATGGGATTTGGGATAGATGTAGGATAATGGTGGATGAAGGGGAGGGGGACTATAAAGTGACCCTTTTATTTTGAAAAATTATAGTAGTTGAACTTGGAGAGAATGTTATAGACACTTGGAAAAAATAATTTGTCAATGATTTAAGAATATGAATTGTGAATATAGTTTCTAAATATATAATTTTTTTTCAATACCTAAATAACAAAGGCGTGTGAAATAGATGCATTTATGACAATGACATGACCCTTTTTTGTGATAAGATAAGGAGACTGCATGTGTACATACACCCTTTTTTTGAGTAAACGAATGAATTGATGTATGAAATTTCATACATACATAGATGAAATGTCGACGACTAGTTAGGATATTTTTTACTAATTTGTAATATATATATAATTTTATAAGTCAAGACAGCTAGAAAATTGAAACTGCAAGTGTACGAACATAACATTTTGACATTAACTTCATGAAAATCAATATTTATTCTTATAGATCATATTGAGTGATGTGTATATTAGTTAGTTATAAGTTTTATAAAATTTTAATTAATATTCAAAAATTTGTAAAAGTATTTTTAACAATATGTATATAATTCATAATGGGGTATCTTGTGTATAACTTAAGTAATAATTACAAAAAATAGTTTAACATTATATATATATATATATATATATATATATATATATATATATATATATATATATATATATATATATATATATATTCAAAAAATTTACTTTCCCATCCACAAACCCATATTTTTTTTAAATAATAAAATCTACCTGATCAGATGTGTCGACAAAGAAAAAAAGAGTCCTAATTTTTTTAAAATTAAGTGGGCTGCTCCATAGCTAGTTTCAGGCCAGGTTCAGACCTCCCCAAGCTTGTACCCAAAGTAAATTTGGAGGTAAAATGTATAAGTAAAGATTAAAATGTTGAAAAAAGTGTATTCCCTTTTCAATACTCTCATGTCCCCTTTGCAATAAATTTGATGTTGTGGGAAAATTGGCTAATTCTAATACTCTTCCAACACTATTTAGAAGCACTATTATCAAATTACTGTTCACATGTACTATTCATAGATATTATTCACAAATCACTATTCATTGTCACTATTCATGGTGACATGGCAAGTGATGATGCAGAAGTGAGGTGGCTTGGAGATGAGGCAACATGGCCCACAGGGGTCCTCACATGGGGTCAAAGAGCATGTGCTTGGAGTGGGGCATACTATTCCACTTGTGAGACAATAATAATCACTTTATTGGCCACATGGGTTTGATTCTAGTGGAAAAGGCAAAGTGAAGGAGTATGGTGCATTTTTTTGCTATCTCCATGATTTGAGGGTATGGAGAAGTCAAATGGGGTTCTTAAGAAAGTCTTTGAAGCATGTGAGCACATGATTATGTTCCCATCATTTGATTCTCCTTCACATGGGTGAAAGAGACATTATTATGAAGGCACATGAGAATAGGCGTTATTATTAAAATTAAGGATTTACTTTTGAATCTTGCACATCGACAAGCTTGTCAAAGATTTCAATTTATCCCCGCATGAGAAAAAATGTACTACACTTCCTCTTTCCTCACATTTCTTCTTCCATTCTTCCTTCTTTGTAAAATTGTATAAGTTTGAGCTCTTCTCATTTGTTTTGTAATTCTTGATTATTATCTAATTTCCCCCAATTGTGAGGTTCAAACCTATGTTCAATCTTTCTTAATCAAGGATGAAATCCCTTGTCTATTGTGATAGTAGGAGGACAAAACCCTTCCTTGTTTCCATTAGGAATTTGAGGATGGAAGCCCTCTCATTCATAAGAGGTGAATCCATTGATGAGTTACATACGGGCTTCAAGAAGATTCAAAGTTCCAGTGTACAGAGAGATGCATATTTGTAGGTCTTTCTAGTTTTCAGTGTGTGTGGAGTTTTAAGTATAGTGTGGAATTATTTTGTGATAATACATTATTGTAAGTGTGATGTGTATGATTTAGATGGATTTGTTGGTGTGCAATGATATTTGGTATGTGTTTTGTTAGTAGAGTTTTACATAGATTATGTGAGTGTTCTCTGTATATCAACATTTCCATTTATGTAAGAGTGTTGTTTATGGTCATTGTCTCAAACCATAATATATTTAATCTAATATTTGAATTAAGAAAGTAGTTGAGTGTTGGTATTAAATTTGTATGTGTTCTTTAGATGTGGCTAAATCTTTTTGAAAGTGAAGATTTAATAAACTAGATGTGGTGTTTCAAATTATATTTAGTTCATTACTTGTATGTGTTTGGAGAGAAATTTTCATATTAGAGTCCAAGTCTATAAGTGTGAGAGCAGATTTTAGGTATTTATGTGTTTTTATCAAATATACCCATTTGGGATATGATAGTGGTATCAGACCTGGTGATATTTTCAGCCTATACGTCTTGTAAGCTTGATGCTTCTGAATGATTGAAGCCAAGAGGAGTAATGGGTGATATAAAATATAGTAGAGGAGATGAGATAGCTAGGAAGATTTATGAAATGGTTCAAGGTCAAAATCATCTTACTGATATATTGGGCCATATGATTCATTAGATGCAGAACCAATTAGTAAATAACAATAAAAATGAAGGACCTAACACCTCTAGATCAAATAATATGGGCAAGGTCAAAGAGGTGGAATCTCTAAATCAAGGTACAGGATTCATCAATAGGCCCCTAGATCCCAAATTCATTCATAGATTACAATTGGTCTTCAAAGAGTGTTGCAGATTTGGTGTGGTTTGTAGCAATAGCTCTATGTGTGTTTGAGAGCTTCTCATTCCATATATTGTGATGTTAATAAGAAATTAATATTTCATATTGTGTTGTTTCTCATATATGTTTCAATAATTTCATTCCATAAGTGTCTCCATATTCATCTTAATGTGTTCATTCCCAAGTTGTTGAACCCAGATTTTCATATTTTTAGCATGTGTATAAATATCCCATTTGGGATATTATAGTGGTATCAAAGCTGTGTTTCCTGATAACCTATTGGGGAGATAACTCTTTTGCATATCTTCAAGGTAAAAATATTATCAAGTTGCAATGAATTGGAAACCAAAGTTTGTACCAAAGGTAGACAAAATATGTCTTATGTAAGAGCTGAAGACACTGAATGAACTTGTGCTAAAGTTCAATCATTGGAAAAGAGAGCAAGAAAAAATTAGTTAGGAATTTAAAAAATATCAGAAGAAGCTACTAACATGGATGGACCATCCAAAAACAAAGAGAATGTTTTTGAAGAAATAAATAAAAGATAGAATTGGAGCATCAAGAGGTTGTGAATCTAAGTGCACACAATAAGGAGAAAACAATATTACAAGATTAGAGAGAAGTTTCTAATTTTCATTAGTATAACACACTTCCATCTGCAGTTTATGAAATCATTCCAATATTAAAGTATATTTATTTGAAGACAAACAAAGAAGCAACAAGCCAAAAGGCCAAAATTCATCAAAAGCTAAAGGATCTGGAGTATACTTTGGGTAAGACAACTTTCCTATTTTTAATGGATATGATAAATATAGATATTGGTTGCAAAAAATGGAGACTCTTATACCTTCAAATCCTTTGCCTTAGAATGAGTCTAAAGGTAAATTTTTGAAGAAGTCTATTGCTGCTCCAACACAAAAAAATACACATATAGATGTGCACAAGAAGGTAGATGAAACCAGGAACATGCTAAAGAGGAATAAACTATGTTTCTCTTTCAAATATTTATGGACTCTAGAACACATATGCCTTGGTGATGAGAAAGTATAAGATGATGATGAAGCTAAATTTACATGTACATGTACAAATGTATAAGAAAGGACAATGCAAGATGGTCCTAATAAAAGGTATGAAAATGATTCAAAATATGAAATCACTATATATATTAGTATGATGGTGTTATAAATTATTTACCATCCATAAATTGAAGATGTGAAGAGGACACCATTTAAATGTATGAGAAAGAAATTCATATTTTAAATTTTTTGTATCCTATCATGCCATGTCAGATTTATTATCATGAAAAACACTATAGGGGTGGAAATAAGATGAACAATACAATATATAGGAAATGACACAATGATCCTTTAATTCTAGCTCAAAATTGTCCACACATAAGAATATGCAATCTAGGTAATTTTTTAAGTTTGATAAAAATTCTCAATTATTATTTTGAGTTCTTTTGCATGGACATAAAGAAGGAATCAGAATTAGTTTGGGTGTGAAGGAATATATACATGCACAACTGGATATTGGAAGGTTGGAATACACCAAGAAACTGCTTATTGGAAATCCCTAGTTTTCACAAGGTTGAGGGTATGGAAGACATCTCAACCCATGCCTTTTTAGCAGAGGAAAATGGGCATTATGATGGAAGCCACATGTATGTAAACAATTTAGATTTATGGCTTCCATGTATGTCATCATTGTATTTTTATCGTCTATGATATCATGCTCAAGTTTGATGATTGGAATTGACTATCCTTTAGTCAAGTTGTAAGACATGGAGCATGAGGACCCTTGGGTTTAGGTTGATAAGTGTTTTGGCCAAAGAGTGTGGGATCCTGGGAATATTTTGAGATCTACAAAGGGCAAAAATTCTGATTTTCATATTTCTATAGTTGTTCCTTTCATTAAAGTACAAAAAAAATTAGAATTAATTTTAAATAAGTTTGCTACATTCAGATTTGAGGTCTAAGGAATGATTTCTTATATGTTGGATATTGGATATGACCACCCTCTAGTCAAAATCCATGGTATACTTACTAGAACAAAAATATTCTTCCTTCTTATTTTTGTTAATCCATTAGATAATCATATTCTTAGGAGGTATGCTAATATGTGTATAGAAGGAAAAAACACAAGTTACAACTTTGAGCATGTGGATTTCCCAATTTAAGTCCAAGTTTTCCAATGCATATGGGATTCAGGAGGTTTGGTAAGGATCAAATTAAATGTCTCATTCTCTTTTTTGGACAACCTCATCCAAGGATGGAGACTCATCTCTTGTTAGTCATGGTATGTACCCTTGATTTTTCAAATTTTGTATTAAGGCAATGGTACATGGATAACTGTGATGAAACACTTGGGAAGCATGCTTGGAAAAGGTAACATAAAGGGGAGTAAGATACAGTTATGGAAATAGTATGGAAAGGTTGGTCACCCCATGAAGATGTCCACTTAAAAGGTATGATTCTCCTTCTGTTTAATTCTGGTTGTTATATGGAAAGAGGTGAGCTATATTCTTTATTTTTTATGCAAAAAAAATTGTAGAATTTTTAGGAAATAGAGATGAAAATAAGGATAGTACAACATAGGCACAATCTATATCCATGGACTATTTTATGGAAGGTCATTAGGCATGATTATAGATGTAGAGCTATGGATTTAAATTTTAGTTTTAAGACTATTGTCATCATTTTTACCATCCATTTGACATGGATTAACCCACATCATTGTTGGGAATCCATGATGAGTTACACTAAAAATCATGTTTTCTTATTTAACACACACACACACACACACACACACACACACACACACACACACACACACACACACACACACACACACACACACACACACACACACACACACACACACACACACACACACACACACACACATACATATATATATTGCATAGGATCATGATAGATAATGGAATTGTAGAGGTTTATTTCACTGATATTATTTGGCAAGAGATATTCTATGTCACAAAAATCAGTCCTTACAAGAATTCTAGTTGGGTTTTTTAGGATAACTTTTTAGCTAGGTTATAAGAAGGTAGAGTGTAGACTTGGCACAATGGTATTCCAGTGTTAATCAGAGTTGTGAAGTGACAACATGGTGATATATTCTTGAAATTGATTTGGGATCTTGGAACTTCAATCGGTTCTACTCAGGGTCAATCATAAACTTTAATTTTGTAATTAATTGAGGGAAAGAAATTTTGGGAAGAGAGGATTTATCATGTCTCCATTGAAATTAATTTGATGTTGTGGGAAAATTGGCTAATTCTAATATTCCTCCAGCACTATTCCTAGGTTACTATTCATAGGTACTATTCACATGTACTATTCAAAAATGACTATTAGCTATCACTATTTATGGTGACATGGCAAGTGATGATGTAGTAGTGAGGTGGCTTGGAGATGAGGTGGCATGGACCATAGAGGTCCTCACATGGGGTCAAGTAGCATATGCTTGGATTGGGTTATATCATTTCACTTGAAAAAAAAGAATAATCACTTTATTGACCACATGGGGTTTTCTTTTGGTGGAAAAGGCAAAGGAAAGGAGTATGGCACATTTGTTTGTTGTCTCCATGATTTGAGAATGCGGAGAAGTCAAATGGGTTTGTTGGGAAAGTCTTTAAATCATGTGATCACATGATTATGTTCCCATCATTTTATTCTCCTTCACATGGGTGAGAGACATTATTATGAAGGCATGTTAGAAGAGGTGTTATTGTCAAAATTAAGGATTTAATTTTGACTCTTGTACATGGACAAGCTTGTCAAATATTACAATTTATCCTCCCATGAAGAAAATTCGACCAAAATTTCTCTTTCCTCACATTTCCTCTTCCACTCTTCCTTCTTTGTAAAATTTTATAAGTTTGAGCTATTCCCATTTGTTTTTTCATTCTTGATTATTATATAATTTTCCCCAATTTTGAAGTTTGAACCTATGTTCAATCCTTCCTAACCAAAGATGAAATCCCTTGGCTATTGGGAGTGTCGAAGGATGAAACCCTTCCTAGTTTCCATTGTGAATTTGAGGACATAAGTCCTCTCATTCATAAGAGGTGATTCCATTAAGGAGTTACATACGAGCTTCAAGAAGATTCAAAGTTGTAGAATTCTAGTGTGTAGAGAGATGTAGATTTGTAGGTCTTTCTAGTTTTTAGTGTGTGTGGACTTTCAAGTATAGTGTGGAAGTATTTTGTGATACTAAAATATTGTAATTATGGTTTTTAGGGTTTTTATGGATTTTTTGGTGTGAATTTAGATTTGGTATGTGTTTTTTTAGTAGAGTTTGAACATATTTTATGTAAGTGTTTGCTATATATCAACATTTCCATTTATGTAAGAGTGTTGTTTATGGTCAATGTCTCAAACCATAATATTTGTAATCTGATATTTGAATTAAGAAATCAATTGAGTGTTGGTATTAAATTTGTAAGTGTTCTTTAGATGTGGCTAAGTGTTTTTGAAAGCGAAGATTTAATAAACTAGATGTGTTATTTCACATTATATTTAGTTCATTAAATGTATGTGTTTGGAGAGCAAATTTCATATTAGAGTCCAAGTCTATAAGTTTGATAGTGGATTTTAGGTATTTGTGTGTTTTTCTCAAATATACCCATTTGGGATATTACAATGGTATCAGAGTGGTGATCTTGACAGACTGTAAGTCTTGTATGTTTTATGCTTCCAAGTGACTACATCCAAGAGAAAAAATACGTGATAGAAAGTATAGTTGAGGAGATGAGAAAACTAGGAAGATTGATCAAGTGGTACAAGGTCAAAATTGGCTTACTTATATATTGGGCCAGATGATTCATTGGATGCAAAATTGACTAGTAAATAAAAATAACAATGGAGGACCTAACACCTTTAGAGAAAACAATATGGGTAATGTCCAAGAGGTGGAATCTAAAATTAGGATAGGGGATTTATAAATAGGCCCCTAAATCCCAAATTCCTTTAGAGAGTACAATTGGTCTTCAAAGAGAGTTACAATTTTGGTGTAGTTTGTAGCAATATCTCTATGTGTGTGTGAGAGCACTCTATGTGTGTTTGAGAGCTTCTCATTCCATGTATTGTGATGCTCATAAGAAATTAATATTTCATATTTTTTTATTTCTCATATATGTTACAAGAATTTCATTCCATAAGTGTCTCCATATACATCTCAATGTGTTCATTCCCAAGTTGTTGAAGTTGGATTTTTAGATATTTAGCATATGTGTATGAATATCCCATTTGTGATATTATAATGGTATTAGAGTCATGTTTCTTGGTAGCCTATTGGAGAACTAACTCTTTTGCATATCTTTAAGTTGAAAATATTGGCTAGTTACAATGAATTGGAAGCTAATGTTCTTACTAAAGGTATAAGAAAGATGTTATATGCAAGAGTTGAAGACATTGGACGAACTTGTGCTAAAGTTCAATCATTGGAAAAGAGATCAAGAGAAAATATATCAAGAATTTAAAAAATATCAATAGAATTTACTAACATGGATGGAGGATCTAGAAACAAAGTGAATGTTTTGAAGAAAAAAGAAAAGGTAGAAGTGGAGCATTAAGAGGTTGTGCATCTAAGTGCACACAAGGAGGAGAAAATAATATTACAAGAAGATCAGATATAATAAGTGCTTCTAAAAGAAGTTTTTGATTTTTATGAGTATAACACACTTCTAGCTTTGGTTCATGAAATCATGCCAATGTCAAAGTATATTTATTTGAAGAAAAACAAAGAAGCAATAAGGCAAAAGTCCATAATTCATTAAAATCTAAAGGATCTAGAGCATACTTTGGGTAAGATGACTTTCCCTATTTTTAATGGATCTGATAAATATAGAGATTTGTTGTAGAAAATGGAGACTCTTATACCTTAAAATCCTTTGCTTTGGAATGAGTCTAAAGGTAACTTTTAGAATAAGTCTATGGCTGCCTCAACACAAAAATATACACTTACAGATGTACACAAGAAGGTGGATGAAACAAGAAATGGGCTAAAGAGGAATAAAGTATGTTTCTCTTATAAATATTCATTGACTCCAAGACACATATGCCTTGGTGATGGGAAAGTGCAACATGTTGAGGTTGTTTCTGACATAGACTTGGATTCTGATACATCTGAAAAGTCTCATGATCTAGAAATCCCTTGCCATGAAGAGAAGGAAAAATAAGATGAAATATGTGATGCATCCAAAAGTGAGGAGTTGGAAAACATGTACATGAGGCCTGATTGAGTAAATGAGGAGTTTCTTGAGGGAGATTTTATTTCCCATAATGTGTTTGTACAATGTGTAAGTCCATCCTTAGGCGAGAGTCTTCAAGATGAAAGGGAGAAAAGAGAGGATGGAATAGCTTGGGATCAAGCTTGTTCTGAAGAAGATGTGCAAGTGAATGATCATTTGTATAAGATGTGGAATAAAATTTGTCCCAAGAACAACAACATATTATCCTAAAGTGTGGGAAAAATGAAGGAGATGACCACTCCAACAATTTTAGGTCTAAGTATAGGATCCTAGCCTCAATGCAAGGTACAAATAAGGTGTACATTTAGAATACATATCAAGAGAATTTCTTAGTATAAGATGATGATGAATATGAATTTACATGTGCATCTAAAGGTGTAGAATAAAGGACAATGCAATATGGTCCTAATGAAAGGTATGAAAATGATTCAAAAATTGAAATCACTAAAGATATTAGTATAATGGTGTTAGAAAATTTTGAGCATCCAAAAATTGAGGAAGATGTGCAAAAGGACACCATTAAGAGGTATGATAAAGATATTGATATTTTAGATTTTTTGTTTCCTACCATGCCATGTCAAATTTATTATCATGATACACACCCTAGGTATGAAAAGAGGATGAAAGATACAATATATATGAAAGGACACAAAGATCTTTGACTTCAACTTCAAAATGGTCGACACTTTATAAGTTTTATAAAAGTTCTCAATTCTGATTTTAAGTTCTTTTCCATGGACATAAAGAAAAGGAATCAAACTTAGCTTGGGTATAGAGGAATATAGATGTGCATAATTGGATATTGGAAGGTTGGAATACACAAAGAAACCACTTACTATAAATCCATGGTTTTCATAAGGTTGAGGGTATGGAAGAGATCTCAACCCATGAGTTTTTAGTAGAGGAAAATGGGAATTATGATGGTAGACACAAGTATGCAAACCGTTTAGATTTATGGCTTCCATGTATGTCATCATTGTATATTTGTAATCTAGGATAACATGCACAAAGTTTAATGATTGGAGATTAACATCCTTTAGTCAAGTTTTGAGACATGAGGCATGAGAACCCCTGGGTTCAAGTTGATAAGTGTTGTGGCCAAAGAGTGTGGGATCCCAAAAATATTCTGAGATTTACAAAGGGTAAAAATTCTGATTTCCATATTTCTATAGTTGTTTCTTTTATTAAAGAAGGAAAAATTAGAATTGATTTCAAATAAGTTTGCTACATTCATATTTGAGGTCCAAGGATATATTCCTCATGTGTTAGAGATTGGATATGACTACCCTCTAGTCAAAATCCATGGTATTCTTTATAGAAAAAAAACATTCTTCCCTCATATTTTTGTTAATCCATCAGACAAGCATGTTCTTAGGAGGTATGCTAATACGTGTATAAAAGTCAAAGACACAAGTTGCATCTTTGAACATATGGATTTCCCAATTTAATTACATGTTTTTTGGTGCATATGGGATGTAGGAGGCTTGGTAAGGATCAAAGTAAATATCTCATCCTCTTTTTTTGGATGACCTCATCCAAAGATGGAGACTCAACTCTTGTTAGTCATGCTATGTACCCTTGATTTTTCAAATTTTGTATTAAAGTAACGGTATATGGATAACTATGATGAGACACATGGGAAGCGTGCTTGGAAAGGGGAGCATAAAGGGGAACAAGATACAATTATGGAAATAATATGGCAAGGTCAGCAACCCCATGAAGATGTCTATTTGGAAGGTATTATTCTCATTTGTTTAATGTTGGTTGTTATATGGAAAGAGGTGAGCCATATTCTTCATTTTTTGTGGGAAAATACTTGCAAAATTTTTAGGAAATAGAGATGAAAATAAGGATAGTACAACATAGGCACAATCTATATCCAAGGACTATTTTATGGAAGGTCATTAGGCATGATTTCAAATGTATATCTATGGATTTAAATTTTGGTTTTTTGACTCTTGTCATCATTTTCACCATCCATTTGACATGGATTAACCCACATCATGTTGGGAATCCATGACGAGTTATACTAAAAATCATGTTTTCTTATTTAACATATTATTTTTATTTTTGCATAGGATCATGATAGACAATAGAATTGTAGATGTTTATTCCATTGATATTCTTTGGCAAGAGATACTCTATGTTATAAAAATAAATACTTATAGGGATTTTAGTTGGGTTTTTTAGGACAACTTTGTAGCTAGATTATAGGAAGGAAGAGTGCAAACTTGACACAATGGTATTCCAATGTTAATCAGAGTGGTGTAGCAACAACATGGTAAGATATTCCTAAGATTGATCTACGATCCTATAAATTCATTTGGTTATACCCGGGGTCAATCAAAAACTTAAATTTTTTAATTTCTTGAGGGCAAGTAATTTTTAGAAGGGAGGATTTGTCATGTCCCCTTTGTAATTAATTTGATGTGGTGGAAAAATTATCTAATTCCAATATTCCTCCAACACTATTCAGAATCCCTATTCTTAGGTTACTATTCATAGGTAATATGTTGGATGGTGGACCCTGATGTTATTATAATACCTGGTTACCAATAGGGCGTGTGGTGGGCAATGCCCACCGTGCCCCCCCCCCCCCCCCCCCCCACACTATTTCATCATGGGGGTATAAGGGCAATGACCATTTACTATCAGGTCACGAATCTAATGGTATAAAATTATTTTTATACATTTTTTCCCTAATATGTAACCCTCCTTTGATATGAGAGCATTATAATCATGGTGGCATATAGTGTGTGAGTGAAGAGGACATGATAGTGGATGTATTACAAGTTTTTTTCCTTCATTTATTGGACTGAATAATAAAAGGACTGGTTGTTTCTATGTGCATGTAGCCCATATTGGGTGAACCATGTTAAATCTATGTCTCTATTTTTTTGTATTTTCTACATTTTATTTATGTCTTTAATGCATTAATATTACTTTGTGTTCTATATTCCTAACTAGTATTAGATCTGAAGGTTTATTTGGTAGATAAACTCACAGGAAAAGATAGTTCCCATTTGAGTGGAAGCAATGAAAAATGAAAAAAAGTTTAAGGTTGATAATTTTAACAGCCAAAACTACCAACTATAGAAGATGTAAATGGAGGACTATCTATATTAGAAGGATCTTTTCCTACCATTGGGTAGAATAGAAAAGAAACTGACAACTATGAAGGATGAATATTGGGAAGTTCTTGATAGAAAGGCACTAGAAATAATATGGTTGTGCCTAACAATGTTAGTGACCTTCAATATTTAAAAAGAAAAGACAATAGTGGATGTGATAAAGGCATTGGATGGAGTGTATGAAAAACCCTCAGCCTCTAACAAGGTATTTTTTTTGAAGCATTTATTTAATCTATAAATTTTATAAGGTGGGTCTATTACCAATAATTTAAATGAATTTAACATGATGATGATGAAGTTAAGTCTCTCTTGATTTTATGCTCATTGCTAGAAAGCTGAAATGGCTTGGTCACGACTATGTGTAATTTTGTCTCTAGTTCAAACATTTTAAAGTTTAATGATGTTATTGGTGTTATTCTTAGTGAGGAAATGTGATGGAAAAGAGCAGGTGAGACATTGGGTAATGCTTTGACTATGAAGAATAGGGGAAGACAAAAGGATAGAGGAAAGGGCCTAGGTAATCGTATAAAGTCTAAGAATGGTAGATCCAAATCTAGAGGAGCATTAGTGTGTTAGATTTTTGGCAAGAAAGGACAAATGAAGAAAGATTGTTGGTTTCAAAAAGGAAAACAAGGAGATGGACAACAAGATAAAAATTGGGAATCAAATGTAGTAGGTGATGTGTTACAAGATGTTTTAATCATTTCTATAGATAACATTAATAATTATTGGGTGTTATATTCAAGGGCTTTATTTCATGCTACACCTCATAAGAAATATTTTCAAGACTATTTTTAAGGTGATTTTGGATAAGTTTATTTGGGTGATGGTGAACCATGTAAAATTGTAGGAAAGGATAAGATACAAATAAAATTACATAATGAAAACAAATGGTTGCTAAAAGAGGTGAGGCATGTTCCTGAGTTGAGAATAAATCTAATTTTAGCAAGGTAGTTAAGAAATGAGGGATGCATAGTTACATTTACAAAAAAATGTGAAAGGTTACTAAAAGATCACTGGTAATAGAAAAAAGAGAGAAGGTAGGTACATTATATTTATCTAATGGTAATTTTGACTCTTTTATTGCTTTAGGTACAGAAGTGGATATAAAATTATGGCACCAAAAACTTGGGCACATGAGGGAGAAGGGGATGCAAGTTCTCTCCTCAAAAAAATTGTTGCTAGATTTGAAGAAGGTGGATTTGGATTTCTATAAGCACTGTGTGTATGTAAAACATAAGAGAGTCATATTTCTCAAAGTTGGGATGATAAAAAATGATAAAAAATTAGAGCTTGTGCATATAGATGTATGAAGAGAAGCTCAAGTATTATTCCTTGATGGATCTTCTTATTATGTTAATTTTATTGATGATGCAACTAGAAAAACTTGGGTTTATTGCATAAAAAAAATCTGATGTTTTTTATACTTTTAAGAAATGGAAAGCTTTGGTTGAGAATGAGATAGGAAATAAGTTGAAGTATGTCAGATCAGACAATAGAGGTGAATATTGCAGCATAGAATTTGATAATTACTATTCATCTCATGAGATTCAAAGAGAGAATATGGTTCTAATAACACCACAACAAAATGGTGTGTTATAAAGTATGAATAGGGCAATGATGGAGCATGCAAGGAGCATGATATTACATATAGGGTCACACTTAAATTATTGGGTAGATGTTGTTGATATTGTTGTTTACTTGATAAATAGAGGACCTTCAAGTCCTTTATATGGTGGAATTCTAGAAGAAAAATGGATAGGTAAAAAGGTATATTATTCCTTTTTAAAATACTTTTGGTTGTGAAGCATTTGTCCATATTGATAAAGAAAATAGAATCAAGCTTGAAGTAAAATCCAAGAAATGTACTTTTATTGGATATGGAGTTCATAATTTTGGTTACCATTTATGGAATTTTTAAAATCTTAAAATCATTAGGAGTAGAGATTTGATGTTTAATGAGAAGGTCATGTAAATAGATCAGTTGCAAGGAAAGAAAAAAGAAAATTCAAATATTGAATATGCAGTACTTGATGAAATCATTGGAAATAAAATTCTAAAAGTGCCAAATAATTAGAATGTGAAACAAATACACCAAGTACCTTAAACTCATATAAGTGTAGTTAGAATATCTACCAGAGTAAGTAGAGTCCATGAAGGATACTCTCCTTCACTTTATTATTAACTGATGGTGGTGAGCTAGAAACCTATGAAGAAGCAATGCAGGTAGAAACTAGAAAGAAGTGGGAGTAAGATATGAAAGAGGAGATGGACTCTTTGAAACATAACCAAACTTGGGATTTGGTTCAATTACTTGTAGGTAAAATAACATTGAAAAATAAATGGGTTTATAAGTTGAAGGAAGAAGACAAAGGCAAAAAGAGGTACAAGGCCAAACTTGTTGCAAAGGGGTTTGCATAAAATAAAGATATAGATTTTGATAAAATATTTTCTCTAGTAGTTAAAATGACTTCTATAAGAACAGTTTTAAGTTTGGTAGTAGTAGAAGATTTTCACCTTGAATAGTTAAATGTGAAGATGGCTTTCCTTCATGGTGACTTAGGAGAGGAAATATATATGGAGTAGCCATAGGGATATGAATTAAAATGTAAGGAGAAAATGGTGTGCAAGTTGAAGAAGAGTTTGTGTGGTTTAAATCAAGTTCCAAGGTAGTGGTATTTGAAATCTGACATGTTTATGATAGAACAAAGTTATAGTAGATGTCATTCTGACCACTATCTCTATTTTAAGAGATTAGATAATGGTAGCTATATTATCTTGTTATTATATGTAGATGACATGTTTGTTGTAGGGTCTAACATGTAAGATATAAATGATCTAAAAAACAAAACTAGTAGATTCATTTACAATGAAGGATTTGGGTATTGCAAAGCAAATCCTTGGTATGAGAATAACAAAAGATAGAAAAATAAAAAATTGATATTGTCTCAATAAAATTACATCAAAAAGGTGTTAGTCAGATTCAATATGTAATATGAAAAACTTGTAAGTAAACCTTTACAAAGGTACTTTAAATTAAGAAAAACATAGTGTCCTAGAACTCAAGCAGAAATCAATTACATGTCTAAAGTTCCATATTCTTTAGTAGTTTGAATTTTAATATATGTTATGGTGTGTACAAGACTATATATTTCTCATGTAGTGGGAGTTGTTAGTAGGTATATGAATAATCTAGGAAAGGAGCACTAGGCTGTAACCAAGTCAATTCTTAGGTACTTGAGAGGGACCATTGATAAATGATTATGTTATGATGTTTCAGATGTTACCTTAAAAAGATATATTGATGTAGACATAAATCAAGATTTAGATGGTAGGAGGAGCACCACAGGTTATATTTTCACTATTGGTGATACAATAGTTAGTTGGATTTGAAAATTGTAAAAGATAGTTGCTCTGTCAACTATAATGATAGAGTATGTTGCAGCTATAAAAGCTAACAAGGAGATGATATGGATGCAATAGTTTATAGAAGAGTTGAGGCATAAGAAAGAATATTACAAGTTGTATAGTGATATCCAGAGTATGATTCATTTAGCAAAGAACTTAGTATTCCATTCAAGAACCAAACATATACAACTCATGTATCACTTCATTCATTTAGTTTTAGAGGATGGTCAGCTAAAGTTGGAAAAAATCCATACAAGTTAGAATCCTATAGATATGCTAGCAAAAGTAGTCATAAAAGAGAAACTAGAGAGTTATTTAGCTTCAATAGGTCTTCAGGGATAACAAGTACGATGAAAAACATGCCAAGGTCAAAGTTCAAAGAAAAGTCCAAGGAAGGGTTGTAGCAGTGGAGTTGCACTAGTGAATCTCCATGTGGGAGATTGTTGGATGGTGGAGTATGATCTTATTATAATGTTTGGTTCCTGATAGGGGGTGTGGAGGGGCAATGCCCCCCCCCCCCCCATGGTCGTCATGGGGGTTTAGGGGGGAAGTAATATATCTTATTGTAATGCATTGTAAAATATTGTAATTTCATAGTAAATCTGGACCATTCACTATTAGGTCATAGATCTAACAGTAGAAATTATGTTTGTGAATTTTTGCCCAAATATGTAACCCTTTTTTGATATGAGGTCATTGTAATCGTGGTGGCATAAATTGTGTGAGTGAAAAGGAAATGGTAGTGGATGTATTACAGGTTTTATTTATTTATTTGTTGGACTGAATAATAAGAAGGACTAGTTATTTCTATGTGGGCATAGCCCATATTAGGTGAACCACATTAAATATATGTCTCTATTATGTTGTGTTTTTTGCATTTTATTTATGTCTTTAATTTATTAATAGTGCTCTATGTTCTATATTCCTAACATACTATTTACATGTACTATTCATGAATTATTATTCACTGTCACTATTCATGGTAACATGGCAAGTGATGATGTAGTAGTGAGGTGGATTTTAGATGAGGTGTCATGGCCCATAAGGGCCCTCACATGGGGTCAAGGAGCATGTGCTTGGAGTGGTGCACACCATTCCACTTCAGAGACAAAAATAATCACTTTATTGACCACATGGGGTTTAATTTTATTGGAAAAGGCAAAGGGAAGGAGTATGACACATTTATTTGTTGTCTCCATGACTTGAGGGTGTGGATAAGTCAAATGGGGTTGTTGGGGAAGTCTTTGAATCATGTAAGCACATGATTATGTTCCCATCATTTAATTCTCCTTCACATGGGTGAGAGAGACATTATTATGAAGGCATGTGAGAAGACGTGTTATTTTCAAAATTAAGGATTTGGTTTTGACTCATGAACATGGGCAAGCTTGTCAAAGTTTGCAATTTGTGACCCCATGAGGAAAATTATGCCACACTTTCTCTTTCCTCACATTTCCTCTTCCATTCTTTGTAAAATAGTATAAGTTTGAGCTATTACGCTTTGTTTTGTCATTCGTGATTATTATTTAATTTCCCCCATTTTTGAGGTTTGAACCTATGTTCAATATTTCCCAAATAAGGACAAAATACATTGGCTATTGTGAGATTAGGAGGATGAAACCCTTCCTAGTTTACATTTCAAATTTGAGGATGGAAAACCTCTCATACATAAGAGGTGATTCCATTCTTGAGTTAAATAGGGCTTCAAGAAGATTCAGAGTTGCAAAGTTTCAGCATGTAGAGAGATGCATATTTTTAGGTCTTTCTAGTTTGTAGTGTGTGTGGAATTTCAAGTATTATGTGGAATTATTTTGTGATACTACAATATTGTAAGATTGGTGTGCAGGCTTTCAATGGATTTGTTGGTGTGCAATGAGATTTGGTATGTGTTTTGTTAGTAGAGTTTGAACATAGTTTATGTAAGTGTTTATTATATATCAACATTTCCATTTATGTAAGAGTGTTGTTTATGGTCATTATCTCAAACCATAATATTTGTAATCTGATATTTGAATTAAGAAATTAGTTGAGTGTTAGTATTAAATTTGTATGTGTTCTTTAGCCGTGGCTAAGCATTTGTGAAAGTTAAGACTTAAGGAACTAGATGTCTTGTTTCGCATTATATTGAGTCCATTACTTGTATATGTTTGGAAAAGAAAAATTAGATTAGATTTCAAGTCTATAAGTGTGAGAGTGGATTTTAGGTATTTGTTTTTTTTTATCAAATATCCCCATTTGGGATATTACAAAGACAAAAACTCATTTATTAATTTTGAATATTTTGATCCATGAATCAAAGTAAGGCATGTGTGCTTTGTAAAATGGCATATTCCCTTTATTATTCATGAACTTATCTTATTTTACAATGAATTTCACTCATTCATATTGCATTTTAAAAACTTCAAACTAGAATTTATGTTGAAACTCTACAAATTCTTCATTTACTTTGTTTCTAGATTACTATAAATTCATCATTTTATACTCTAGACATGGATGTGTTTTCCTAAATTTAAATAATGGGGTTGGGTCATCATCATAAAAGACTAATTAAATAGCTAAAAAATGAGGAAATTAAAGTGAAGAGATAAAAATAAATAAATAAACAAGAAGATAGTAGATCATCCATAAGAGCTTCTAGGCAAGGTGAAGGTACTTCCTCCACACTAGGTAATATTTCAAATTAAATTAGCATGCCAAATTCCATAAATTTTAATGTAGATATGTCTTTAAATGTGATAAGAGAGCACAATCAATCATTATTGAATGGTGAAATTCAAAATATAGAACATCTACCTAATGAATTTGTATTGAGTGATGAAACATATGAATAAACATAATATAAGGAAACAAACATCCATAATGAAGTTTTCTAGCATGGTGATAATCAAAATCAAGTAATGACCCCAATTCATGTCCCTTTGAATGAAAAAGAATTCAATTAATCTATATGGTATGATGTAGATTGTCAACCCTCTACTATCCCTACTATGGTTGAAGTGCTAACACCACCCAATTTAATACAAAATATAGATCCTACACCCACACCTCCAAGGATAATGAGACGAATACAAATTTATTTGGTTTAAATAGATGAGAAAATAATAGAACCTATGGAAGATAAAATTTCAAAAATATCAGATCAACATCATGTTCATGATGTATGGGACTATGCATTTGAGAATAAAAGGCATACAAAATGATGTCTACTATTTTTTCAATTAATGAAAATGTAAAAAACTAACCCTATGATGCATAATCTAGGGTTAAAAACATTCAACATGGAGGGAATAAATACTATAATAGTAAATAATATATTTAATGCATTTAAGGCAATAGGTAATAAAGGTTATAAAAAAGATATTAATGTGGCAAGATGAGTAATAATATAGTCTATAGTGAGTAAGTCAACATCTAAAGCTAGAATTCTTAGTGAAACATGTAAATCCTTGAATTTGAATAGAAAAATTCTAATAAATGTTTCAAAAAGAAGAAAAAGGCTTGATGACCCTTCACTCATGGATTATTGGGTGTTTAGTGGTAGACTCCTAAGAAAAGATAAGGTATTAGTTGGAGTAACAAGACATTTGGTTGAATTTGTTTGGTACGAAAACATAAGGGTCTCATCTAATGTAAAAGATGTTAAAAGAAGAAAAAATTTAGAAAACTATGAACCACATGCAAAACATTTCTTAGATAGACATGACCTGAATAATTTTTTTTTTAAAGTTTGCTGAAAAATTCAATGGCCAATTGATAATTAGCCAAAGTTCATTTGAGATGTGTAATCCTTTCTATGTTAAAATCAACCAACCATGCACCACATGTTGTAAGGTACATATTGAATGTGTTATGAATTTTGATATTTTTTTATCATATATGTTATACTTCACATACTAATGACATTATGTAGGAATGTATGGTGTCTTCCCCCACCTAAGACATCAAAATAATTAATCCAAAGTCTTTTTTGTCAAACACTTGATGGACAATTTTTTTTGCCAAACAATGTTTAGATGAAACTTGTAATAGTTGTGGTGGTTTGTTAAATTTTATGAGATGTATACATGAATAAATTTCACATGAATTTGGAAAGCAACTTGTTGATAATAAGAAGTACAAATTTATAAAGTATGTTTTAAAAGATGGAAAAGAGTCATCAATATGTCACTTGGTTATGACCAAAGTTATTATTTTTTTATTTCATTTTTGAATTGAATAAGAATATTATCTACCAATATGCAAGACACACACACAAATCAAAATGGTTAGATAATCAATTCAAGCTATGCAAGACAACTTCCTAGTTGGCACCACTGTTTTAGTTGTGGTATTTACTGAGAACTACACAATAAAACCACAAAATGAGGTTCAATCCCAATAATATAATTCAGCGAATTATAATTTATATTTGTATTACATTTAGAGATATAACTGGTAACACAAATGATAATAAAATAATTTTGAAGGAGTGCCACTTTTATATTAGTGATGACAAACTGCATTCTCTAGAGTTTTTATAAGGTTGTTTTGAGATATTTTATATAAATATGAATGCAAGAGAAATCATGTTTGATACACACAACATTTGGTTAGACTATTATGTAGGGCATTTTAATAATTCTCAAATGTTTTACTAGTTAAACATAATGCATAAGAAATACAATTTTCAACATTTTTGGAGCTTATTTTAGGTTGGGCATGGAAAAGGAAAACATGATGGTGGAGGTGCATGTGTAAAAATAGCCCTTAAAAAAGAGTAGGGAAAGCACAAGGATGGTGCTACTTTGATCGATGCTACAAGTATTATGGCTTGTGTAATGAAAACATTTGTCATGGATCAGATAAATATTCTCATGTGTGAAGATTCTTTTAGTCAATGGAGGAAAAAACAAGGTAATGTATGAATATTTAAGTATATCAACTATATCAAGTGTTTTCCACTCCATTCAAATCTCAAACTCAAGTTCATGGACCCATATCACCAGTAAAGAGTGGATCATGAAATGGTATCATCAGTTTATTTTGACCATATCTTAGATCTTTTGCAACCAGATATAATATATTCTTAATTTAAATGTACAACATTAGTTCTATTAGTGATATCTTTATTTTTTCCTATATGTTCTTACAATTTGATTATACTTTAAATCCAAGAAATGTTTTTACACTCATTGCACCTAAGGATAATGATGAGGGAACAAACTACTACTAGTGTTATTATGTAGAGGCCCAAAAAACATTAACCACAAATGTCAGATGGAGAAGAGCTAATTTATCCCACTAGATCCGTAGTGGTTACAAGAACTTGGATTCATAGGTACTATCATTTAAAAAAAAAATATTTGAGGACTTTGAAACACATAGGGTGGTGCTTCATTATTTAATTTAATTATTATTACAAATATTCAAATGATCAAATATCATGGAAAACCTCACAATATAATTTTGTGGCAAGTGTATTAATCTGACCATGAAGCAATTCTTGAAACACTTACAAATAGAGCTGATCCTGAAGGTATGTTAGATTGAAATTGTAATTTTATATTTTATTTTAAATTAATATAGTAACTTATTTGACTTAATTTATTTCAGTTTTCAATTATTTTATCATTATGTGATTATTTGTGTTTAAAATTTTTACTAACAATTTTAATGTAGGTTAGTGGCACCAAATGAGCTTACACCTTGACATGGTTTATGTCGTGAGTAGAGAAGATCATCTTCTTGAAATAAAGAGAAGCCAAAAAAAATTAATATTGATTTTATCTACCTCAAGAAAATAGGGTTTCACCTTCTCTCTATTTGTCCTTTTAAGAAAACAAAAAAATAGTCTTATCTAAACCTTAATTATGGTCTGCAAAGTTGATATTCTGAGTCTTATCTTGTAGTCCTAATTAAGCCTTCATACTTGATCTGACCCTATGAATTAAATAATCAGTTTGAAATACCTTTCTGATGTATAGTATAGTGATCATGCTACCTTAGTTAACCTTCATACAATGTTTGAATCCATAGAACAAGGCTAAACAATCAATTATTATCTTTTTTAGGTCTCTCATCAAACACCTATATGAAACACAAAAGCAGTCAATTATTTCTTATCTGACATGATTTCTCTTCCCATGATAACACTTTTATTAGCTCTTAAATACCTCTTAAACACCCATCTAGATGTGCCTACACATACAATTTGTCAATTGGGATAACAAGCCAAAAGCTACACCACCACTAGCCAAAATTTGGTTTGTCCTAACATAACTATATGATAGAAAAAACTTATTTATATGTATCTCTCATGTCAAGTTAGAGAAGAACTTCATGGGTTTGATTAGAGGACTCATTCGTGAAAGTATAGAAGCTGATGTCTTGTATTTATCCCTCACATTTCTCCTACAACACACAACAAAAATAACTTTAATTTACACACTCAAGGATGAGGAAATTATCCTAAGGGATGTGTCTAATCAACTTCAAATTTCACTCTCAATGCCCAATAAAGGCTGAATAATGATTGTTCTAGCATTAAAATACCCATTTGGATGTGTCAACTAATATGGTTCATTGATTGGGATAATGAGTCATAATATTTGCCCCCACTAACCAACTTTTGGTTCATTCTGAGAGAATTGGCTGTGAGAGTAAATGCATTGTTGTGTCTCACTCGCTTCGAGTTAGAAATAATACTCTTGGGGTTTATAATAAGACCCATCCATGCAAATCTGTGAGATGATGGCTCGTTTCTAGCATGCAAAGTTATCCTAAAATATATGACATAAGTTGGCTCAGTTTACACACTCAGGGATGAGGAGATTCTCTTGAGGGATGCATCTAGTCAAATGCAACTTTTAATAATGGGTCATAATAGAGATTGGATAACAATAATTCTAGCCTTATAATACCCATGCAAATGTGTTGACAAAGATGGTTCATCTATTGGGATAATGAGTTAGAATATACACCCACCCCCGCTTCCCCCCCTCCCGCCCCCCCCACACATTGACTAACTTTTGGCCTTTAAGATAGATTTGGTTGTGAAAGAAAATGCATTGCCCCATCTTGCTCATATCAAATTAGTGAGAATCCTCTTGGGGTTGCTTAGAGGACTCATCTTTGTAAGTGTGGGATATTATGGCTTGTCTATATCCCTCATGGTTATACTTTAAGGTGTGAAAAAAATTAGTTTAGTTTGCACACTCAGGGATGCTAATATTCTCTTAAGGGATGTGTTCGATTAATTATAACTTTCACTCTCAAGCCTTGATTAAGATTAAAAAATAATCATTATATCCTTAAAATGACCATATAGATGTGTCAATGAATATAGTTCATTGATTTAGCTGATGATTTATATTATATACCCCCACTAACCAACTTTTGGCTTTTTATGAGAGATTTGGCTATGGGAGAAAACTCATTGCCACATCTCATTTGCAATGAGTTAGAGAGAATCCTCTTGGGGTTGCTTAGAGTAATTTTTAATGAAAATGTGGGAGATGATATATCATATAGATCCCTCATCCTTCTCTTATTACACATGAAACTGATCAACTAATCAACTATTTTCACACTTAGGGATGAGGAGAATCTCTTAAGGGATGCATCTGATCAACTATAATTATCACTCTCAAGATGAAAGTGAGACTAGATAATGGATGTTATATCCTTAAAGTGTCCATATAGATGTGTTAGTGAAAACAATTTTTCGATTAGGCTAATGAGTCAAAATATATGCCTCCACTCATCAACTTTTAGCCCTTTAATAGAAATTTGGCTACGAGAGAAAAATCATTGTTGTATCTCAGTCTCATAAATTTTAAGTGAATCCTCTTGGGGTTGATTAGAGGACTCATTCATATAAGTGTGGGAGCTGATATCCCATCTCTATCCCTCACATTTATCCTAAAATGTGCAATGAAATTTGGCTCAATTTACACACTCAGGGATGCTAAGAATATCTTAAGGGATGCATCTGGTCAACTACAACTTTCACTCTAGGGGCCTAACTAAGACTACACAATGACCAATCTATCCTTAAAACACACATCTAGACATGTTGATGAAGATGTTTCATTGATTGGGCTAATTATTCTGAATATATGCCTCCCATTGACCAACTTTTGTTCCTTTAAGAGAGATTTGGTTGTGAGATAAAACTCATTGCCATATTTTGCTCATATCAAGTTAGATAAAATCCTCTTGCAGTTGCTTAGAGGACTTATCCATGCAAGTCTAGGAGTTGACGGGTATTCTCTATCCCTCATGTTTCTCCTACAATTTGTGATGGAAATTGGCTTAGTTTGCACACTCAGAGATGAGGAGATTCTCTTAAGGGATGCATATGATCAACTTCAACTTTCACTCTTAGAGATCGATTGAGACCATACATTAACTGTTCTATCCTTAAAACCATCTAGACATGTCAATGAAGATGGTTTGCCAATTGGACTAATGATTCATAATATATGACCCCCACTAACCAATTTTTTGCCCTTTAAGAGATATTTGGCTATGAGAGAAAACTCATTTCCATATATCGCTCACATCAAGTTATGGAGAATCCTAATGGGGGTTTTTTATAAGAGTCATCCATGCAAGTGTAAGAGCTGACAGCTTGTCTCTATCTCTCACAATTATCTTGTAATGCATGAGTAAAGTTCACTCAATTTGTACACTTAGGGATGCTAAAATTCTTTTAAGGAATGCATCTGTTAAAATGAAATGTTCACTCTTAGGGCCTAATAAAAACTATATAACCATCATTCTAGCCTTAAAATCACCACTAGGACATGCCTATGTAGATGGTTCATCAATTGGGCTAATGAATGATGCAACACACTGATGAGTCCAATATATGACTCATTATAACCATGTATTGTCTCCTTTACACTTACTAAAATGTCATTGGGGATTGAGCATTGCTTATTATAACTATGTTGGACTTTGGGACATGCTTTCACACAAAGTCTATATTTTTTTATATAAATTAATATAGTTTTGTTCTATTAAAAATATATATTTGACGATAAAAAATTTGTAATTTAATTCAAGCTTTCACACGAAGTCTATAATTTTTTTTAATAAATTAATATAGTTTTATTATATTAAAAAATATTTATTTGAAGATAAAAAAATTTGTAATTTAATTAATGTTTATGATAGAAGTTTATCATGTTGAATTTACTAAAATATAATTATTTATCGTTCAATTTTTTTTGAAAGACAACCGACCGCTACTATTATCGCCATGAGGTAAATTTGTTTTTCACTTTCTACAATCAAATTTCATTACGAAATAGAAAGTTGATTCATTATTTTCGCAATCAATAAAATAGATTTTGATAGTAAAATCTCAATATATCTATTTTTCCTTCAATTAATAATCATTCAAAAATGAAAACAATTAAAAATATCCCCAAATAATAATAAAACACCTACTAGATATAATCACCATTAAAAACAAACAAACAAACAAACAAACACTCTTTAAATTCCCTTGCACCTTCGAGAAAACTGCTAATATATAACCATAAACCTCATTTACATATGTATATATAAGGCATCCATGTGCCCTGAAGTCTACATGTCATTTACCCAACTCGTCGAGGCTACTGATTTCAAATGCATTTGATTGCAGTCTATAATGTTACAAATCTGCATAACAATCACTACATATCTCAAAAACTATAAGTTGTGGTCTATATTCCCCATAGGTTCACACTTAAATAAATACTATAGCTTGAAACATTCGTGGACTTTTGGACTTATGAAATGACCTCAAGGAATTTAATGTAATTAAAGGAATTAGTTTCCTTTAACTTCCGATTAAACTATCCATTTTTTATCTAAGATTTAGAATAGTTAATATGCACATTTGTTAACAAAAAATATGGAAAAACTTATTTAATTAAATTTTGATTGGTCAAGATTATCAACATGTTATTATAAAGTAGGGTGCTGACATCATCAACACTAACTATTAGATTTGTTGGTAATCAAAATAAATAGTCACTATCAAATTTGTTGGTAATCAAAATAAATATTCTATCATGCATGTCTCAAAAATATAAAGTTCATGCATGACACGAACTTGCTATAGTAGAATTTGTTTCCCAAAAGCCTCTACAATGGATAAAAATCAATTTTTCTTTCCCCATTCCTCTGAGTTAGTTGTCTCCTTCTGCTTCTGCACTATGCATTTTTATTGGGAAGGGTTTGGTTCAAATCACCCTGGTCAAGCTAGGTAGACAAGACAAATACCTAGAGGAATGTCTGCACCTTCGACTCCTCTAACCTCTACACCCTCTTTGGCCCCCACTACATTCCCACCTTCAATAACGTCTAGTCCACCATTATAACCTCCAGCATTGTCCCATGTTTCAAAAACTCCATCTTCACGAGTGCCAGTATCTTTTCCCTTAAGCCAATCCCGTGTTTGTTACCACTTTTACACACTCTACAACTGTACCCACATATTCTGCTGCAGATATCTCATTGTCCCTTGTGCCGCCTGTGATTTCACCATTAACAATTTCAGCAAGCCCAACCCCTGTAGAGATTTTGTCAGAAGTCTAACGCCTACATAGATTTCATTGGTGTCACCTACGCTTGGTCCAACTAAAGAAGCTACGATGCCAATATCAATTCTTGGTGAATCTCTAAGAGGTTCATCTCCCTTTCCATCTCTAGAATCTCAATCGAAGGTATGTTTATGTTTACCTGTGTATCATTCTCATTTGGACATTAACTTTTGCAGAAATTTCAAGTAGATATTTGATATGCCTTTGGTAAAATCATATGGATATGGTTCCACCTCAAGTTGGTTTCATATTAGAGTTTTTTGCAACTACTATTGATGGACTTTATTGTATCACTGACATAATGAATAAGTAGTATTTTACTTTGTATGGAGTTTAATTTATTTTTGCAACGTTTGGCTCACTATCATTTATTCATCCAATCACTAAAAAAAAGACCACAACAAAATTATAAAATTTATTCATCCTTGGCTTTACCATGAATCTGTAATTTATTAGTGATGTAGCTATGGCTATCGATTACTTCACAATTATTATTGGGACTGCCCCATACCTTACCATCAAATCTAGGTGATATTTACCTGCACATATATTTTTATATTATTTTAGTTTTAATAGTTTCCATCGAAGCAAACAAGCATATTCAAATATAAACTAAATGTGAGTCATTCTGGTGATAAATCTATTCATTAACGAAATATTAATGCGAATGAAAATTAAGTAGACATTAAATTACCTTATCTAGTTGAGTAACCTGGCCTGTGCAGAAGCTACAATGAATGCCATCCCACATATACATTATTAGAAATCTTTCCTATCTCGTTGTTTTAGGTGATAGATATCCAACTACACCACCTGGATTTAAACTCTAAATAGAACATGTTGGAAATTCAAGATCATAGTACATAAATTCATTTAGTTATAAAGAACTTTTATAAGCCATCAGCTAGGTAAGAACAACGGACTATATACCTAGTTAAGAACAATGGACTATATACCTAGTTAAGAACAATGGACCATATACCTAACACAGAAATCTGAAACAAGACAATTCAACTAAAGGTACCTGTAAAGTATAATCTAATCCATGCATCTATCCATGGAAAACAATAATACCAACCTTTTGATCTATAAGAAAGACCTTTATGAAATATAGGATATGGCTAAGATATCTTCATTCACCTAATACGAAAAGAAGAGAGAGAGAGAAAAATTATGTTAGGCAATCAAAGCTTAAGAAATTATCTCGTTCTATTTTGAAATACCTTGAAAAGGTGCAGGTATTCATATACTTTTCAATTAAATGCAAACAAAAAGACCTCCAATTGAATGGCTTACAATATTCACAGAATTCAGCTACTGGAGAAACCAAAGTTTTAACTAATGGAGAAACCAACATTTTCCTGCATTTTTTTGACAGAATAAAGGCTCAATACGATGCCATGACAGTTTTAACTACTGGAGAAACCAAATTTTGCGCCAGTAGAACTGTCTTCCCTACGAGCACATGCCATGAAAGATAACCTCCATGGTCCATGTGGAAACTGTGCTACTGTCTATGAGCGCCTAATGGGGAGTGCAAATCATCACATCTAGCTACTAAAAAATGTCCACTAATGCCTGATTAATGGAAGCAAATATTGTATAAGCCGATGTAGCTTACATTATCCATGCATCACCAAAGATAAAATAAGAATGCCCATGGATCGAAATAATGGTAAGTCTCAAATATTATCACTTAATGTTTAATACCATACCTAATAATTAATACTACTCGTAAGTGAAACATTCTAAATTTGTGATAGCTTTCAAAAGTTTTTGGTTGGCATATCTTTTTCAACCACTAAATGGTAAATGCAATGTTGTTGTTATTTATTTGTTTTATTTTTATTTTTTGGATTAGAGACAATCTAAATTTAATCACTATTTCAATCTAGTCTTAAAACTCACGTACATAGTGCAGTTGAAGATGGTAACAATTGTCCTCCACATATAAGTAAGGGAGTCTAATATTTAAAATGTGTTTAATCCGTTCATTATTGAAAGGAGAATGTGTCTCCTCCAGATTTAAGTCATCGGGTAGATGCTATTGTTTGCAGAGTTTAAAGGTTGGCTGTTACAAATTTTTCCCAGTCATGACATTCATAATACCTACTGCTAGCTGTGAAAGTGTTTTTTTAAGTGGTTTTGGCTATAAATTGAAATAGTTTGTGTAGATTTTTTTTGTGTTATATAAGATCGTAATAATACTAATTTGTTTTAATATAATGAATGATTCTGATGACATTTATTATGATTTTGTATAGGCAGTAAAGAAACATAAAATGTGAAATTTATAATTTAGTGCCTATGATTAATAATGTTTGTATTTGTTTGGTGAATCATTCTTTTGAAAATTTAAACATCAATACAATTTTGATTCTTAATATTGATCTAAAATCCTTATAAGATATCATTTTCTGGGTGCTATGCTAGAGTTCATTGTTCAACTATTTCATGTTTTAGGATATATGCTTATCCATAAGTATGTGGTTTGCATTTTGCAGCTTTGTGAAATATAAAATATAATTGCAATTTAACATCTATAATTTATAATGTTTGCATTTGTTTTTTTGAATCATTCTATTAGAAATTCAAACATCAGTACTACTTTGGTTTTATGTATGTCTTTTAGAATTGTAGTTTTATGCTTTTTAGCAATTCTTAAATTTTATGTAAAATTTATATAAAATACATGTTCTACGTCTCAAAAAAATTGTTACAAATACTTAGCCTAATACTTTAACAATACTATTATATGCATTAACACAAACAAAACCTTTTCATGACTAATAGCAGGTACATATTTTGGATGTTAAATCTATAGAGAAGTTAGTAAAATATGTGATGTAATTATATTGGTTTATTTGGTGGAGGAAATTTTTAAGGTTTTAATAATTTAGTGGTTTTATTTAATAGCTAATTCAATTTTTTATTAAATTCTTAAATTTGATAACAAGTAAATAAAAAATTTCTAAGTTGGTACAGAAACTTTCAATTTGCTTTTTCTATTTTATTATAAAAGATTTATTTTGTTTTTGTATATTCATTGTTTTCATTATACGAGACCTCTTTCTTAATAAAAATAAGAACCAATATTCATCGAAATTCTTTTATAAATCATTAATTAAGAAAATTATAGAATTTTAAAAATTTATCTAAATTTTATTCAAATAATTTTATAAAAAAATTGTTAAATTTATTTATATATTATATAAAATAGTTTAAATATATTATCAAAACTCTAATTTTTATTTTGAATCTTAATTTATAATAGTTGTAGTCAATTTCTCTAATTTTGAAAGAGTTGGAGAATGACTTTTAAAATTTATATAAATAATTATTATATTTAAACAATAATGAAAATTTAATTTAATATTTACGTAAATCGTTAATTATAAAACTAATTCTATTTAATTCTATTATTTATAAAAAACAAAAAACACTTAAAAAGGCTCCTTGTTATCTCTTCGAACCTTATTTAATCTATGTAAACTTCTTGTCAATTATTATCTATATGATTTCTATAGTATTCTTAATTAGGTATTTATAGTTTACTATTTTCTTGGAAAGTCTTTTTCATATTTATAATTTGATTTGTTTCAAAGTGAAGGCTTAAGGCTTAAGACATGTCTTAATTAAGAACTAAAATAAACATAAAATATATTTTTATATTTATTTTCGTTTTAAATTTTTTTTCATAATTATAATTTAAATTGTTTTAAAACAAAAACTTAACACACAGTAAAATTAGGAATTAAAATAAATTTATATTATTCACTAAATGTAATATTCATCAAATTTGTATTGAAGACATCATTTAAGTTGATAATTCATTAAATAATTCTAAGAAAAATAATGAATTTTTTATTTTCTTTAAAATTTTTTAAATATTTATTTATTTTATATTTTATAATTTAAAGTCTTTATTTATTTTTTATTATCTAAGAGATACTCTAATCATTCCTCTTGACTATACTTTTTAAGTTATATTAATTATTTATAGATATTAATAATTATTATATTTTATTATTAAATAAATATTTTGATCATTATTTTTAATTATATTTTTTAAATTTTATTAATTATTTGTAGATATTAATAATTTTTTTGGTTCCTTGCCATTTTTGTTAAACATGTGCTCGATCATAATAAATTGCTATCAATTTTTTACTATGCCAAAAAAATAGTGCACCTCTCTTGGATTATAATATTTTACCTAAAATTGATTAAATGTATCACATTTAAACATGAAAATTTTCTCTTGAAGATAATTTTGTTATGATCAGATGATTACTGGAGTTCTTCTCATATTAATGAAATTTCATTTTCCCACAAAGATTTTGTTAAATTTTTTTATTAAAATTTTGATTATTAAATAATATTTTTAAAAATCATGTCAAAATATAATTATTCAACATTTCATATATCATTACAAAATTTATGTTCAAGGAGAAAAAAAAGTTTGATTGTTATTTCTTGTCTCCTTTTTGAACTAGTTTTTCCTCCTTAAATGAAATCTATTAACCTATGTTAGATGGAATGAAGGTTGCTTATAGGCACTTTCACATAGCTAGTTATTATGGATCATAAAGGTTCCTTGGGAGTAGCTCTCACAGAGGCTTTCCAAAGCAGTATTGTCAAGTGGGAGGAAGTGTCTATCATCACTAAACTATGAGATGATGAACCTTTTGATGCTATCACCAGAATCCTAAAGTATATAAATCTAAACCTATTCCTTAGTAATAATTCAATTTTTTTTTTAATTATTATAATTATGTTTTTCATGTAGCTATTCAATAACTTTTTTTAAGCAAGAATTTGTAGCTAAAATATACATAATTGTCTCTAATCCATAGGGATTTAAGGCTAAGGAAAGGATATATCCTTCCACCAAAGGAGGAAGATATTTTTCCCTTGGATATCAAATCTACATGACAAGGCATGGAATAGTGTTTTGAGATGGGCCTTAATAACATCATTGGTTTGAACAACATACATATTTTAAAACAACATACATATTTTATAATACTAGGATTTATGCTTCTCTGATTTCTTATTATATTTTTTGTTTTTCCCCCAGTGACTTTTATATTGATATTGTTTTTTATTATTAAGATGTGGATAATTTATCTTAAAGATCTATTCATATTCAGTTTTTAATCTCAAATGCAATGTTCTTTTTTCCATAGATTCCTAGAACATGATGTTGGATGCTTGGGGTTACATGAATATGTGCTACAATTCAGTTGATTTTGGTTATATTTTTTACCTAAATCTTCTCATTAGCTTTATAGATAGATTATTTTTTTCCTCTTTGCACTTACAAATATGTTATATACAACTAGATTTTAAAATTATTAAAAAATCACAATGCCTAATAATTCTCAAACTAAACAACAAATAAAGGCAAAATTTACAAACTCTCATAGGAACTTGGCACATGATGCCCTTATTAATATATATTGTTTTCTTATATCACAAGGGTCTCAAACATGATTTTTTAATAATGGGAATGGAGAGACCATTTATATATATAAAATTAATACAATGCAAAACATGAAGTAGTCACCTTTTAAAATCCTAATGCCCTTACATGGCTTCTATATATTTTTGAACTCATTTAAATATATAATTTAAATTATAGAATAGTGAACACTTCTCATCTTAATAATATCTCCACACAAAATTGATCAAACTAATTTTCACATGATATCACATATTTAATGTTAGTTACATTTAATGTTGGTGACCTCAATAAACCATACCAAATTCATAGTAGATAATTGTACTACATTTTAAGTAAAAATTGTGGTCACTAATCAATTAATATCGTATAGGCCCAACTCATATCGTTAATTTAAAATCTTTAATTATATATTTTATTTATTTTTCACAATTAATATTTTTAATAGTAATATATTTATGTGGATTCTAAATCCATGAAGTCACTCCTAATTGTTTGTATTATTAACTTAAGTTTATTCACCTAAATCTTAATTCAAATTAACTATAAAATTGTGACCCCTTCTCAATATTATAATCATATTTTAACTAAATTTATCAAAAAATATCCACATGACCACATAAATTGAAGTTAAATGTGTTCACATGAAAGGGTTAATAGGCTCATTAAGCCACGTCTCCACCAAGGCAAGTATAAAGTTAAAATTACAAGTTATGTGGTTGTGTAGCATTCAGATTATAATATAAGTTTTTAAAATCCCCAATATAATAAATCACAAGTGAATTATACCATATTATAACCAATGTAACCCTTTAATATCCCTTTTCATTCAAATATGTAATTAAAAAATATTCCATAGATGCGGTTTGTAGTGCATATAGATAATTATATTCTATTCATACAACTTTAAAAAAAAAAATTAATATTCAATATATTTTGACACAAATTTATATGATTTGTGAAGAGAGTGGAGTCCAAAATTTTATGTGTAGTTACATACAATGAAATGAAGTGCCTTATTTTATATGCTACAATCACAGATCCATAGAAATATAGAATTATTCATAGAGTTTCACAAAGCTTATGTCAAAATCTTTATTGTATTTAAGGCATAGGTTAGTGGTAGATACATTGCATGAGTTCCACAAACTTACATTATTTCAATAAGTGTAGGGACACTTTCAAAAAATGTGATTAAATCAAATAAATGAGAGATAATGTTCTAATTTGGGCCCATGCCTCATATTTTGAATTAGTAATCATAACAACAATTGTATGTGTAGTAAGAAGGTTCCCAAAAATTATGCACATATGTGTTTAGATTATATATTATAAATAATTGTTTGTCACCCTTTGTATCCACTAAAATGTGGCCCTTTACATTCACTAAAATGTGAAAAAAAAAAACTCAAAATAGACAGATGTCGACGAAGACACCTTAAGACTCTACCCCCTATGTCCATGAGAAGTAAAACTTAACAAGGTCAAAAAATTTCAAGACAATAGAAGTAAGGTGAGACAAATAATGTGGTCACCAAGGGGAAATATAATCCAAACACCATTAATTTTTTCATTTGTGGTAGATCAAATTATCCATGACAATTTTCATAATTCCCATATATACAACCATATTTATATCTATATATAAATGTTTCCAATGATGGTCACAATCATTGGATTCATGCAACTATTGATAGACACCAAGCATATCACCAAGCTAGTATGGCTAAAAATTTAGGTAATATTTATTATATTATTACATATCTATTTTCTTAGATCCATGTATCACTAGTAAATTAATTTCACCAATAATTTTGAAAAGATGTAGCTTGGAAAGGATGCAACTAGAAATTTTATGCAACATAAAAATAGGTGAAAACAATACATTACCTTTGTGGTAAGGTATTGTCACTTATGTTTGGGAAATTTCATCACCAAATTCAACATTTATTGCATCACTTTAGGGCCACAAGATTTATTAATTAAATGGGTTTGTTAGAGACCCATAAGGTAGTGATTAATTATTTTAATAAGTATGTGAAGTGCTTGGATGATGATTGTCATACTGTAGAGATTTAGGGTATTGGAAGACCCATATATTTAAGGTTTATTATAACCATGTAGCTTAAATTATCAATGATAAATTATCACAATTGTATGCAGTTAGCATCTTAGTGGATGGTGATGGACCATATTTAAGTGACTTCCCAATCTTACAAGAGATTTTTTAATGTATTCTCTAAAGAGTTTCTAGGATTACCACTTAAGAGATATATATTTATCCATATAGTTATTACCTAGAATGGATCCTATTTTAAAGAATACATAATATGTGACAAGCCATGATTTGTGTGAATTGAGACTATAGCTAAAAGTGTTGATTGATAATAGATTAGTGATACCTAGTGTGTCCTCTTGGGGAACACTAGTCATCTTTCTAAAAAAGAAAGATGGATCATTGTGGCTATGTGTTAGTTATATACAACTAAATAAAGTGACTATTAAAAATATATGTCCCTTGCCAAGGATTTATGATTTGTTTGACCAAAATAAGGGTTCAAATATTCTCTAAAATAGATTTGTGACCAAGATACCACCAAGGATCAAAGAAGGTGACATATCAAAGACAACATCTAACACTCAATATGGTCACTATGAGTGTATGGTAGTGACATTTGGCCTCACAACTACATTAACAATGTTCATGAGTGTCATGAGCAATGTTTTCCATAAGTGTCTAGAAATGTTTTTGCTTGTATTCCTTTATGATATTTTGATATTTTCTCAAACTAAGGAAGAGCATGTGATGCATTTAAGATAGGTTCTAGAGTATTTAATGGAAAAAACAATCTATGGGAAACTATATAAGTGCACATTATTCATTGAAAAAGTGTAATATACTTAGGGCACATCATCTCAGGAAAGTGTATCATTACTGATCTAGAAAATTTTAGTGCCATAATGGAGTGTCTAGCACCTAAGAATGTCTTAGAAGTCTAAATTTTATGAGACTTTCAATATATTACAATATATTTTTTGAGAACTTCTCATGGATTAGAGCCTCAATCACATTTGTATAAATAAGGTTTTATGAAGTGAGTAATTTAATGAATAGGTTTATAAGTTAAAGGATCACCCACTTTAGTAGTGTGAAAAATGGATAACGGTTTCCTTATTTTCACATATGCATCTCTCAAAGAACTTGGTGTAATTTTAATTGAGGAAGGCCAATTTATTGTCTCTGAGTCAAGGAAGCTCAAAGATCATGAAATTGATTATGGGACTCATAACTTATAACTTGCTAAAATGGTGCACACATTAAAAATGTTAAAACATTACTTTTTTGGCCAAATTTTTTTACTCATAACTGACCATTTGAGCTTGACACACATCCACTCATCCCAATTTAAATGATAAACAAAGGTTTTGGATGTAGTTTTTATTGGACTATTATTTTGATATCACAAAAATAAAATTGAAAGAAAATAAAGTGTCTAATTCACTTAGTAAGAAGGCCACATCTGAATTCAATATTAGTTATACAAGACAACTTAAGAAGCTATATTTTGGAGCTTTAAGGGTAGAATGTATAGAGAAAGGAAATCATAACAGGAATTTAAGATAATGAACATAAGTCCCAATCTAGAGGAACATGGATATTTGATGGAACATGATGGATTTTTACTTCACTAAGAGTGGATTTATGTACCAAGTAGTGGAGAAGAGAAGGATCAAATCTTTTTAAAATCATTTAAAGTTTTATATTCCACTCATCCCATAGAAAACAAAACATATGTAGGTTTTTGAACATTATATCATTGGTCAAGAATGAAATGATAATTGGTTGAGTATATTGAATGATGATTATAATATTAGAAAATTAAAAATAAACATATATATCCAGTCAAATTGTTGTACCCTCATGACATTCCCCCATAGAAATGGGATTTGGGGTAGATGTCAGATAATAGGGGACAAGGGGGGTATTCATAAAGGGACCATTTTATTTTAAAAAATTATGTTAGTTGAACTTAGAGAGAATGTTAGAGACACTTGAAAAAATAATTTGACAATGATGTAATAATATCAATTGTGTCATTTTGAATGTAATTTCTAAATATTTTTTTTTCAAAACCCAAATGACAAAAGTGTGTGAAATAGACGTATTTATGACAATGGCTTGACCTTTTTTGTAAAAAGATAAGGAGATTTCATGTGTACATACACACTTTTTTTGAGTAAACAAATGAATTGATGTATGGAATTTCATAAACGCATAGATGAAATTAAAAGATCAGTTAGGATATTTTTCATTAATTTTTAATAAATATATGTATTTTTAAATAATTTTACAAGTCAAAACAACTAGAAAATTGAAACTACAAAAGTACGAATGCAACATTTTATCATTAACTTCATGAAAATTATTTTTCCTTTTTAAAAATCATAGTGAGTGATGTGTAGATTTGTTGGGTATAAGTTTTATAAAATTTTAATTGATGGTCAAAATGTTATAAAAGTATTTTTATGATATGTATATAATCCATAATGAGGTATCTTGTGTGTAAATTAAGTAGTAATTAGAAAAAAATAGTTTAACATATATATATATATATATATATATATATATATATATATATATATATATATATATATATATATATATATATATATATATATATATATATATTCAAAAACTACACTTTCCCCTCTACAAATCTATATAACATTTTTTAAATAATAAAATATTCCTGATCAGATGTGTTGACAAAGATTAAAAAGACTCCTACATTTCTTAAAAAATAAGTGGGTTGCTCCATCGTTGGTTTCAGGATAGGTTCAAACCTTCCCAACCTTTACCCAAATAAAATTTTGAGGGAAAACGTAGAAGGAAAGATTGAAATGTTAAAAAGGGCATATGCTCTTTTCAAAACTGAAAAAATTCATTTATTATTCTTTCCAAGTTTGATCTATGCATCAAAATAGGGCACGTGTGATTTATAAAAGGGTGTATGCCCTTTATTATTCATGAATTTATCTTTTTTTACATTGAAATTCACTCATTCATATTGCATTTTACAAACATAAAATTAGTTTTTTATGTTGAAACTCTACAAAATCTTCTTTTACTTTGTCTCTAGATTACTGTAAATTCATCAGTTTATACTCTAAACATGGAATTATTTGCATAAAGATAAATAATGGGGTCTAGTCATCATCATAAAATAATAATTAAAGAGCTAAAAAATGATTAAATTGAAGTGAGGATATAAAAAGAAAGAAAAAGACAAGCAAATAGGAGAGCATCCATAAGAGTTTCTAGGCCAGGTGAAGGTACTTCCTCCACACTAGGTAATATTTAAAATGAAATTAACATGCCCAATTCCATATAATTTAATTTAGATATGTCCTTAAATGTGATAATATAACACAATCAATCATTTTTGAATGATGAAATTCAAAATGCAGAACACGTATCCAATGAATTTGTATTGAGTGATGAAATAGATGAAAAAAAACAATATAATGAAACATCCATCCATAATGAAAAATTTGATCATGGTGATAATCAACATCAATTACTGACCCCAATTCATGTCTTTCCTAATGAAGAGGAATTCAATTCATCTTTACGGTCTAATGTAGATAGTCAACTCTCTATTATCCCTACTATGGTTGAAGTGGTATCAACACCCAATTTAATATAAAATATAGCTCCTACACCCACACCTCCAAGGATAATGAGATGAACAAAAATATATTTGGTTAAAACAGATGAGAAAATAATATAACCTATGGAAGATAAAATGTCAATAAGATTATTTGAAGATCATGTTCAAGGTGTATGGGACTATGCATTTGAGAATAAAAGGCATACAAAAATGATGTCGATTATTTGTTCAATTAATGAAAATATAAAAAATGCATCATGTGATTCATAATCTAGGGTTAAGAACATCCAACATGGAGGGGAGAAATATAACAATAGTAAATAATCGGTTTAATGCATTTAAGGCAATATGCAATAAAAGTTAGAAAAAGATAGTAATGTGGCAAGATGAGAAATAATTGAACCTATAGTGAGTAAGTTAGAATATAAATATATAATTCTTAGTGAAACATATAAATTTGTGAACTTGAATATAAAAAATCTAATAAATGTTGTAAAAATAAGAACAAGGATTGATGACCCTTTAGTCATGGATTGTTGGGCATTTAGTGGTAGACTCCCAAAAAAAGATAAGGTATTAGATGAAGTAACAAGACATTTGATTGACATTTTTTGGCATGACAACACAAGGGTATAATCCAATGTAAAATATGTTTTTAAAGAATAAAAGGTAAAAAAAATCGTGGGCCACATGAAAAACATTTCTTAGACATTACCCAAACAAAATTTAATAAAAAGTTTCTTGAAAAATTTAATGGCCAATTGATAATTAGCCAAAGGTTATTTTGGATGTGCAAACCTTTCTATATTAAAATAAAACAAGTATTCAACACATGTTATTGTAGGGTATATGCTGAATTTGATATGAATTTTGATGTTTTTATCATATATGTTGTACTTTACATACTAATGAGATTATGTAGGAATGTATTGTGTCTTCCCACCTAAGACATCAAGAGAATTAATTCAAAGTATTTTTTTCAAAGACATGAGGGATAATTTCTTTTTCCAAACAATGTTTAGATGGAACTTGTAATAGTTATGGTGGTTTGTCAAATTTGATAATCTATATACATGAATAAATTTCACATGAATTTGGAAAGCAACTAGTTTATTATAAGTACAAATTTGTAATGTATGTGTTAAAATATGGAAAAGAGTCATCAAGATGTGAGTTATTTATGACCCATGTTTTTGTATTTGATTTCATATCTGAACTCAAGAAAAATATTATCTATCAATATGCAAGATACACACATAAATCAAAATGGCTAGATAATATATTCAAGTTATGCAAGGACAACTTCCCAGTTGGATCTATTGTTTTGATTGTGGTATTTGCTAATAAATCCACACTAAAACCAAAAAATGAGGTTCAATCCCAATACTATAATTTAATTCAAGTTAGAATTTTTGTTCATATTACATTCATGGATGCAACTAATAGCACAAATGATAATAAAAATATTTTGAGGGAGTGCCACTTTTATATGAGCAATGGCAGATCACGTTCTCTAGAGTTTTTCTAAGTTTGTTTTGATATATTTTATATAAATATGAATTAAAGAGAAATCATGTTTGATATACACAACATTTGGTTAGATAATTGTGTATGGAAGTTTAATAGTTCTCAAAAAATTTAATGGTTAAACATAATTCATAAGAAGAACAATGTTCATCATTTTTGGAGTTTATTTGAGGCTGGGCATGGAAAAAGGGAAAATGATGGTGCAAGTTCATATGTAAAAATAGACCTTAAAAAGAGTAGGGAAAGCACAAGGATGGTTCTAATTTGATCGATGCTACAATTATTATGACTTAGTGTAATGAAAATATTTGTCATGAATTAGATACATATTCTTATGTGTGAATATTCTTTTAGTTAATGGAGGAAAAAAATAAGGCAATGTATGAATATTTAAGTATAGTATATATATCAAGTGTTTTCCACTCCATTCAAATCTCAAATTAAAGTTCATGGAATATTTATACTAGGGATATGACATGTTCTTATTTTGCATGTATGGAATTTAATTATAATGAATGTGAGTAAAAAGAATGGGTTGATGAATGGTATTGTATACCCATATCACATGTAAAGAGTAGATCATGAAATGGTGTCATAAGTTAACTTTGACCGCACCTTATATCTTTTGCAACTAGGTACAATTTATTTTTAATTTAAATGTACAACCTTAGTTCTATTAGTGATATTTTTATTTTTTCCTATATGTACTTACAATTTGATTATTCCTTAAATGCATGGCATAATTTTATAGTCATTACACATTAGAAAAATTATGAAGGAACAAACTAATACTTTTGTCATTGTGTATAGGCCAAAAAAATTAACCACAAATGTCATAGATGGATAAGAGCTAATTTATCTCATTAGATCTGTAGTGGTTATAGGAACCTGGCTTCGTAGGTATACTATCATAAAAAAATAAAAAAAAAACATTATTATTTGAATAATTTGAAACACATAGAGTGGTGCTTCATTATTCAAATTTGGTTATCTCTATAAATATTCAAATGATCAAATATCATGGAAAGCCTTACAATATAATTTTGTGGTAAGTACAGGAATCTGACCATGAAGTTATTCTTAAAACACTTACAAATTGAGCTGACCCTGAAGGTTTGTTAGATTAAATTGGTAATCTTATCTTTTAGTTTAAATTAATATAGTTAACTTATTTTATTTAATGTATTTTAATTGTCAATTATTTTATCATTGTGTTTATTTTTATTTAAATTTTTTACTAACAATTTTAATGTAGGTTAGTGGCACCAAGTGAGTTTATACCTTCACATGGTTGGTGTTGTGAGTAGAGAAGTTTATCTTTCTAAAACAAAGAGAAGCCAAAAAATAATTCATATTAATTTTATCTGCCTAAAAAGAAAAAGGTTTTCACCTTCTCTCTATTTGTCCTTTCAAGAAAATAGTCTTATCTAAGCCTTAATTATGGTCTACAAACTTGATATTTTCAGTCTTGTATTATATGCCTAATTAAGTCTTCATACTTGATCTGACCCTATGAAATAAATAAATAATTTGAAATACATTTATGATGTATGGTATAGTAACCATACTACCTTAGTAAACCTGCATACAATGTTTGAATCTGGAGAACAAGGCTAAACAATCAATTCTTATCTTTTTTAAGTCTCTCATCAAATACTTACACAAAACACAAACACAGTCAATTTTTTCCTGTCCCAAATGACCTATCTTCCCATACTCACACTTGGATTGTCTCTATAATACCTGTTAAAAACCCATCTAGATGTGCTTGCATAGATTTTTCATCGATTGGGATAACAATCCTAAAAATAGACCCCCTAATAACTAATTTTTGGTTTGTTCTAAGAGAATTAGATGATATCAAAAAATCATTGGTGTGTATCTCTCATGTAAATTTAGAGATAATCCTCATGGTTTTGATTAGAGGACTCATTCATGAAATTATGGGAGATGATGTCTTGTCTCTAGCCCTCATAGTTCTCTTGCAATGCACAACAAAAGTTACCTCAATTTGCACACTCAAGGATGGAGAGATTCTCTTAAGGGTGCATCTAGTCAACTACAAATTTCACTCTTAGGGATTGAAAAATATTAAATAATGACCATTATATCCTTAAAACACTCATCTAAATGTGTTAGTAAATAGGGTTCATCGATTGGGATAACGATTCATAATATATGCCCCCACTAACCAACTTTTGGTTCTTTCCAAGAGAATTAGTTGTGAGAGTAAACTCATTTCCATGTCTCACTAATTATACATTAGAAATAATCCTACTGGGGTTGCTTATAAGACTCATCCATGCAAGTGTGGGAGCTAATGGCTCATCTCTATCACACACAGTCCTACTAAAATGTGTGATAGAAGTTGGCTCAGTTTGCATATAAAGGGATGAGGATATTCTCTTAAGGGATGCATCCAGTCAACTACAAATTTTACTCATGGGTCCTAATAGAGATTGAATGACAACTATTTTATCTTTATAGTTCCCATTCAAATGTGTTAATTAATATTGTTCTTATATTTGGCTAACAAGTCAAAATATATGCCCCCCATTGACCAACTTTTAACCCTTTAAGAGAGATTTGGCTTTGAGATAAAACTCATTGTCATGTCTTGCTCATATCAACTTAGAGAGAATCCTCTTGGGGTTACTTAGAGGAATCATCTATTCAAGTGTGGAAGATGATGGGTCATCTATATCCCTCATGGTTTTACTACAAGGAATGGAAATTTTTGGCTTAATTTACACACTCAGATGCTAAGATTTGATTAAGGGATGTGTTTGATCAATTACAAATTTCTCTCTCAAAGCCCGATTGAGACCAAAAAAGAGTCATTATATCATTAAAATTATTGTGTGTGTGTGTGTGTGTGTGTGTGTGTGAAGAGGGTTCATTGATTCAGATAATGAGTCAAAATATATGCCCCCAGTGACCAAATTTTAGCCTTTTAAGAGAGATTTGGCTATGAGAGAAAAATCATTGCCACATTTCACTCATGATGAGTTAGAGAGAATCCTCTTGGGGTTGCATAGAGGAATTTTCCATGCAAGTGTGGGAGATAATGTCTCATCTCTATCCCTCATGGTTCTCCTATAATGTGTGATATAATTTATCTTAGTGTACACACTCAGGGATTAGGAGATTCTCTTAAGGAATGCATCTGATCAACTATAACTATCACTCTCTAAGTATGATCAAGACATAAAAATGGCTTTTATAGCCTTAAAATTTCCATTTGAATGTGTCTATAAATATAATTTATCAATTAGGCTAACAATCTAGAATATACCCCTCTACTAACCAACTTTATCCCTTTAGGAGAGATTTGACCATAAAAGAAAACTTGTTACTATGTCTCAATCACATCGAGTTAGAGAGAATCCTCTTGGGATTGCTTATAGGAATCATTCATATAAGTGTGGGAGTTAGGGATGCTAATATTTTCTTAAGGGAAACATCCAATCAACTACAAATTTCACTTTAGGAACTTGAATGAGACCATATAATGACTGATCTATCCTTAAAACACCCATCTAGACATGTTTATGAATATAATTAGTTAATTGGGATAACAAGTCATAATATATGCCCCCACTAACAAAATGTTATCCCTTTAAGAAATATTTGGTTGTGAGATAAAACTCATTATCATCTCTTTCTCATGTCAATTTAGATAAAATACTCCTTGGGTTTATTATAGGACTCATCCATGTAAGTGTGGGAATTGACAACTAGTCTCTATCCCTCATGGTTCCCATACAACTCATGATGTAAGTTTGCTCAGTTTGCACACTTAGGGATGAGGACATTATCTTAAGGTATGTGTTTGATCAACTACAACTTTTACTCTAGGGGCCCAACTGGGACCATACATCAACCATTTTAGACATAAAAATCCCATCCAAACAAGTTGATGAAAACCATTCATCGATTGGGCTAATTATTTAATTCATAATATATGCCCCTCACTAACTAACTTTTGGCCCTTTAAGAGAGATTTGGATATGAGACAAAACTCATTACCATATATCACTTACATTGAGTTAGAGAGAATGCTCTCATGGTTTCTTATAGGATTCATCCATACAAGTGTAAGCGTTGATGACTTGTTTTTATCCCTCATATTTATCCTATAATGCACAACTGAAGTTCACTCAGTTTACACATTCAGGGATGTTAAGATTATCTTAAGGGATACGTCTGATCAACAATAATGCTCACTCTTGGGGCCTAATAAACACTAAATAACTATCATTCTAGCCTTAAAATTACCATTTAGACATACTTTTATAGATGGTTCATCTATTGGGTTAAAAATTGATGCAAAACACTGATGAGTCTAATATATGACTCATTATAACCATGTATTATCTCCTTTACACTTACTAATCTACCAATGGGAATTGAGCATTGCATGTATCTTTAAAACTTCTAAGTAGTTTAAAGTATAAGATAGGTACTTTTATCTTACTTAGTATATATGAGTCTGAGTTCCTATTCTTGATATTCTATTCTAAATCTTTGCATGTTTTAGACCTCCACTTTTATGATTATAGGTAATATAATAGGATAAAATAAATTATAGTAAGTCTTGATATGATCCCATCACCTTAGAAGAAGATTTTGGTATAATCTATAGCATTTTGGCAAAGCTACAAACTTTGCTAGTCCTAGTTATGGACTTCATCAACTGTTATGGAATTTATTAGTATGTGCTATAGACTTCAACATGTAATGCTATAAATTTTGACATAATTACTACAGACTCTCTTGGGAAGCTTTCCAATATAATTTTGAGCTACCTCAAATAATTTACTATTTAAAGTATTTCTATATATATAAACTTTCCCTTTATAGATTGTATCTAGATCTAGGTTTTTATTTTTAAACAAGATCTTATAAATATAATGCAAATTAAGAATTAATAACATAATTTGATATGTAGTTACAATTCCAATGGATTTTCCTCAAAAGTGTGTGGATCTTTTGTTGTAATGCATATTTATTATTGCAATTAAGATGACCTTAGCAAAATAAATAATTCTAGACTAATTAGTGGTTATAGGATATCTATAAATTTATTAGATTACTAGTTGAATAAAAGATAAAATGTTGTCTAATTAGAGAAGGATATTTTAGAATAATAGAAGCAAAGTTTGGGACATAAAAATATATTTTGAATATTTATTTTTGCTTTCCATCAATTAATGAAGGTGACTACATTCAATAAGTACTGAGTTATTATCCTTCTGATCTAATGCTGAGCAATGGCCCACTCACCAAAAGAGTCAAGACATGTGTGGTACTTATGTATTACTTTCTATTTATTTCAATTTAATTAATGTATTTATATTTTGTGTTGATTGTTAACCTACAGGTAGTAAAGTTACTAATGTGTCTATATTTTAATTTGATGTAGTGTTTATCCCTTTCATTCAAAATCATATTCCTAGATAATGTAAATTCAATTATGCAATCTTAGTTTTAAGTGTGTTTCTGCAATTCCAATTTTTAGTATGCTTTCCTTTATCAGCATTGAGTGTTTGTTATCGACAAGGGTGTTCATTTTTGGAATAATTGTGTTTACTTTGAATTTAGATTGATATTTATGTAAGACTATTTTATTTATAATTAATTAAAAAATATTTAATATTAAAGACTTAGAACATATCACTTCACCAAAAAAAACCCCAAAACACATAACTATTGGCTAGATCTTAAAAACACATTATTAAAAATTGCTTAAGACACTAGCCTTGGTAAAATATGATATCAATTATAGTTAATTAAATGAATGGGTAAAAATCACACCCATCACACACTTGGTGCCTTTAATCTACCTTTAGCTTATAACTCCTCCAACAAAGCTCCATTACAAGGTTTTTTATAGGATTTTCCACAAATTATAAAATACTGACCTCACAATATTTACAAATTATTTTTATTGAACTCATACAATTATTTATAAGCTTATATCAATTTATGGATAATAAACTATGTCAATTGACTCAAATTCTTCTATAGCTACTCTTCATCAATGCCAACTTTCTCTAGACTTTTTCTTGAACCACGTACTCTTTCAAGAATATGACTTAAATTTGATCATGAATAATATTTCAAAGGTTTAGTAACAATATATACAACTTCAAACATGGTTTCAAATATTTTACAAACATCTTCTTTCATTCAATATATAGCTTGACTTGATAAGGCTAGTGAAGGTTTCAAGGGATACAAAGATCTTCTTGAGTTTCCATGAGATAATCATCACATTAAACTTTTAGCTCACTTGGAGAAGTTTAATATAGCCTAAGTGAATTGAACCAATGCATATTTGTCTTAAATTTGTATTAGAAGACTAAATGCTTCAAAACTACCCTTTTATTACTAGTAAGCCCTAGTAAGGCCTAATGGACCTTGAAAGAATAATTTCATAGAAAATTAAACCAAGTCTTGAAGAACACCAATTCCACTTAATCAAACTAAAAACATTTCAACTGTAACCTTGAAATTATTCTCAACTCATAATTCCTTAAAAATTGTCTTAAGAGATTAAGAGGCCTAAAAGGTCTAGAAAGAGGATTTAAAATAAACTTGATCTAAACTTAGATATTTTTATATGTTTTGAATGAATCAAACTTAAATCTCAATTTTTTTGGCCTTAGGAGGTTTTTAATGCACTCAAGAAGTCAAAACATGGTTAAAACTAGGCTTTTGGCCTAATATCAAACTATATTTTGCTTGTTTCTCATTCCACATTTACCCAGTCAAGATAAAACTTTGACACCATATATTTATCATTTAAATATAATATATGTCAAATTTTATATTGCTTTATGGTTAAAATTATTTTTATGGTGATAACCCTAAATTAGGGTTTTGAAGGTTTCTTGACAGGTCAAGAGCAATAATAATTTATGTCAAAGCATTATATAGAGTTTGAACACCCCAAATTTAGTTTTTAGGTCTATGAAAACACCTTTAAACTTCCCTAAGTAAACAAATTTCAATTTAAACCTTATCAATGTAAGAAAAGAAAAAACCCAAACTATATTTTATGCAAAATAGGGATTTAAGGGGGTTTAAAGGCAAATTGAGCTTATCTCCTTCCAACAACATCAAATACACTTGAAAATTAATTGAAAAAAATATTTAAGGATGTAAAATACATTATTAAATGACAAAATACCACTTTGTTCATACCATTCAAGAAGAAAATCAGAAAAGACTATCTTGTTTAACCCAAAAACATGATTTTCCTTTTTCAATATTATTCTTCAACATCCTCAATAACCACATCAAGCAACTTATCCTCAAAATTTATCATTTTTAATGGCTAGTTTTACTCTCCTTTCTTCTATATTTAACTTGGTCTCATCCTAACGACACACTTTTATTAGACTTTCCCTCCAAATGTTTCTTGATCCTTATAAACTTACCTATTTTGCTCCTCCTATGTTGGGATTCCTTGTATAGGGTGATGAGGTGGAGTTTTACATTTAAATTCATGAAAACATGTTTAAAATATAGTATATGGTCTCATATAACCTTTACATGAGTTTAGTACCCTTTAAAATTAGTGAGTCATTGATTGGGACCTTAGAGGATAACAAGTAGTAGTTGATGCATACATAGATAACAAGTAGAAGTTGATGCAGACATAGATAACAAGTAGTGAGTCATTGTTGTTTATAATGTTGGAGTTGATGAAAACATGGATAAAAATTAGTTGTGAATTAGACCTACTTGAAGGATCCTACTAAAGGATTAATAGAACAAGAATTGGCCATTAAAAATGTGATGAGATTGAATAGGTGACATGAACAAGTAAAAGTGTGAGTAATTAGGAGTATGGTCCTAGACATTATCACATAAGGATTAAAGTGTAGATGATTTCCAGCAATCTCTCAAGGGTTTTCATATTCAATAAGGATAATGTATTGTCTTCAAGTCAAGGGAGCTCAAAGATCATGATATTGATTATGGGACGCATAATTTATAACTTGATAAAATGGTGCACACATTGAAAATGTTGAAACAATACTTTTTTTCCAAATTTTTATACTCAGAACTAACCATTTGAGCTTCACACATATTCACTCAACCCAATTTGAATGATAGATAAAGGTTTTGGATGTTTTTTTATCTGATTATGATTTTGATATCATAGAGATAAAATTGAAAGAAAATAAAGTGTATAATTCACTTAGTAGAAGGCCACATTTGAATTCAATATTAGTTATACAAGACAACCTAAAAATCTGTATTTTGGAGCTTTAAGGGTAGGATGTATATAAAAAGGAAATCATAATAGTAATTTAGGCTAACAAACATAATTCCCAACCTAGATTAAAATGGATATTTGATGGCACATGATGGACTTTTACTTCACTAAGAGTGGATTTACATACCAAGTAGTGGAGAAGTGAAGGATCGGATCTTATTTAAGGCATTTAAAGTTTTTTTTTCCACTTATCCAAAAGAAAATAAAACATATGTAGATTTGTGAAATTTATATTATTGTTCAAGAATGGAGTGAGAAATATATATATATATATATATATATATATATAACCCTTATGACATTCCCCCATGGAAATGGGATTTGGGGTGGATGTAGGATAATGGTGGACAAAGGGGGGTATAAAGGGACCCTTTTGTTTTAAAAAATTATAGTAGTTGAACTTGGAGACAATGTTAGAGACACTTGGAAAAATAATTTGACAGTGACATAAGAATATGAATTGTGTCATTTTGATGTAGTTTATAAATATATAATTTTTTTCAATACCCAAATGACAAAAGTGTGTGAAATAGATGCATTTATGATAATGGTTTGACCCTGTTTTTGTGAAAAGATAAGAATACTGCATGTGTACGTACATACACACATTTTTTGAGTAAATTAATGAATTGATGTAAGAAATTTTGTATATGCATAGATTAAATGTCAAAAATTGGTTAGGATATTTTTGATTATTTTTTATAAACTATATTATTTTAAAATAATTTTACAAGTCAAGACATCTAAAAATTTTAAACTGCAAGTGTACAAACATAACATTTTGACATTAACTTCATGCAAATCAATTTTTATTTTTATAAATCATAGTGAGTGATGAGTATATTGGTTGGGTATAATTTTTATAAAATTTAAATTAACAGTCGAAAAGTTATAAAACTATTTGTAATTATATGTATATAATCTATAATGAAGTATCATGTGTATAAATTAAGTAATAATTACATAAAATAGTTTAACATTATATATATATATATATATATATATATATATATATATATATATATATATATATATATATATATATATATATATATATATATATGGTGGATAAAGGGGGGTATAAAGGGACCCTTTTGTTTTCAAAAATTATAGTAGTTGAACTTGGAGAGAATGTTAGAGACACTTGAAAAAATAATTTGACAGTGACATAAGAGTATGAATTGTGTCATTTTGAATGTAGTTTATAAATATATAATTTTTTTCAATACCCAAATGGCAAAAGTGTGTGAAATAGATGCATTTATGGTAATGGCTTGACCCTTTTTTTGTGAAAAGATAAGAATATTGCATGTGTACATACAAAACTTTTTTGAGTAAATAAACGAATTAATGTATGAAATTTTGTATATGCATAGATTAAATGTCAAATATTGGTTAGGATATTTTTTATTAATTATTATGAAATATATATTTTTAAAATAATTTTACAAGTCAAGACAGCTAAAAATTTTAAATTGCAAGTGTACAAACATAACATTTTGACATTAACTTCATAAAAATCAATTTTTCTTTTTATAAATCATAGTGAGTGATGAGTATATTGGTTGGGTATAAGTTTTATAAAATTTAAATTAACAATCAAAAAGTTATAAAACTATTTGTAATGATATGTATATAATCTCTAATGAGGTATATTGTTTATAAATTAGGTAATAATTATAGAAATTAGTTGAACTATATATATATATATATATATATATATATATATATATATATATATATATATATCAACTATTTTCTATAATTATTACCTAATTTATACACAATATACCTCATTAGAGATTATATACATATCATTACAACTAGTTTTATAACTTTTTGATTGTTAATTTAAATTTTATAAAAATTATACCCAACCAATATACTCATCAATCAATGATTTATAAAAATAAAAATTGATTTTTATGAAGTTAATGTCAAAATGTTATGTTTGTACACTTGTAGTTTAAAATTTTTAGTTGTCTTGATTTGTAAAATTATTTGAAAAATATATATTTCATAAAAATTAATAAAAAATATCCTAACCAATATTCAACATTTAATCTATGCATATACAAAATTTCATACATTAATTCATTCATTTACTCAAAAAAGGTCTGTATGTACACATGCAATATTCTTATCTTTTCACAAAAAAAGGGTCAAGCCATTATCATAAATTCATCTATTTCACACACTTTTACCATTTGGGTATTGAAAAAAATTATATATTTATAAATTACATTCAAAATGACACAATTCATACTCTTATGTCACTGTCAAATTATTTTTTCAAGTGTCTCTAACATTCTCTCCAAGTTCAACTACTATAATTTTTGAAAACAAAAGGGTCCCTTTATACCCCCCTTTATCCACCATATATATATATGGTGGATAAAGGGGGGTATAAAGGGACCCTTTTGTTTTCAAAAATTATAGTAGTTGAACTTGGAGAGAATGCTAGAGACTATATATATATATATATATATATATATATATATATATATATATAGTGGATAAAGGGGGGTATAAAGGGACCCTTTTGTTTTAAAAAATTATAGTAGTTGAACTTGGAGAGAATGTTAGAGACACTTGAAAAAATAATTTGACAGTGACATAAGAGTATGAATTGTGTCATTTTGAATGTAGTTTATAAATATATAATTTTTTTCAATACCCAAATGGCAAAAGTGTGTAAAATAGATGAATTTATGATAATGGCTTGACCCTTTTGTGTGAAAACAAAAGGGTCCCTTTATACCCCCCTTTATCCACCATATATATATATATATATATATATATATATATATATATATATATATATATATATATAATGTTAAACTATTTTATGTAATTATTTCTTAATTTATACACAAGATACCTCATTATAGATTATATACATATCATTAAAAATAGTTTTATAAATTTTCGACTGTTAATTTAAATTTTATACCCAACCAATATACTCATCACTCACTATGATTTATAAAAAGAAAAATTGATTTGCATGAAGTTAATGTCAAAATGTTATGTTTGTACACCTGCAGTTTAAAATTTTTAGCTGTCTTGACTTGTAAAATTATTTTAAAATAATATAGTTTATAAAATATATACACACACACACACACACACACACACACACTCAATAACTACACTTTCTTCTCTACAAATTCATATAATTTTTAAAATAATAAAATTTGTCTGGTCAGATGTATCAAGAAAGGCAAAAAAAACTTCTCAATTTCTTAAAAACTAAGTGGCTTGTTTCGTGGATGGTATTAGGCTAGGTTAAGACATCCCCAATCCTGTACCTAAAAAAAATGTGGAGGAAAGATGTAGAAGTAAAGATCGAAATGTTGAAAAGGGTGTATGCTTTTTTCAAAACTGAAAAATCATTTATTATTTTTACCCATTTTGATATGTGCATCAAAATAAAGAATGTGTGCTTTTTAAAAGGTCTTATTACCTTTATTATTCACAAATTTATCTTGTTTTCCAATGAATTTCACTCATTCATATTACATTTTAAAAAATTTAAATTGGTTGTTTATGTTGAAACTTTGTAAATTCTTCATTTACTTTGTCTCTAGATTAGTATAAATTCATCATTTTATACTCTAGACATGGACTTATTTTCATAAAGAGAAATAATGGGGTATGTTCATCATTGTAAAAGACCAATTAAAGAGATAACAAATGAGGAAATTGAAGTGAAGACATAAAATGAAATAAAAAGACAAACAGATAGGAGAGCATCCATAAGAGCTTATAGGCAAGGTGAAGGTACTTCCTCCACTTTAGATAATATTTAAAATGAAATTAACATGCCCAATTCCATGGAGTTTAATTTAGATATGTCCTTAAATGTGATAAGAGAATACAATCTATAATTGTTGAATGATGAAATTTAAAATATAGAACACATAACTAATGAATTTGTATTGAGTGATGAAACATATGAAAAAATTAAATATAATGAAACATCCATCCATAATGAAATTTTTTAGCATGGTGATAATCAAAATAAAGTTTTGACCCCAATTCATGTTTCTCCTAACGAAAAGGAATTCAATTTGCCTATATGGTCTAATGTAGATAGTCAACCCTCTACTATCTCTACTATAGTTGATGTGGTAGCTATATGTAATTGAAATTGCATGATGTACATGTATTAATCCTGGATCAGATAAGATAGAGCACACCTACACTTCTAATTGGGTATACACTTGTTAAATAGGAACATGACCAATATGGGGATCTATTAGACCTGATTAGGGGAGCACTTGTATCACTTGACACAACATATCATGCTACGAAGGGTTCTAAAGGCTACAGTCTAACATAATCACACAACCCTAAAAGATTCCTCTGATTTGATATTTCACTTATGTTAATAAACAAGAAAGTAAACTATTATAATAACAAGAAAAGTAAACTAAGCTAGTCTGCACCAAATCTTGTGGCACAAAGTGCAGGTTAGAACAAAATAAACAACTAAACTAAATGTGCATAGGAGACATATACTCACATCAATGTATATGGAATATTAATACATGAAAGTGAATAATACATAGTGCATTATCTATCTACTCTTACAAAGGAGAAATAAAGTTAGGAATACTTACCTTTGATGATGAAATTACCAAGCCTCAATGTCTTCCTTAGCCAAAGTTCTTTGCAAGAGATTATTTTGGTTGTAAGGATAACCAAGATAAATAAGCTCTAGGCTACACAACCTACTTAAGCATCCAAAAGACTTCTCCATAAGATAAGATCAGAGCTCCAAAGAAATTATTGAACCCTAAATCTTTATTCCTCAAGTAAAATGGTTAATAAGTAGATGTTCATTCATATTTCTTCAATTAATTCTTCAATCTCTTTTGAATCTTATGAAATGGTGGTAAATGACCTTGTATATATAGTAGTATTTTACCTAAAAACTTTTGAACATGTCAGTTGTACTAGGTCGACCATGTCAACCTAGCACATTTTCGGGCTAACTCACTAGGTCTGTGTTAGGTCACAATCCAAAAGAGTCGAAGTGTCCTCAAAACACACTAGGTTGACCAAGTTAACCTAGTTAGCTGAATAGGTTAAAAGGGAAATAAGGCAATAAATGAAGGAATAAAACATAACAATGACTGGAATGGATATAAAAGAGAGAAATAAGCTTAGGTTTCAAGGTTTTAAGAGATAATAGTGTAGATGACAAGTGGTGAAAGGAAAAATAATCTTATGAAGCACCAATGGTTTGCCCACCCCTTTCTCAGTACACCCCTTAAGGTATGCATCAAGGTAAAAATCCATGTGGTCAACCTAGTAGGTATAGGTTGACCTAGTGTATTTTGCAAGCTATGACCTACTAGAAAAGTGTCTAATTGGTCCATGAGGGCCAGAATGGAAACTTAACACCAAGGAAAAGAAGATAAGAGGAAAGATAATAAATTTAGGACAAAATAAGACAAAAAATAGGAAAATGTTGGTTAAACTAGAGTGACCAAGGAACCAGAATAAACACAAAAAAACATGTCAAAAGATGAAAGAGGGATAGAGTGTCCTAAAATGACCAAATAAGGACAAGAGGGACCAAAATAGGAAAAAATGGATAAAAATGAATAAATTATGCTTATTTTTTATTAAAATTAGAATGTATAAAGAATGCATTATGATTATACATGACATGGAGGAACTAATACATCATATGTTATTTTCTTGATTACATAGATGGTTGTAGTTCTAGAGGTTGTTAAACATGTCTTGGTTATTATATTTGTTAGATAGGTTGATAGATGGAGATAGAGATAGACTAGTATACATGGGTCTTAGAGGTATATTGGATATGTGTAAGATCCCCCTCAGTGTGGATGTGTTGGTCATGTTCCTTGGTTTTTGGGAATGGTTAACCAACACTTTCAGATGGGAGGTGGATGGGGATATGATAGAGGTGGCTATCACACTAGAGGATGTCCATGCCATCCTTAGACTACCCATAGTAGGAGCACTAGTGACCATAGGGATACCAGATAGCATAGAGGAGAGGAGAGCCTTAGCCATATGGGCTAAAAGATTAGAGATGATATTGTTAGGGTGGAGAGTGAGTATGGATAATGTGTATATATCATAGATTTTACATCTCCAAAAGGTGGTGATAAGCCTTGTGACATAGTGAGTGTTTTGTCACAAGTCAGATGGAAAGGTACCACTATACATGGTAGCCTTGAGTATGATGATGTTGGAGGAAGGAGTGATATACTATTTAGGCTCTATTATCTAGGTGCATCTTATTCATGATTTATTCAAGATGTGGGTCAGAGGACATAAGACCATGGGATTGATCATACTACTAATAGCATGGATATATGAGAGATTTCTTATGTATCAACCAATTGGGTTACCCCATATGGTTGATGATAGGTCACCTCAGGTGAGGAGATATAGGGAGGACTAGGTAGCACAGGGCATGCCCCACATACCAATGCTACATATAATGAGATGCAATGACATAGTATGGTAAGCATATGAGTAGCTAATGACTACCTAGTAGATCTGGCACACAATTAGACTACTGCTAGAGAGGAAAGAGGTGATAAGATACTATACATGTTGGAGAGAGCCGCATCCAGTGGCACAAGTGCCAGGGTAGATGGGTCTACCTCATCCAATGACACTAATACTCATGCCCAAGTAGTGGACTCAGCATGTGAGAGAGCCATGAGGGAAGAGGGAACTCAGACCACTTATAGGGAGACCAACATTAATGGCATGCTAGGAGTGACCATGGATTGTTCAGTCATGATGAGGGGTAGAACAGGAGGAGGTGGAGGTATAGGTAATGATACTAGATGTACCACCACTAACTCCATAGAGAGACAAGATATGTCTATTGAGGACATGGCATAGATGGAGGTAGTAAGAGAGAAAAGAGACCATCATCATCCTTGGTGAGTCAGTAGAGGATCTAGAGTAAAGATAATTGAGAGAGAGACCACTCAGGCATAGCTTGAGACAAATACAAGCCATGATATCTAGGTTTGAGACGAGGAGATGACTTGTAGAAGAGGTAATAGGAGGCCACAAAAATGGGGAGACTATGTTAGGTGGTTGCATGGATGGTGGGACCATAGGAGCTGAGACATATCTAGGTATAAATATGGTTAAATTATTTCCTAAGTTGTTATTTGGTAGATAGATATTATGAGATATGAAAATCATCTAATATCCATCTAGTGTGATTTTTTAGGTGTACCTAAGGATGAGGATGAGAGATGGGGATCCATGGTTATGGGATCCTCCATGATATCCTAGATGAGACTCTACAACCATACAACCCCATGACACTAAAGGATCTGAGTGTACCATTTGCTCCAACTCAGGCAAGCTAGTTTAGACTAGTGAGAGAGGCCATGAAGGAGATAAAAATGTAAAGAAAGAGGGCACAACAACTAGTAAAAATGGTTTAGAGAAGAGGTAGGCATATTAGGCCTTGGTAGATGAGAGAGTTGTGCATATAGAGATAGTGGCATTAATTATGCATACATATACAACGATGCAGACCCAACTAACACATGCACATGCAGTGACCCAAACTGAGTTGGTAAAAGCACAAGTGTAGATAGTACATCTACAAGGATAGGTAGAGGGATTAAGATATTAAACTACCTCATTACATCATACCATTCAAAGGAGTCAGACTGAGGCCTTAGTAGGTAGTGTGTCTAGGCCATGAGATAGATAGGATGGATCTCACCCTAGTACTGAGGCATTGTATATGATTTTACATGTTGTATCAAACTTTATAAATATATATATATATATATCATTTTGGCTTATTGGTGTTGATTATGTATGTTTTATTTATGATGGTCATATGTTTTCATTATAGTTGAGGTTGTGGATGCTTTGGATATATTTATTTCTATCACATGTATTTAGCTTTGTTGTATATGCTATAGGAAATATATGTGGGGTGGTTTCTTTTCTAGCACTATAAATTACACATGCATGCTTAAAAATAAACAAGTGAAAAATAACTTAGAAAAATATAATCAATCAAAGAAATGCACTACACACTAATTCAATATAGGAAATGTGTACTAAAATGACATGACTAAGTATAAAGAATCCAAGAAAATGGCAAACAAAATGGTAAAAGGGTATTTTTTTAAAAACCAATGTGAAATATTTTTGCACCAAATTAAAACAAGTGAAATCATACTAAATATCACATTGGGAAGTATGAAAAACAATGTAATAAAATGAAAGGTATGTAAAAGGGCACAAATGGTAATAAAAACAAATCTAAATTAAGTCAATAAATTATACTATTTCATGATGGGAAGTATAAAATAAAAATAGAATTTGTAAAAACTTGGTCTTAAATTTATCATACTAATTCAAGTTAAGAAGTATGAGAAATTTAAAAAATGGTTGTAATCTTACATGCACTCAGAAACTAAGAAAATAAAATGTGAAATAAAAATGAAGCAGGCATAAAACATACTAAATATCAAGATGGGAAGTATGTCGATGACGTGTAACCTCATAATAAATAGAATCTTATCTCTTACTTGACACATGTAATTTGGATGGTGACTTGTTTATAAAAAAAACTATTTTATGAGGAGGGTTGGGTCCTATCTATAGTCTTACACTGTAACTCACAAAATAAAACCCAGTGGGTACCAAATCAATATTAGTAAGTATAAATATTAGGAATGGTAAATCAAGGATGTGAGTAATAGAATGGAAAATGTGATAATTTATGAGGGATGTTGGATCCTATCCACAGTCTTACAAAGCAACTCACAAATGAAATCCCATGGGGAATGATTAGTAAGCAAAAAAATATTTCCCAAGAAGAAATATGAGGAAAGGGAATGAAAATGGATTGTAAAAAGCAAAGACTTAGGCATCTTATGAGAAGACCTTAGGAGGCAAGAGGTATACTAAAGACATGAGAAGACACTAAGTGTCTAGTTGTTGTCTATGTATAAAGGAAACCTATTCCCTATAGACACAAATATTTATAGGTAGATAAATGTGCTACTAAGATCAACTCATGAAGGTAGATTGGCAAAATTAAAATTAAAATGGACCTACCTTCCCATGATGTATTCCTCGCTCCTTAAGAGCCCTTACAGAGCCTTTAGTCTACTACAAATATTGGGTGCTTGCATGAGAGAGTAAGTAGCACTAAAAGCTTTTTTTAATTCTCCTCTTCTAATCTATTAGCCTACCACACCCCAAAATACCTCAACTCTACTGTGAGGCCAACTTTGGAGTTTTAGCTTTGACTAGAAGAAGGAGATTTCTTTGAATCACATCTTTTAGTGTGATTAGAATTTTAAGAATGTTTTTGCCTTTTGATATCATTGTCTTTTTTTTTAATTAATTTGGCTTTTAACTTTATTTTGAAGGATTTTTAAGATTCTTCTTCCATATGGACTTCGAATGACCAATCATGAGAGAGATAGTGATACACACAAATGAGTTTTAGGATAAGGCTAAATAAATATAAGTAACCCAAGACAAAATATTAACTAGGACACTTAGGATTGATAATGAACAAGTATGTTATCTCAAGTCTCAACTATGTATATGCTTAGTTTGTGGAAAAAGGAAGAAGGAAAAAGGAGATCCAAAGATGGACCGATAAAAGGAAATAGTAATGACAAAGACTATTTTCTAACTGATCACATGGTATAAGGAGATAATAACCAATGGGAATAGGGTAGATATAACCAAGTCACTATGATAACTATATGTGAAAAATAAAGATAAGAAAGCAAATAATCATGAAGATACAAGGGGAAGAATTTTGAGAAAAACTCTAAAGGAAAAGAAAGCAATGATAAGTAAAAAATAGAAATGATAAGGAAAATAAAAGTATATGTGAAATGTAAAACAAAAACATAAGCTAGCTATAGTACAACAAGAAGGAGAAACATGATATAAGATAGGAAATAATTTGACATAGTGTCAAATGATATAATAAAAATATAGAAATAAGATTGGAACACATGTCCAATCCAAATATAAATGATAAATCACCATGCATGTGCTCATAAGTACTAGTAAATCTATCCACACACATTATCCAAGATATCAGATCAATCTCTATGAAGCTAAATATGAAATGCTACTAATGTCTCGTCAATCTTTGTTAAATACTAGGCAAATACTTATTTTCTAATCTCCTCAACTAAAAAATTAGGAATACTCATTTAATCATGTTGAGGAGGGAAATTGGGCAAAGGATGGTCAGGAGAATGCATGGGAATCAGATCTATGGGAGATGTAGGAATTATTGGTGGAGAAGGATCCACAGCTGAAGGAGGGTCCATGGGTGGATAATGAACCATAGGTGGAGGCACAAAAGGTGATGAAGGGACCACAAGAGGTGTAGCTATAGGATACGAAGGGGGGGCTTTCTTGTGAGAATGACCTATGGGAGGAATGGTAGAAGGTCCAATAATAACTATAAGATGGTCCTTAAGATGTTGTTGAAGGATATGCCAATGATTAGTATGATATGTATCGCATTGGTGCCATAGATAATACCTCTCACCATACTTAGGTATATATTTAGGCAAGAATTTTGGAAGATGAATGGTAGTGTCTATTGATAGGGAAGAAGGATTCAATGTATTAATATATTATTGTAACTTACAACAATGTGTAGAAGAGTGATTATTTGTCCCATGGAAGCAACATATATGCTTGTGAGTATTTTTAGGAGAAACACTCATGTGAAAAGGTGTAGCAGGCATGGAAGAATAAGGAGATGAAGCATCAACCCATTTGGTGGGCATAGGATCTATCTTAGGAAAAGGAAGTAAACCATCACTAAGAGAAGGTGGTGATGGAGAGGGAATGGAACTAGGCTTAATAAAAGAAGCATTGTGGAAGAAGCAAGAGTAGGCTCAACAACAATGGAAGTAGAAACAATAACTAGTTTTGACATAGGTTCCATTGTGCGAGGGGTAGGATCAACAAAAGGTCTAAGGAGGGTTGTACTAACGTCAAGGGTGAACCAATGATGGGACTTAAGGAACCTATAAAAATGGGAAATTTTGGTCATAGCATGATATATGAGCATAGTCCTATGGGGATCCTTAGAAACTAGAGGTGTCGGTACCATCTCTACTTTGTGATAAAGAGGAAAAATGCAAGAATCAGGAACTATAAATGTGTGAATATGAGAAGATGAATGAAAATATTTAATTAAAGAAAAACTATAATGCACAATCTTGGCATCATGGTCCTTGACAAGACTGCCTAATAAAGGATATGTTATCTTTATTTTCTTCACCCCACTAAATTTTTCAAAAGGTTTATACTTGTTGACATAGAGATGACCATGTCATAAGTACTAAAACTATGTCAAGGACTCTATTGATTGATAGTATTTGTAGATGCATACTTGATTGTGAAATTGTGATGATTTTTTTATAGGTTTTGTTAATGTTTCAGTGGTTTCAAAGAGCATTTTGGATAAATGAATAAAAAATGCATATATGATTATTGATATGATTAGCTATTCTTCCCATCAGGCTCAACATAGTTTGACAGATTTAGTTGATGTTTATATTTTAGTTCTCAATCATTTTTGATGATATATAATAATGATTTGATCTTCATGAAGAATCTTGATTCATAGTTCAAATATCATATGGTGATATGGTTTTTCCAAAAGGCATTACAAATCAATTCTAATATGAATATTTCAGTCTAGCACTATTTGATATGATGATGGCTAAATGGTGTTCAATATGTTTTGTTTTGATTAATTTCATGGCACAAATCATAGAATCATATTGGTATTTTGAGGTTCAAATTGTTTTCAGATTCAAGATTGATATTCAATTCATGATCATAATTCCAACTCATATTTCTCATTCCTGGTACCTTAAGAATGCATAAATTGAATACAACTTTTAAATTTGAATAATTGTTACAAGGAATTCAAATTATTAGAACATTGGTACATGGATTTCTATAAATTTTAAATGTGCTTGCTTTTTTTAATCCTAAAGAGACTTATTATCATGATATAGTATGATTCTTCAATGCTAAGATATTATGTTTGCATTTTTAATTTTGCATTTTAAAATTGGTCCTAAGGCTAGCTATTACCAAGGTCTCCTTGGTCCCTTAGCTTAGATTATCGATAGTTTTTGACTTTCTATTTAATATTATGACCCCCTCTATGGGTGACGAAGAAAATTTTAGTGAGTTGGACACCATTTGAAAAGTGTGATTATGATGTTGATGAGTTGGAAAATGTATTAAATATTGTTGTTGTGCTTTGGGATTGCCTAGAGATTTGATGGTAATTGGGCATTTATGACATAACAATATCCTTGGTAGGTAGAAATTAGCAGCATGTTTAGCAAGAAAGATAGTCATTCACTAGATTTGTCAGGATCGATAAAGTAGTTTGGTAGATTACTAAGTACATAGAAATTTATGTGAGCCAATGGTTGTTTGGCATGTCTCTGAGACACTTATGGCTTAGAAGGAAGAAAATAAAATGTTTTTTTTGATTCTTTACATTCATTTCTCAAGTTCTCAGTGGAAGTGAAGCCTTGGTAAGATGGAGGTTGAGTTGTAGAGAAGAAGCCAAGAGAAATTTTGAGAAGGATTTGACTTTGAAGCTAGGTATATTGAATGGTATTGATTGGTTTCTAGTTAGAAAGCATTCTGTGATAAAGAAGATTTGGAAATAAAAAGATAAGTTGGATGTTTTCATTTGCATAGAAATAAGTCCTAAGGTTTTAATTGAGAAAATGGAAATTGTTTAAGCTTCATTGAATCCTTCACATATAGTGTTAGTCATTTCTTTGGCATGTTTGAAAAATATTTTTGGATATATCAATTTGCATGGCACAGAAAACATGTGCATGCAGTTATAAATAGGAAATAAAAAGAATTCTTTGATTTCATAGACCATTGCATGTGGAAAAGTCTTAGTTTTAAGGGTTGATAGATTCACATACATAAGGTGTTCTATTTAATTTTCAGTCTTAAATGAAATTATTTTATAGGTATTTTGAGAATGGTATAAAAAATGCATAATATATGCCAAAAATTGTCACTCATGATTTGGTTCTAAAATTTTAAGGTTGGTATAATGGATATATAGGCTAGTTTATTTGATAGAGGGTTTTGGATGTTTGAATGTTTCTAGGCAAAATATATTTTGAAGGAAGTTTTTGTTATAATATCATCCAATATTTACAAACAATTTGTTTATATTTTGGGTATAAAGGTTTGATTTGCTTGCTTAAGCATTAAAAATCATGGTTTGGTTACATACATAATGTCATGATATTGACGTGCTTAACATTTTGGTTTAGGGTTTCATATTGAGTTTGCATGTGAAGAATTTTCTTAGTTTATAGTTGATTTTGTGTTTTTGGCCTTGAGTTATAGTTGATAATTTTTAGTCTAGGTTAGTTTCTTATTCGAGTTGAAGTAAGGGACAATTTTACAAAAATATTGAAAAGTTCAATTTTTGGTCAATTGTCTTTGTGCATAAAATTCATAGGTTTTGGTTTTTAAATTTTGTTGAAGAAGTTAACATCTAGGATGTTCATGTATAAATGGTTTGAAATTAGGGTTTATTTGTTGAATATGTATGGAACAGACATGATGGTGTTGGTTTAAGTGATGAAGAAATTCAATGAATTTTGTTACATATATAGTTATTTTGTGAACTATATATGTAAATGATCAAGTGCTTTAAAATTGGTAATGTATGATTAATTTTGATATGATTGGATATAGTTAAAATGATGAATTAAAATGGTGAATTATATACATAGGTTCAATGGTTTGCATTATTAAGATCAGTTTGCATAAGCTTGATATGATCTTGGTTCATGTTGATGACTGTGGATATAAGCAATATTTGAAAAGTTGATTACAATTCATTATTTATGATGTAGTTCAGTATAATAATGATATTTTGTAGCTTGGGTATGATTGCAATTTAGATTATGTTAAAACAAATGTGAGAATTATAGTGGTTTTATTGAAATCTGAATTTTATTAGTTAGCTATGATAAGTGAATAAATGGCAAATATATATATATATATATATATATATATATATATATATATATATATATATATATATATATATATATATATATAGTTTTAAATGGTTTTTAAAATTTGGAAACATGAGGTTACATGTGAATTTTTATCTCAGTATTGAAGTGTTGAATTTTTAATATAAAAAATGGACATTGAGATTAAAGTTAACTAAGGATTGTTATCATATATTTTTTATTAAAATCCCTCTTGGAAAATAATATGGTTCCAATATAGTGCATTTTTAGTGTCATTATGAAGTTTTGCTTTGGATTTTATTTTCAAAACTTAGTTTTATTGCTATATTTTTAGATTTTTAGTATGTCTGGGTGGGACCAACCAATTGGGAGAAATAATGATGGAAGATGGGGACAAAATTCTAATAGAGGTGGTAGTTAATAAGGTCATAGCAGAAGTTCTAATATGGCTAGTTTTCATGCTAGATGATTTGGGCCTAGGTTTTCTAAGGGCACAAGGATGTCTATTCATTTTGATGTGTATGACCTAGACTTATAGAATATTTTGAATATTTTTCCTACTAATCTAATCCATAAAGGCTATAGAGGTCATATGGTTTTCTATGGTCATATGTTTGAAGTCTATTCACATTCTCAAAGTACTTATTCTCATCACCTAGAGCATGATCCTCATTTCTTACCACTGTAACCCCTATTTTTAGAGGTAAACTAGCTGATAAACCACTTCCATATAATCAATTGCCTATTGATCAACCTAATTAGCTTGAACTTAAGGTAACCCATATCAAGGATTTTAGGCAGTAGACACTCTTTTAGATATACCTACCCCATCTAAGGCAAACCTTGGTGGGAAATATAGAAATCTGAACTTGACAGGTGGCCATAGTGAGCCCCTTTTGAGATCTAAAAGGTTGAATTTAGGAGGCCAAGGATATGTTAATAGGATAAAAACCATGGATATTCCAGATTAGAATGTTCAAAAGAATCCTATTGTGAAAAGGTCCAAGCCTAAAACACCTAGAGAAATCAGATTGATAAAAGGATCAACCTGGAAATGATGACAACACATCTGATATAGGAACCAGATTGATGTCTTTTCCTACAACTAAGATGGAATACAATGTTTTTTTTTCATGAGCAAGGCAAACAAAAAATTGAAGTTGTGTCTCATTCAGAAGACTACTGGTTATCCAAGGGATAATTTTCTATTAGAGTTGAAAATTTTCATGCTAAAATTGATATTTTACTTAATAATAGGATACTAAAGACTTGATAATTGTGATAAATTGGGTATGTACAATGATTTTGGAGTTTTGATATAGTTATATATGTTTAAGTTTAATTTAAATGCATTATGGTTTAAAACATAGGTAGAATTTATCAATTTTGATTTATTATTTTATGATTGTTATGTATCCTACTAAATTATTAATTAATATGGGTCCCTACCCATTAAGTTTTAGTACCCATGTCTATTATTTTAAATACCTTGATCAAATTAAGATATTTTAAATTCTTAAATAATCCATCCTTAATTAAATTTAGTCAATTAATTGAATTTGTTAAAAGTCAATTAGTTAACATTAATCAATAACTAACTAAAAGTTAGTTATAACTTATTTCATAACTAAAGTTGAAGATATAAAAGGAGATCAAGCATTCATTTGAAGACAGAAGCACAATAGGTATTGAAGACTTAAGTATTTTCCAAAATCCATCATTTATCTCTTCTTTCTATGTAACTCCTCTAAGATAATACAACTTTTACAGATTGACCCCATGGTACTTTATCTGATGATTGAGTAATGACTTATGCAACATAGGTATATCCAGTTATATTTATTATGTATTACTAATTATCTAAAGTTTTCTAAGTTTAATCTCTTTTGATGATTGTTATTTGTAATGTTATACATAGATTTCGAGTATTCAACCTGAATAATGATGATTATTTCAATTTTATATGACACTTCATTGATCTATTTGATTAAAAAGTTATCATTTCAAGTTTTGTAAAGAAAGGATGTTGGGTTTCTCATTACAATTTACTCTTTTTTTATAAGACAACTCTTATCTCAAGAATCACAAATATTTTTTAATAATTAACACTAAATTTTATATATATATATATATATATATATATATATATATATATATATATATATAATCTTTTAGATTCTCTCTAAATATATTTTTTATTACATATGGTTTTGTCTCTTCTATATCAAATAGTTTAGTTATTTTGTTATATAATTCTTAAGCTAGTTCTATTTAGTGTTCTTTTTGTTTGATTGTGATAGATTTTATAGAGGTTGTTTTTAATTAGATTAATATTTTAGATTAAATTCTATTTTAATTTACTTTATTTATTAGTTTTATTTTGATTTTGTCTTTATCTTTTGTAGTTAGTTATATAGTTTACCTATTTCTAGTTAAATTATATCTTAGGTTGTTGTTAGTTTGTTTTAATTCTCTTTGTATAAATTATTCAGTTTTCTTATTAATTTTATTTTGAATTTAGTTCTGACTTATTTTAGTTTAGTTCATTTTCATTTTGTTAAATAGTTTTTTATAACAATTGTTTAGTAGATTGTTTCTTGTTTTAGTTATTGTCCTGGTTTCTTTATCTAATATTTAGCTACAGGTTTGTTCCTTTTTAGTTTAATCTTTTAATTGTATAGGTTTAGATTTTTTTTTTAATTATCTATCATTAGTATTTTTAGAGTAAGTTTCTAACTATATAGTTTTAGACCTTTAGTTTGTTCTTACTTTAGTTTCATTTTGGTTATCAGAATTTCCCTTTTCTTAGAATTTTCTTATGTTAGTTTTTTTTTTCCTTTCATATTTTAGTTTAGTTTCTTTTTTGATTTAGGTTTATTTCTCTTTTCTAGGATTAGATGCTTGTTTTATTATTAGTTGTTTAGTTTGATTGTCTTTTTTTTACATGTTAGTTTCTTTTTCTTATTTTGATGTCTTTTTCTTTTTTATTTAGTTAACCTATAAATCATTGCAAAATAAAAGTCAAGATATCAATTGAATATACATATACATTATAGAATCAGGTTTCTATTCTTCAAGAGACTATCTATTTCATAATTTTTCTGTATCATACATAATAGATTACAAATTCTTATCTTAACTGATTATTGATTTGATAAATATATTTTTGATTGTTATAATGGAATAAGTTGTCTTGATAACTTGTTGATCATTTCCTAGAAATTATAATAAAAACCCCCTCACATATTTAGGATCTTAGATGAACCTTTAATAACCCCTACAATTAGACTAGTATGATTCTAACTTGACCTTTTTGATAGGCCAAAGGGTTGATTTATTGATGGTATAATTTTCATTGTCAACAAATTTGGTAGCTCCATTGAGGATATCGTTCAAAAATATAGATTGTTTTAAATTTTGTTTTCTTCTTGCTAAGTGATAATGGAGCTCAAAAACCTCCTGTTATTCAACCTTTAATAGCTTTAGAAGATGATCAAGTTGATTTTGCTTTCAATTTAATGTGTTATGCTTGGTATAATCATCTTGAAAGTCTTTATCAAGTTATTGAAGTTATTAGTCAAGAAGAAGAGATTATTGAATTCAAAATTGATTGGTATTTAAACCTTACTCATGAGACTCAACATGACATCTTAAATTTGAATAGAATAATTCAAAAAGATAGAGATAGAGTTTTAGTTGCTAATCCTAAGCCTAGAACTCAGTTTATTTTTTATTCTTTCCCTTTTGATAATTTTATTATACCTATTGAAACTAATTTATCAAATATATAATTAAATCAAAAAAATTAGGTTTTAAATAATCACTCTTTTTAAGTAAAATATGTTGAAATTTTCAATGGTAGATCAATTAGTGAGGAATCCACTAGCCAAGAATCAACTAGCTATAGACCAACCAACAAGAAATTAACTAGTGGGAAAAAAAAATTGTATAATAATGGAGATTAGAGGATCTACTTCATAGATTGTAGAATGATAGAGAAGTATAAGAGCTCATAGAAGGTCAAGATGAAGAGGAATTTCATCAAGAGTGTCAGATATCTATAGCACCTTAGATTTTTAAAAATTAAATCAATGTCAAAAACCATCCAAGCAAGCTACCTTCTCTTAAGGGATTAAACATACCAAATTTTTTTGGTGCTATTGGAGAATATTGGGAAGATCACTTAGAGGCCTTTATATTATTGTGTGCCACTCTTGGGATAACTAATAAAAATATTTGTTTAAGATTTTTTTCACAAACATTAGAAGGAAAAGCTTATCAAGTATTTTTTAGCCTACCTGCAAAAGTCATTGATAGTTAGAGAGATGTAGAAGACTAGTTAGAGTTATCTTTTGATAAGGCCAAGGAAGATTTTTATTTAGTTAATGATCTTTTAAACATTTTATTAGATTTTGGTGAAACCATGTATCATTTTGTTTCTAGATTCGCCAAGTTATGTCAAAAAACTCCAAGTAATCTTAGACCTTCTAAGAAGTTGTCTAGACTTTACTTTTTCAATGCTTTACCTTTGAAATATAAAATGGCTTTAAAGGATAAAGATATTGCTAAATATGATGAAACCATAAAATTTTGTATCAATTATGAAAAGAAGCTTAAATGTGTAGGTTTCAAAGATAGGTCTACTATAGGTTTAAATTTTGATAATGCCAAAATATTAAAAGAAATACAAAGTTTAAGTAATGATCTGGTCTTTGTTGAAAAACAGCTTAATGATAAACCCTCTACTTCACATAAAGTCATGAAAGATGATATTACTACTTATTATTGTAATGTGTGTGAACTTGATCATAATCTTGAAACATTTCAAGCTATCATTACGTTTAAAAAGTATCTTCTACAAAAAAAAGATAAGATAATTGAATATTTAACTTATAATATACACACTCTTGATGATCCTTCAAAAAATGAAAATGAAAATGTTATAAATACTAGGAATAAGGATTATAGTTCTCACAAAAATAAATTAGCAAATGATAAATCTCATTTAGATGATAAAGGTAAATCAACCCAAAATAGTGATAATAATAATGATAAAGATGAACAAAATGTTCCTTTTACAACTAGGTATAATAACACTAAGTATCAACATTATAAATATATTTTTTTTAGAAAAATAGATACAAAGACATAATATAATTGAAGATTTATCAACCATCAAAGTTGAATTTTCTCTACTACAAGCTATTAGTCTTCCTAGATAATTAGATAAGATAAATGAAGCAGTTAAAAAATCCAAGAGTTAATGTAAGTCTACAAGAAGAAAATAATTTTGAACATATTTATGCTCAAAAATTTGATCTCCCTGCTAATTATATACCTCCTTTCTATGTTAGAGTTAAGATTGAAAATTAAATAATTCATAATTATATTTTAGACATAGGTGCTTCAAATAATATCATGCCTAAATTCATTGTTGATCAATTGGGTATTTCTTATGAAGTAAATAATATGAAACTTACTGATTTTAATGCTAGAAAGACTAAAAGCTGAGATACATTTTATGACATAGTTATTAAGATTGTACAGGATGAACGTATTAGATCTATGACTAATATTCAAGTCTTATATATTCCTAGTAATTATGTAATGTTGTTAGGTAGAGATTGGTTAAAAGCTACTGGAGCATTTGTTGGTGAAGATATAACTTGGATTCTAATAAATAATGAAATTGCATCTATTAAGAGGGAAGATTTTTGTGGTACTCCAATTGAATCTCCTTCTTCATCTAACATTTCTTACATAGAAAATAGTATTGGAACTTATGAGTTGTTGAAAGTAGATAAACTAAAAAATCAGCATTCGGAGATATTTAAAAAGAACATTCTATGGTCTCTTTACTTTGATGGGGCTTGTTCTCAACAGGGTAGTAGTGCTAGAATTTGTCTCATATCCCCTATCAGTAAAATATTTCATTATGCTTTCAAATTATCTTTTGAAAACACTGATAACATAGTAGAATTTGAAACATTGTGTTTAGGATTAGAAAAAATCTATATAATTAAATGTTAAACATTTAAAAGTTTATGGAGATTCAAAATTGGTAGTAAGACAAGTTTGAAAATTCTATAAGACCAATTAGACCCATTATTAAAATTTTGCAGAATGAACATATTAGATGTATGACTAATATTCAAGTCTGATATATTCCTAGTAATTATGTAATGTTGTTAGGTAGATATTGGTTAAAAGTTACTGGAGTATTTGTTGGTAAAGATATAACTTGGGTTCTGACCAATAATGAAATTACATCTATTAAGAGGTAAGATTTTTTTGGCACTCCAATTGAATATCCTTTTTCATCTAACATTTCTTACATGGAAACTGGTATTGGAACTTATGAGTTGTTGAATGTAGATGAACTAAAAAATTAGCATGAAGAGATATTTAAAAGGAATATTTTATGGTCTCTTTACTTTGATGGGCCTTTTTCTCAATAAGGTAGTAGTGCTAGAATTTGTCTCATATCCCCTATCAATAAAATCTTTCATTATGCTTTCAAATTTTCTTTTGAAAACACTAATAATATAGTAGAATATGAAACATTGTGTTTAGGATTAGAAAAAAGCCATAGAATTAAATGTTAAACATTTAGAAATTTTTAGAGATTCAGAATTGGTAGTAAGACAAAGTTTGAAAAATATATAAAACCAATTAGACCCATTTGTATCGTTATACACAAAAATTTTGGTCATTGATTGAAAATTTTAAGCTTTAAATATCACTCATATTCTTAAAAAATTCAATGTAAGGGTTGATAAACTTGTAGTTTATGATTCTAATCCTACTTTGAATGAAGTTGAACCCACTATTGATTTTTTTTTAATTTAATTTTTTTGTCCTGAGATTATTAATCTGAATGATAATTGGCCTGAGTTTAACTAGGATGAACATATAGATTCATTCTTTAAAGGTAATTACTTTGATCATAATGACTATGTACTTAATTATATAGATTATTTATAGCTAAATACTAACAAATTGCTTGATATTTTAGTAAGCTTAGAATTTATGTTTTCACCTAATGATCAACCAAAGACATCTAGAATAGAAGAATCATCAAGAAGAATTATAGGTGAGACCATACCCATAAATTTAGGCACTAAATAAAATCCTAAATATGTTTATTTGAGAATTCAAGTAACTAAAAATAAAAAAGTCAAGCTCATTAATTTTTTTAAATTATTTATTGATATATATGCTTGGTCTTACAAGGATCTTAAAGGTTATAATACTAGTATAATTAAACATGACATTATAATCAAACTTGATATCAAACCTGTCAAGTAAAAAATATGATGAATCAACCCTTTGTTAGAGGACACCATTAACAAAGAGTTGGATAAAATGATTGATGTTGGTGTCATTTTCTCTATAACATATTCTAAATAGGTAGCTAATCTAGTACCTGTAAGAAAGAAAACTGGTGATATCATATTTTATGTAGATTTTAGAGACTTAAATCAAGTGTGAAAGATAATGTTCCTCTACTTAGCATAGATCAAATTTTATAATAGGTTGCACAATTTGAAATGATGTCTTTATTGGATAGATTTTTAAGTTATAATTAAATCTTTGTAAATCGTGATGATAGACACAAAACTAATTTCAACTACTCGTAGATGGACTTTTGCTTACAATCTAATGCATTTTGGTTTGATGAATGTAGGAGCTACTTTTTAAAGGCCTATGCATGTTGATTTTGATAAATTGATAGGCATTATCATTTAAGTTTATTTAGATGACCTCACCATTCACTCCAAGAAAAGATATAAGAATTTAGACCATATTCATGAAGTATTCACAAGATGTAGAAAGTTTGGAATTTATTTAAATCCTAAAAAATCTATTTCTGGTGTGACTGAAGAAAAATTGTTAGTACACATAAATTTTAAGGAAGGCATTTCTATTGATCGTGAATGTGTAAAAGTTATAAAAGAATTACTTCTTCCCAAAGATCAATCAAGTTTAAGATATTTATTTGGTAAGATTAATTTTGTTAGGAAATTCATTTCTAATTTTGCTCACAAATCTAATCCTCTACAATTGTTGCTTAAGAAATATAAAATATACATTTGAGATGAAAATGTTGAGTTATCTTTTAATTCTATTATAGATGCAATTGTAAGTGCTCATATCCTTGGTAAACTTAATTTAAAAATAGAATTTATTCTTTACGTTAATTCTAATGAAAAGGTTATAAGAACTTTAATAACTCAAGAATTTAAAATAATGAAAAAAAAAACTATTGGTTATATGAGTCAGGTCGTAAATGATGCAAAAATTAGGTACCTTTTTATTGAGAAATTTGTTTTCTCCCTTATTTCTTTCTTAATTAAGTTTTGATATTTGTTAATGGAAAATAATATTTTTGTGAGATCTAATATACCTATTTTATCATATCTTTTAAAACAACCAACTATTCAAAAAAGGCTTGCTAAGTGGATCTTACGTATTGAAGAATTTAATCTTGAATTTTAAACTTTAAAAATTATTAAAAGGAATGAATTAGTAAAACACTTTGCTAAAAATGTTGCCTCAAATATTAATGTTATATTTCTCTCAGTTGATGAAAAATTAAATGCAAAACCACATTTTAAAACTATGAAATTTGCTAAATTTTTTAAAAGTTTTAAGTTTGATCATGAAATGAATGAAAGGAATTGTCTATTGGCTGAAGATGACTAGTATCATGATTTAGTTTATTATTTTAAAAATTAGTCTTGTTCTAACAATGAAAATAAGAAATATAGATGTTCTTTAAAGTTAAAATCATTGAATTTATGTTTATTAGAAAACTTCTTATTTTATTGAAATCATGATGGTGTATTATTAAGATGTCTTACTCAAAATCAAACTCAAAAAGTTCTTAAAGGCTGCCATGAAGGAAATTACGGTGGACATTATGATATAAAAATAATAGATTATAATATTTTGAGGGCTAGCTATTATTGTCCTACCTTGTTTCAAGATGCTTATAAACTGGTTTGTTCTTGTATGCCTTGTCAACTTTTTATCAGAAGGGATGAATTACCTGTAATGCCTTTAAATCTAGTTATTTTTGAAAAAAAATTTACTAAATGGGGCATTAAATTTATTTTAGACATTCACCCACCTTCATCTGTAGATCATAGGTACATTTTAATAGGCATAGATTATTTTACCAAATGGCATGAGGCCAAAGCTCTTAAAAGTTTAGTTATAGGTGAAGTAATTTTGTTCTTAGAAAATCAAATTTTCTCTAGATTCAGAGTTATATATGAGATTATTTCATATAATGCACCTTAATTCATTACAAATTAATTCTTAGATTTTATAGGAAAATATTCTATTATTTCTAGTCATTTGTCAAAATATTATCCATAAGGAAATGGGCAAGCTGAGTCCACTAATAAAATTTGATTTCTATTATGAAAAAGTTAATTTGTGATAACAAAAAGAATTAGAATCTTAAGTTTTTCAAATCCTTATGGGCTGATAAGACTATTTTTAAAGTAGCAATTGATTACTGTCCTTTCATGTTAGCATATGGGTTCGAAGATACTTTACCAATAAAACTTCAAATTTTTTCAACTAGGACTGCTTCATAGTATGTAACTAGAAATAGGAATTTAATTGAACAAAGGTTACATAATTTGGTAGCACTTGATGAATCCAAAGCAACTGCATTACAAAAATTAGAAAATGCTAAGTATAAGTTAAAGAATTTTTTTGATAAAAAGGTTTCTAGTAGAAAATTTATTGTTAGTTATTTAATATTATATTGGGATAAGGCCCATGAAGACCTTAGAAAACACCATAAATTTGATACATTATGACTTGAACCTTACAAAATTGCCATAGTTCTTGGTAATAATACTTTTCATATTAAATATCTTAAAGGAAATTGGTTTCAATATTCAATAAATGGTCATCATCTGAAATTATTTCATGATTAGTTGCCTATTTGTTACTCTTTTGCTTTGTTTTATGGTTGGTTTTCCTTTCCTTGTTTTCATTATTCTGGTTTCTTGTTCTTTCTATCTTTTGTTTTGTTTTCTTTGATTTTATTTGCTTTCAAATGATCAATGAAAGGTTATGGAATTATGATTATCACATTATGAAGGAAGAATGCAAGAATTTGCCAAAATGCTATAAGTATTTTTCATCTTCAGAAATTACTCTTGTAATTCAATTTTTGTAATAAATTTATAATATGGTTGACTTACATTTGGTTTTAGAATTATTAATTCATTTTAAATTTTGTTCATAAGGTATCTTTAATTTTTTTTGCATCCAGCCTAAACTTCCTTGTTATTCATTTTCCTTTCTTCATGCCACACTAACCAAATAATCCATCACTTGCTTGAATTTATTATTTAAGGGGTTCATGCTTAGCTACTTGAGAAATGATTTTTATAGATTACACTTTCAAGGCAAAATATATTTTATCTATCATAGGCAATTTTTTGCTAATCAAATTTGTTTCACAAAATTGACTAGCAAGGTTGCTAGTGTTATACCTATTTTCTTCAACCCCCTGCCCACTCTGCACCCCCCCCCCCCCGCCCCCCAACCCACGCCCAGCCCTCCATATAAATTTATTAAAAGGTTTATACTTACTGACATAGAGATGACCATGTCATAAAGCCTATAACTATGTTGAGGACTCTATTCATTGATAGTATTTGTAGATGAATACTTGATTGTGAAATTGTAATGATTTGTTGATAGGTTTGATTTATGTTTTAGTGGTTTCAAAGAGCATGATGGATAAATGAATAAAAAATGCATATATGATTATTGATATGATTAGCTATTTTTCCCATCAGGTTCAACATACTTTGACAGATTCAGTTGATGTTTATATTTTAGTTATTAGTCATTTTTGATGATATATAATGATGATTTTATCTTCATGAAGAATATTGATTCATAGTTCAGATATCAAATGGTGATGTGGTTTATCTAAAAGGCATTACAATTTAATTCTAGTATGAATATTTCAATCTGACACTATTTGATATGATGATGGCTCAGTGGTGCTCAATATGTTTTGTTTTGATTAATTTCATGGCACAAATCATAGAATCATAATGGTATTTTGAGGTTTAAATTATTTGTAAATTCAGGATTGATATTCAATTCATGATTATAATTCTAACTCATATTTCTCATTCCTGGTACCTTAAGATTGTATAAATTGAATACAATTTTCAAATTTGAATAATTGTTATAAGGAATTTACATTATTAGAGCATTAGTACATGGAGTTTTATAAATTTTAAATGTGCTTGCTTTTTTTCCTAAAGAGACCTATTCTAATACTCATGATGTAGTATGATTCTTCAATGCAAAGATATTATGTTTACATTTCTAAGTTTGAATTTTGAAAGTGGTCCTAAGGCTAGTTATTACCAAGGTATCCTTGGTTACTTTGTTTAGATTATTGATATTTTTTGACTTCATGTTTAATATTATGACCCCCTCTATGGGTGATGAAGCAAACTTTAGTGAGTTGCACACCATTCGACAAGTGTGATTATGATGTTGATGAGTTGGAAAATGTATTAAATATTTTCATTATGTTTTGGGATTTCTTAAAGATTTGGCAGTAATTGCGCATTTATGACATAACAATCTCCTTGGTAGGTGGAAATTAGCAGCATATTTACCAAGAAGGATAGGCATTCACTAGATTTGTTAGGATTGAAAAATTAGTTTGACGGATTAATAAGTACATAGAAATTAACTTAGACAAATGGTTGTTTGGCATGTCACTGAGATAGTTATGGTTTGAAAGGTGGCAAATAAAAGGTTGTTTTTTTATTATTTAAATCCATTTCGCAAGCTCTTGATGGAAGCAAAGCATTGTCATGACAAAGGTTGAGTCATAAATAAGAAGCTAAGAGAAATTTTGAGAAGGATTTGACTTCGAAGCTAGGTATGTTGAGTGGTACTGAATGGTTCTTAGTCAAAAAACATTCTATGATAAAGAATATTTGGAAATAAAAAGATAAGTTAGATGCTTTCATTTGCATATAAATAAGTCCTGAGGTTTTAATTAAGAATATGGAAATTGTTTATGTTTCATTGAATCCTTTGCATACAGTGGTAGTCATTTGTTTGGAATGTTTGACTATATTTTTGGATATATCAAGTTGCATGGTGTGGAAAACATGTGCATGTAGTTGTAAATAGAAAAAAAAAAGTTTTCTTCGATTTCATAGACCATTTCATGTGAAAAACTTGGTTTTAAGGGTTGATAGATTCACATACAAAAGGTGTTCTATTTACTTTTTAGTCTCAAATGAAATTATTGTACCAGTATTTTAAGAATGGTATAAGCAATGCTTAATATATGCCAAGAATTTTCACTCAAGATTTGGTTATGAAATATTGAGGTTGGTATAATGGATATATATGCTTTTGTAGAGGGTTTTGGATGTTTGAATGTTTCTGGGCAAAATTTGTTTTTAAGGAAGTTGTCTTTTATAATATTATCTAATATTTACAAACAAACTATTTACATTTTAGGTATAAAGGTTTGATTTGATTGCTTAAGCATTAAATATAGTGGTCTGGTTACATGTAGAATGTCATGATATTGACATGCTTAACAGTCTAGTATAGGGTTTCATACTGAGTTCACATGTGAAGAGTTTTCTCAGCTTATAGTTGCTTTTGGGTTTTTGGCCATGAGTTGTAGTTGATAATTTTTAGTCTGGGTTAGTTTCTTATTCGAGTTGAAGTAAAAGATAGTTTTGCAAAAATATTGAAAAGTTCAATTTCTGGTCAATTGTCTTCAAGCATAAAATTCACAAGTTTTGGTTTTTTAATTTTGTTGAAGAAGTTAACATACAAGTGCTTCATCTATAAATGGTCTAAAATTAGGGTTTATTTGTTAAAGCTATATAGAATAGACAGGATGGTGTTGGTTCAAGTGATCAATAAATTCAATGAATTTTGTTACATATATAGTTGTTTTATGAACTATATATGTAAATTATGAAGTGATTTAAAACTAGTAATGGATGATTAAGTTTGATATGATTGGATATAGTTAAAATCATGAAGTAAAATAGTGAAATGCTTTGTATAGGTTCAATAGTTTGCATCATTTAGATTAGTTTTCATAAGCTTGATATGATCCTGGTTTATATTGATGACTGTGGCTATAAGTAGTGCTCAAATGGTTGATTACAGTTCATTATTTACAATGCAATTGGGTATAATAATGATCTTTTGTAGCTTGATTAGGATTATAATTTAGATTGTGTTCAAACAAATGTGGAAATTATAGTGGTTTTATTGAAATTTGAGTTTGATCAGTTAGTTGTGATAATTGAATAAGTGGTAAAAATTGATATATGTGTGTGTGTGTGTACATACATACATACATATATATCTATGTATGTATGTATGTATGTATATATGTATATGTGTGTGTGTGTGTGTGTGTGTGTGTGTGTGTGTGTGTGTGTGTGTGTGTGTGTGTGTGTGTGTGTGTGTGTGTGCGCGTGCGTGCGTGCGTGCGTGCATGCGTGCGTGTGTGTGTGTGTGTAGTTTTGAATGGTTTTTAAAATTTGGAAACATGAGGTTACATGTGAATTTTTATGTTAATATTGAATTGTTGAATTTTTATTTAAAAATGGACATTGAGATTAAAATTCACTAAGGATTGATATTAGATTTTTTTGTTTAAAAACCCTCTTGAAAAATAATATGGTTCCAATATAGTGCAGTTTCAGTGTCATTATGAAGTTTTGCTTTGGATTTTATTCCAAAAATTACTTTAGTTGTTATATTTTTAGATTTTTAGTATGTTTGGGTGGGACTAGCCAATTGGGATTAATAATGATGGAGGATGGGGATAGAATTATAATAGAGGTGGTAGTCAATCAAGTCATATTAGAAGTTCTAATAGGGATGTTTTTTGTGCTGAACATTTTGGGTCTATGTTTCCTAGGGGCATAAGGATGTCTATTCATTTTGATGCCTATGACCTAGACGTTTGAAATTTTTGAATATTTTGCCTCCTAATCCAATCTATAGAGGATATATAGGTCATAAGGGTTTTTATGGTCAAAGTTTTGGAGCGCATTCACATTCTCAAAATAGTTTTTCTCATCACCTAGAGCATGATTCTCATTTCATACCACTATAACCCCTTATTTTTAGAGGTGAACCAGTTGACAAACCACTACTAGCTAATTAGTTGCATATTGATCAACCTAATCAGCTTGAACTTGAGATAACCCATGCTAAAGATTTTAGAAAGATAATCACTCTTTCAGATATACCTGCCTCATATAAGGCAAACCTTGGTGGGAAATGTAGAAAGTTGAACTTATCAGGTGCCCATAGTGAGCCCCTTTTGAGATATGAAATGTTGAATTTGTGATGGAAAGGATATTTTAATAAGAAGAAAACCATGTATGTTCCAAATCATAATTTGAAAAGAATCTTGCCATGAAAATGCCCAAGCCTAAAATGCATAGACAAGTCAGATTGATAAAAAGGATCAAGCTAAAAATTGATGACAACACATCTAACACATGAACCAAATTATTGCCTCTTCCTACAACTGAGATGGAATTTAACATTTATCTACATGAGCAAGACAAACAAATAATTGAAATTTTGTCTGATTCAAAAGACTATTGGTTATCTAAGGGATAATTTTCTATAGAGTTGAACTTTTTTATGTTAAACTTGATATTTTGCTTAATACTTAGATACTTCAAACTTGATAATTTTGATAACTTGGGTAAATACAATGATTTTGGAGTTTTGATATAATTATATATGCTTATGTTTAATTTAAATGTGTTATGGTTTAAAGCATAGATAAAATTTATCAATTTTGATTTATTATTTTATAATACTATGTATCCTACTATATTATTAATTAATATAGGTCCCCACCGGTTAACATTTAGTGCCCAGGTCTATTATTTTAAACTCTTTGATCAAATTAAAACTTTTTAAAGTCTTAACTAATTTATCTTTAATTAAATTTAGTTAATTAATTGACTTTGTTAAAATTCAATTAGTTAACATTAACCAATAACTAACTAAAAGTTGGTAATAACATATTTCATAACTAAAGTTGAGGATATAAAAGAAGATCATGCATTTTTTTGAAGACAAAAGCACAACAAATATTGAAGACTTAACTATTTTCTAAAGTCTATCATTTATCTCTTCTTTCTATGCAACTTCTCTGAGATAGTACAACTTTTGCAAATAGACCCAATGGTACTTTATCTGATGTCTGAGTAATCACTTATGCAATATAGGTATATCCAGTTATATTTATTATCTATTACTAATTGTCTAATGTTTGATAAGTTTAATCTCTTTTGATGATTTCTATTTAGATTTATATGTACATATTTCAGGTATTCAACCTGAATAATGATGATCATTTCACTTTTATGCAACACTTCATTTATATATTTGATTACAAAGTTGTCATTTCATATTTTGTAAAAAAAGGATGTTGGTTTTCTCACTGAAATTTACTCTTTTCTACTAAGACAACTCTCATCTTGAGACTCGCAATTTTTTTATAAATAATTAACTCTAACTATATATATATATATATATATATATATATATATATATATATATATATATATATATATATTCTTTATTACATATATTTTTGTTTCTTCTATATTAAATACTTTAGTTATTTTGTTATCTAATTCTTAAGCTAGTTCTATGTAGTGTTCTTTTTATTTGATTGTGATAGATTTTATAGAGGTTATTTTTACTTATATTAATATTTTAGATTAAACTATATTTCAATTTACTTTATTTATTAGTTTTCTTCTAAATTTGTCTTTATCTTTTATAGTTAGTTCTATAGTTTACCTAGTTCTAGTTAACTTAGATCTTAGGTTGTTAGTTTGTTTTATTTCTCTTTGTTTGAATTATTCATTTTTCTTATTAATTTTATTCTAAATTTAGTTTTTATTTATCTTAGTCTAGTTCATTTTCATCTTGTTAAATAGTTTGTTATAACATTTGTATAGTAGATTGTTTTTTGTTTTAGTTCTTATCCTAGTTTCTCTATCTAATCTTTAGCTACAAGTTTGTTCCTTTTTAGTTTAATATTTTAATTGTATAGGTTTAGAATTGTTTTAATTATTTGTCATTAGTATTTTTAGAGTAATTTTCTAATTATATAGTTTTAGACCTTTAGTTTGTTCTTACTTTAACTTTATTTATGTTATCAGAATTTCCCTTTTCTTAGAATTTTCTTATGTTAGTTTTTTTTTCCTTTCATATTTTAGTTGAGTTTCTTTTCTAATTTAGGTTTATTTATCTTTGTTAGGATTAGATGCTTATATTATTATTAGTTTTTTATTTTTATTGTTTTTTGGTTAAGTGTTAGTTTCTTTTTCTTATTTTGATCTTTTTTTCTTCTTTATTTGGTTAACTTGTAAATCATTGCAAGAAAGAAGTGAAGATATCAATTGAATATACATATACATTATGGAATCAAGTTTATATTCTTCAAGAGAATATTTAATTAATAGATTTTATCTATTAATAGAATAGATTACAGATTCTTAATTTGATAAATAGATTTTTTATTATTATAATGGAATAAGTTATCTTGATAACTTGTTAATTATTTCCCAAAATTTATAGTAAAAACACCCTCATGTCTTTATGATATTATTCAAACCTTTAAGAAACCCTATGATTAAACTATTACAATTCTAACTTGACCTTCACAACAGGTGAAAGGGTTGATTCATTGATAGTAAAATTTTCATCATCAATAGGATCATCTAAATATTATCGATCATCATAATCCTATGTATGAAGATAAATGACACAAGTGGGAATAAATTTGATATCAAAAGAATCATGGTGAATATAATGTTTAGTCTTGAATAAGACTATGGGAATATCATTGCAAGGATGCATGCGAGAATGAGGTTGCAAGGAAGTAGGAAGCTACAAGATCAGACGAGGAGTTAGATCAAAAGTTTTGATCTTTAAGCTAATATCATTAGGATCATCATCATCAAATTCTAAAAGTTTGGGAGGAATGTTACCAATGAGCTTGGGATGTTTATTATAACATCTGGTTGAGTTGATAATAAAATTTAAACATTGTGACTCATGGAATGGAATGCTAGGCAAAGGCTCAAGAGTAGGAATCTTGAAGACACCATGATCTTGGAATTGTTATTTCAAGGGATAGTATCTCCTTGAATATTGTAAATCGCTTCATTATGAGGGAATTTAATGCATAAGTAGGCAAAAGAAGTGATAGCTCGTATACGATGAGTCCATGGCCTACCAAGCCAGATATTATAAGAAAGGGGAAAGTTTAAGATCATCACCTTTACACAAATGGTAATAAGTGGGATAGTAATAGGAAGCCACACATGCCTAAGAAGAGGCATTTGACTTCTATCATATCCTTGGTAGGTGCTACGTGTAGACTTAAGATTATACTCTAAATATCCAAGGGTCTTAATGAAATTAAGAGAATCAACACAAGTGTTGTAACCCTCATCAATCAATGCACATTTAAATTGGATATCACCTATTTGGATACTAATAAATAAGGGAGGATCATTAGAATGAAGCAAAATCTCATTGGGAATCATAAATGTGATGGAAATTTCAAAGAAAGAGAAGTGTCAATAGTTTCAACAACATTGATGGACATCTCTTTACATTATTGTAAGATATTATCCTCAGAACTAGATAAGGTTGCCTCCCATCCTGCTAAAGGAGGATGAGGGATATTCATTTCAAATATTAATTGCATAAGATGGTTTTAATGATGGGGAGAGGTCCTCATAAGCTCAAGAAATGGAATCTAAGATGGGAGATTAGTGAGCTATGCAATGGGATCCCACTCATCATAGCCCATGAGAATATTATTGGATATAGGTGCATAATGGTTAAGGAGGTCTTTAGAAGGAGGAGCCAAAGAGAACTAAAATTTGTGTTGATAAGAATAAGAAGGTTTAGAAGAAGGTTAAAAATCATTTGGTGATGAAGAAGTAGTTAGTTTAGATTGATCTTGAAGTTTGGAAGAAGTGTTAATAGAATGTTGATTATCATTGGAAGATTGATTATCATTGATATTAGAAGATGATGAAAGAAGGGTAGAAATAGAATGGGATGTGTTATCCAAGGGAGAATCATAAATTTGACCATCATCAAAGGCTATAAGATCTTCTTGCCCTAACTCATTCAAATGAGTTGGAGAAGAATCTTGGATAACATAAAATGTATTAGAAGGAGGTGAGGGTAGATAGGTTGAGAATCGATGAAAGCCACCACCATTCACATATTAGTCATGCTAACGACATTCTTTTTGAAAGTTGGTTCAACAAGACTTTATATATTATTGGTGGAAAGAGTGGGCTTATCTTGGTTTTCTTGAATAGGTTGATTATTAGGTAAAGGATCCTTATAGATAGCTAAATGAACATTTACTTGATTCAAGGCTTGAGCTTTATCATGAGTTTTGTAGTCCTTGAAAGAAATTTCATAAGCTTGTTGATGCTTGTGAGTGATAGAATCATGATAAAAAATAGGACCAATAATAAAATCCATAGATAAATTATGAATTTGTCTACAAGTCTCATGAGAATGACCCCAACTAGCATGAAACCAACAAAATTTCCTAGGATCATACCAGGTTTTCATAGGATGAGTAGGGTCAATCTCTCAAGGAAGAGGTCTAGGTAGACATTTAAGTAATTCAGCTAAGGAAAGAGGTTTATGAACATCAATGTTATTTGGTGAAGATAAATGAGGATTAGTAAATTGTTGAGAAGAATAAGTTAGTTCTGAAGAAGGGTTAAGAATGACAACTTGAACATTTTGAATGGTAACACCATTATTGGTAATATGGTGGTTTTTTTTAGTAACAAATGAGGACCCACATAAGGTTGGGGTGGCTTGAATTGATGCATAAGGAAATCTTGTCTTTTAGCTTGGTCAATGGACTCCTCTAAGGTACTTAGAGAGAGGTTGTGGACTTGATATTGTAATTTAAGATAAAGAGCATTGGTAAAGAGATGAAAGAGATTATCATCAGCCATGTTATGTTCACACTTGTTTCACAAAGTCTTCCATCATTTAATAAAGGCTGGGACAGTTTTCTTTTCATTTTTTTCTATTGATGAAATGGGCCAAAGTGTTTTTAGGAAGATCACTAGTTTGGAATTATTGTACTAAAGCATTCACTAAATCTTCTGAACTAGTAATGGAATGAGATCTAAGTTGATTGTACCAATCCAAGGCATCACTAGTGAGAGTTTTGGCAAGGAGTTTGGTAGCATCAAAGGTGTTTAATTTGACCTAATCATTATAAATATTTCTAAATGTCTTAAGATGATGGGTAGGATTAGTTGATCCATTATAAGAGATTGTAGGTGTTATACCTCCCATATCAATGTTAGCAATTTGATTGGTAAGAGGTTCATTTTATAAATGATTGATGAATTTGTTGACTAAAGGAGGTTGAGGAATGAGATTTCCTTGAGAATATTGAAAATGGGGAGGAGGAACACTTTGGTTATGTGTGCCCCAAGTCATTGGCTGAGGATTGGATTGAATATTAACAAGGTCATTCTACATTCACATCATTTGGTTCATATTATGTGCTTGGAATGTGTTCATTTGATTGATATTTTGTACTAATAGTTGATGAGTTTGATTAGTGTTATTAGAAGAAGTAGTATTGGTGTTTGTGTTGGTATTAGTGGCTTGGGTACCACTATTATTGTTGATATGAGCTTGAGAAGAGCTATGAGAATTTGAGGCACTAGTGGCAAAATTTTCTTGTGAAGTAAAAGATGGACTAGTAAATGGTTGAGAGGAATAATCACTAGAAACATGAGTGCCTTGGGTAGAAAACAATGAACTAGTATAATAATTAAGGATAGTAGATTTTATGAGAGGCCCACTAGATGTAGAACTAGCCATGTTAGTTGAGATACTATGTATGGAGGTATAAGATGTTAAAGAAGAAGATGCCATGGCATAAGGAGTCAAGATTGAAGGAAGAAGTTGAAAGCCAAAGAAATTAGTACCCCCAAATCTAGTTGAGAAATTGAGAGTAAGATAATGAGGTTCTTCAACTTGATGGCTAATCATGAGGTTACAGATGGTGGAAGGATGCTTACCTCTATGATGAGGGAATTTTGTGATAAAAAAAAGCATTCTAGGAGTATACTCTAGCTCAAGTTGATCCTCTAAGAGAAGAAAATGGTTTTGTTGTAAAGAGGTATGAGGATTCCCATAGTTCATTTTATGGGTTTCAATATGAACATTACTAGTATTCTCAAAAGGAACCCTATTTTGTCTATGATAGACCCTATTAGGATTGGTAAATTTCATCATATTTGTTGACTGAAATTTATTGTTTTCACCAAATAGAAAATTCATGATGAAAGGGAGAGACACAAGATGATAAAGTAAAGAATTAGAAAGTGACTGACATAGAACTAGGTCAACTTGGTTGACCTAGTGCAAAAATAGGGACTATGAAATTGTACAAGGTCCATAGGCTTGACCCAGTACATAGAAGAGTGACTAGTAAAAAGGGGGGAAAATCCTATAAATAGTGTTAGGTCAAATAAGTTGACCTAGTGTAGTATATAGGGGCTAAAAATTATGCTAGGTCGCTAGGGTTGACCTAGTACAGTGAACAAGAAGTAAAAGAAAGAGCCGATAACAAAGTATTTGAAATTAAATAAGGCAATTTACAATTGATCTTAGAAAATAAATGTTAAAAGTAAATAGACAATCAATTGAATTGATGCTAGCCAATCTAATTGATGCACACAAAGAAAAGCCCTGCACCAACACTAGCTAATACAAGTTCTTGCACACACAATTGAGCAAAGAGCAAGTAAAAAACTTGGAAAGTAAAGCTAGATAATTGGTCAACCTAGAATGTTAATTAGATTATTAAGAATAGTTTTAATTGATAAGGAGTTAGCTAAAATCAAGGTACTAAATAGCAATATAAGAATGGTTTTAGGTGAGTTTAGGATGAAAGGGACTATAGTGGTAATGATACAGGCTTGGTATTGGGTCCTACCCCCTCACTTCACACACCACATCGATAAGGGTGTCAGGTGCTTAGCCAAAATATACCATTAAACATGCTTGATACTTGACTAGAGGATCAAGTCATCTTCTCCTTTGGTGATGAAATCAATGTAGGTTAGTTAGGGTAGTCAAATTTTAAAATAATTTTTGATGTTATGTGATTTGGTCATGTGTGCATAAAATGGAAATAGTGAAACTAGGCAGTTAATTGAAAACATCTTAATTAGACTATGTGAACTATTCTAAGCATGAAATTAAATTTAAAAAAAAGATGTGATTAACATATAAGGTGAATTCCAAATTTGAAACAAGGTATATTGAGAACACTATATGCATGACATACAAAACTAGGTCGACAGGGTCAAGCTAGTACTAGTGAAGATAGGTTCTAGAAAACCTACTAGGTTGACCAGGTTGAACTAGTTATTTCAAATAGTACACAAAACATAGAACTAGGTCAACTAGGTCGACCTAGTTGGTTATGTAGGGGTAGTTTTAAAGACTACAAACTTGAAAAGAAAGTACACAAAAGGAAAGATATAGAGAAATAAAAATTGACCTTGATGGTGTAGAGATGAAAATGAAGGAGATTTCTAATCTAGAACCTTGGTGAAATATGTCAAAATATTGCAAACTAGGTCGATCTAATCAATCAAGTAATATATAAATCTATTGAAAAAGTGCTAAAAATGCACTAGGTTGACCTGGTTAACCTAGTAGGTTGAATAGAATGTCTAAAAATGCATTAGGTCATGTTAGTCGACCTAGTAGGCTAATTTAGAAGTCTAGGAAACTAAAACCTATACTGGGTCTAGCTAATCAATCAGACTATACAAGAACCTACTACAAAGTGGATGAAAACTTGGTTGACCTAGTCAACTTAGTAAGCTGAACTAAAATTCTAGAAAGTGCTAAAAACCTATACTAGGTTGATTTGATCAATCTAGTTGCATGTTCTTACACATAGATAAAAATAGCTAGGTTGAAAAAATCAAACTAGTGTGTTAAAATATATGATTGAAATGATGACAAAAGGATGAAATAAGTGAAATAAATCTTGCAAGGGTTAGTTTTACATCAGGTTCACTAGAATGTATGCAATCAAAATTGTATGATGTACATGAAGTAATCCTAGATCAGATAAGATAGATCACACCTACACTGCTGATTGGGTATACACTTGTTAAGCGAGAGCATGACCAATATGGGGATTTGTTAAACTTGATTAGGGGATCACTTATATCACTTGTCACAACATATCATGCTAAGAAGGGTTCTAAAGCCTACAGTCTAACAAAATCCCACAAAAAGCCTCAAAGAGTCCTATGATTTGATATTTCGATTATGCTAATAAACAAGATAGTAAACTATTCTAATAAAAAGAAAAGTAAACTAATCTAGTGTGCACCAAATCTTGTGGCACAAAATGGGGGTTAAAACAAAATAAATATTAATTAAACTAAACATGCATAGGAGACATATACTCACATCAATGTATATGGAATCCTAATAAATGGAAGAAAATACATATTGCATTATCTATCTACTTTTACAAAGGAGAAATAATGTTAAGAATACTTACCTTTAAAGATAGAATTGGCGAGCCTCAATCTCTCCCTTGGTCAAGGTGATTTGTAAGAGATTGTTGTGGTTGTAATGATAACTAAGATAAATTATATCTAGGCTACACGAGCTACCTAAGCATCAAAAAGACTTCTCCATAAGATAAGATCAAAGCTCCAAATAAAGTATTGAACCCTAAATATTTATTCCTTAAGTATAATGGTTAATAAGAAAATGTTTGTTTGTACTTATTCACTTAATTCTTTGCTCTTTTTTTACTCTTATGAAATGGTGGTAAATGACCATGTATATATACCATTATCTTACCTAAAAAATTCTAGACTTGTAAGCTATACTAAGTCAACTAGGTTGACCTAGCACATTTTTGGGTTAACTAATTAGGTCTATGCTAGGTTGATTAGGATGCTAACAATCTAAAAGAGATGAAGTGTCCCTAAAACACACTAGGTCGACCAGGTCAACCTAGTTGGCTGAATAGGTCAAAAGGGAAACAAGGTAATAAATGAAGGAATAAAGCATGATAATGACTGGAATGGATAGGAAAGAGAAAATAAGCTTAGGGTTCAAGGTTTTAGGAAATAAGAGTGTAGATGGCAAGTATCAAAAGGAATAAAAATCTTACAAAGCATAAATTGTCTACCCATCCCTTTCTCGATGCACCCCTTAAGGTATGCACTTAGAGAGATTCAGAATCAACAAGTTCTTGCAATATATGAAGTGTCAGTAATTAGTAAAAGTTTGAAAATATTATTTGTATTTAGTAACACCACCTGGTTTAATACAAAACATATCTCTTACACCCACACATCTAAGGATAATGAGATGAACACAAAGGTATTTGATTGAAATAGATGAGAAAATAATAGAACCTATGGAGGATAAAATGTCAAAAATATTAGTTCAATGTCATGTTCAAGGTGTAAGGGACACTATAAATTTGATAATAAAAGGCATACAAAATGATGTCAACTATTTGTTCAATTAATGAAAATTTTAAAACTGCACCCTATGGTGCATAATCTAGGGTTAAGAAAATACAACATGGAAGGAAGAACTATAGCAATAGTAAAGAATCCATTTAATGGATTTAAGACAATAGGAAATAAAAGTAAAAAAAAAGATATTAATGTGGCAAGATGATTAATAATGTAATCTATATTGACTAAGTCAACATCTAAATATGGAATTCTTAGTGAAACATGTAAATCCTTGAACTTGAATAAAAAATCTAATAAATGTTGTAGAAAGAAGAATAAGGTTTGATGACCCTTAACTCAGGGATTATTGGGTGTTTAGTGGTAGACTCCCAAAAAAAGATAGCATATTAGTTGAAGTAATAATACATTTATTTGAAATTTTTTGGCACAACAACATAAGGGTCTCATCTAAGTAAGATATATTGTTAAAATAAGAAAAGGTTCAAAAAATTGTGAGCCACATGCAAAACATTTGTTAGACATGACCCAAATAGAATTTTATAAAAAGTTTATTGAAAAATTTAAGTCCAATTGATAATTAGCCAAAGTTCATTTGATATGTGCAAGTCTTTACTATTTTAAAATTAACCAAGCATGCACCACATGTTGTTATAGGGTACATGTTGAATCTGTTATGAATTTTTATTTTTTTCATCATATGCATTGTACTTTACATACTAATGAGATTATGTAGGAATGTATGGTGTATTCTCCACATAACACATCAAGTTAATCCAAAGTATTTTTTTTTCAAAGACCTAAGGGATATTTTTTTGGCTAAACAATGTTTAGATGGAACTTGTAACAGTTTTGGTGGTTTGTCAAATTTTATGAGTTGTATACATGAAGAAATTTCACATGAATTTGGAAAGCAGCTATTTGATTATAAGAATTATAATTTTACAAAGTATGTGTTAAAAGGTGGAAAAAAGTCATCAAGATGTGAGTTGGTTATGACCAAAGGTTTTGTATTTGATTTCATGTTTGAATTCAAGAATAATAGTATCTACCAATATACAAGACACACACATAAATATAAAAGGTTAGATAATCAATTTAAATTATGCAATGACAAATTTCTAGTTAGAACCATTATTTTAGTTATTGTATTTGATAATAACTACACACTACAACCATAGAATGAGGTTCAATCCAAATACTATAGTTCAATTCAAGTTGGAATTTTTGTTCATATTATATTTAGGGATGGAACTGATAGCATAGATGATAAATAGAAATATTTTAAGGGAGAACCACTTTTATACGAGTGATGGTAGGTCACATTCTCCAGAGTTTGTCTAAGTTTGTTTTGAGATATTTTGTATAAATATGAATGCAAGAGAAATCATGTTCTATACACACAACTTTTGGCTAGAAAATTATGTATGGTTGTTTAAGAATTCTCAAATGTTTTATTGGTTATACATAATGTATAAGAAGAAAAATGTTCACCATTTTTGGAGCTTATATGAGGCTGGGCATCGAAAAGGGAAACATAATGGTGCAGGTGAATGTGTAAAAATATCCCTTAAAAATAGCATGGAAAGCATAGGGATGGTGCTAATTTTATCGATGCTACAAGTATTGTGACTTAGTGTAATGAAAACATTTGTCATGGATCAGATAAATATTCTCATGTGTGAAGATTATTTGAGTTAATGGAGGAACAAAACAAGGTAATATATGATTATTTAAGTATAGTACTTATATCAAGTGTTTTCCACTCCATTCAAATCTCAAATTCAAGTTCATGAATTATTTATACTAGGGATATGACATGTTTTTATCCTGCATGTATGGAATTTAATTAGAATGAATGTGAGTAAAAATAATGGGTTGGCAAATGGTATTATAGACCCATATCACCTGTAAAGAGTATATCATTAAATGGTGTCATAATTTGACTTTATCCACATCTCATATCTTGTGAAAATAGGTATAATTTGATCTTAATTTAAATGTATAGCCTTAATTTTATTAGTGATATCTTTACTTTTTCCTATATGTGGTTATAATTTGATTATAATTTAAATGTAGGGCATGTTTTAACAATCATTTCACCTGAGGATAATGATGAGGGAACAAACTAATACTTGTGTCATTATGTAGAGGCCAAAAAAAATTAACCACAAAAGTTATCGATAGAGAAGAGCTAATTTATCCCATTGGATTCGTAGTGGTTACAGGGACCTAGTTTCATAGGTACTATCATTAAAAAATAAAATAATTGTTATTTGAGGACTTTTAAACATATAGGGTGGTGTTTCATTATTCAAATATGGTTATCACTACAAATATTAAAATGATCAAATATCATGGAAAGCCTCACAATATAATTTTTTGGCAAGTGCGTGAATCTAACCATGAAGTGATTCTTGAAACACTTACAAACAGAGTTGATCTTGAAGGTATGTTAAATTGAATTCATAATTTTATCTTTGATTTTAAAATAATATAGTTAATTTATTTGATTTAATGTATTTTAATTTTCAAGTATTTTATCATTATGTGTTTATTTCTATTTAACATTTTTACTAACAAATTTAATGTAGGTTAGTGGCACCAAATAAGCTTCCACCTTCACGTAGTTGGTGTTGTGAGTAGATAATATTATCTTCTTGAAATAAAGAGAAGCCAAAAAATAATTCATATTAATTGTATCTACCTCAAAAAAATAGGTTTTCACCTTATCTCTATTTTTCCTTTCAATAAAATAAGAAAATAGTATTATCTAAGCTTTAATTATGGTCTGCAGACTTGATATTTTGAGTCTTGTCTTATAGGCCTAATTAATCCTTCATACTTGATTTGACCCTATGTAATAAATAATTAGTTTGAAATACTTTTATAATGTATAGTATATTGATCATACTACCTTAATAAACCTTCATACAATGTTTAAATCTAGAGAACAAGGCTAAACAATCAATTGTTATCTTTTTTTAGTTCCCTCGTCAAAAACCTACAAGAAAGACACACACGGTCAATTATTTCTTGTCCCACATGAAATCTCTTCCCATGATAACAATTGTATTATCTCTTAAATACATATTACACACCCATATGGACATGATTGCATAGCTGGTTCATTAATTGGGCTAACTAGCCATAAGATACACACCTTATTAACTAACTTCTGGTATGTTCAAAGAGAATTAGATGATAGAAAAAACTCATTATTGTGTATCTCTCATGTTGATTTATAGATAATCCTCCTAAATTTTCTTGGAGGACTCACTCATGCAAGTATGGGAGTTGACATCTCATCTCTATCCCTCACAGTTCTCCTGTAATGCACGATAAAAGTTACCTCAATTTGCACACTTAGGGATGAGGAGACTCTCTTGAGGGATGCATCTGATCAATTGTAAATTTCACTCCCAGGGATTGATAGAGACTAAAAAATTGTCATTATAGACTTAAAATTCCCATTCAGATGTGTATTAAATATGGTTCATTGATTGGGATAATGAGTTAGAATATATGCCCCCACTAACCAACTTTTGGTTTGCTCTGAGAGAATTGACAGTGAGAGTAAACTCATTTTTGTTTCTCACTTACTTTGAGTTAAAAATAATCCTTCGAGGGTTGATTATAAGAATCATACATAAAAGTGTAGGAGTTGATATCTCATCTATATCATGCATAGTTCTCTTGAAATGTGTGACATAAGTTGACTCATTTTACATACTCAAGGATGAGGAGATTCTCTTAAGGGATACATTTGATCAACTATAAATTTTACTCACAAGTGCTGATAGAGATTGGATAATAATTTTTCTATCCTTATTATGCACATTCAAATGTGTTGATAAAGATTATTCATCAATTGGGCTAATGAGTCAGAATATAATCCCCCTACTAACAAACTTTTGGTCCTTTAAGAAATATTTGGCTATGATAGAAAACTCATCATTGCATCTCACTCATATCAATTTAGAGAGAATCCTCCTAGGATTTATTATAAGAATCATCTATAAAAGTGTGGGAGATGATGGATCATATATATCCCTCATGGTTTTCCTACAAAGAATGAAAAATTTTGCTCAATTTGCACACTCAAGGATGTTAAAATTCTCTTAAGGGATGCGTTCGATCAATTACAACTTTCACTCTCAAGTCCCAACCAAGACTAAAAAATAGTTGTTATATCCTTAAAATGACCATATAGATGTGTCTGTGAAGATAGTTCATCAACTTATCTAATCAGTTATAATATATTCCCCCACTGACCGATTTTTGGCCTTTTGAGAGAGTTTTAGCTATGAGATAATACTCATTTCTACATCTCACTTACAACAAGTTAGAGAGAATCCTATTGGGGTTTCTTAGAAGGCTCATTCATGAAAGTATGGGAGTTGATGTCTCATATCTAACCCTCATGATTCTCCTATAAAATGCAACATAAATTGGATCAATTTGTACACTCAAGGATGAGGATATTCTCTTAAGGGATGCATCCGATCAACTACAACTATCACTCTTGAGGCATGACTAAGAATAGATAATGGTTTTTATAGCCTTAATATGTCTATTTGGATGTATTAGTTAATATTTTTTGTTAATTAGGCTAGTGTGTTAGAATATATGCCCCTGCTAACCAAATTTTAGCCCTTTAAGAGAGATTTGGCTGTAAGAGAAAACTCATTATCATGTCTCAGTTGCATCAAGTTAGATATAATATTATTGAAGTTTCTTATAAGACTCATTTATATAAGTGTGGGAGCTAATATCTCATCTCTATCCCTCATAGTTATCTTGCAATGTGAAACAAAATTTGGCTCAGTTTTTACACTCAAATATGTTAATATTATCTTAAGGGATGCATCTGGTTAATTACAAATTTCACTCTAGGGGCCTAACTGAAACCATAAAATGATTGATTTATCCTTAAAACACCCATATATACATGTTGATGAAGATGGTTTATCAATTGGGATAATAAGTCTAAATATATGCCCCCACTAACCAAATTTTGGCCCTTTAAGAGAGATTTGGTTGTGAGATAAAACTCATTTATGCATCTTGCTCATATCAAGTTAGATAAAATCCTCTTAGGGTTGCTTATAGGAATCATCCATAAAAGTGTGAGAGTTGATGACTAGTCTATATCCCTCATGGTTCTCTTACAACTTGTGATGTAAGTTACCTTAGTTTACACTTTCAGGGATGAGGAGATTCTCTTAAGGGATAAGTCTGATCAACTACAACTTTCACTTTTAAGGTGAAACTAAGACCATAAATCAATTTTTATATCCTTAAAACTCCCATCTATACATGTCGATGAAGATAGTTCATGGATTGGCCTAAAGATTCATAATATATTCCTCTATTAACCAACTTTTGGCCCTTTAAAAGAGATTTGACTATGATAGAAAACTCATTGCCTCATATCACTTACATTGAGTTAGAGATAATCCTCATAGGGTTTCCTATAGGATTCCTCCATACAATTGTAAGTGCTAAAAACATGTCTCTATCCCTCAAATTTATCCTATAATGTGTGACTTAAGTTCACTTAGTTTGTAAACTCAGGGATGTTAAGATACTCTTAAGGGATACATCCAATAATTGTAACATTCATTCTTGGGCCCTAATAAAGACCAAATAACCATCATTATAGCCTTAAAATTACCATTTGATCATGTTTATGTATATTTTTTGTTGATTGGGATAATGAGTGATGCATCACACTGATGAGTCCAAAATATGACTCATTATAGTCATGGATTTTCTCCTTTACACTTACTAATCTGCCATTAGGGATTGAGCATTGCATGTATCTTTAGGACTTCTAAATAGTTTAAAGTATAAGGTGGGTACTCTTAGTTTAATTATTATATGTGATTATAAGTTCCTATTATTGATATTCTATTCTAACTCGTTGCATGTTTTAGACCTCCATTTTTGTGATTACAGGTAATATAATAGGATAAAATAAATAATCATAAGTATTGGTATGATCCCATGGCCTTAAAAGAGGATTTTGTTAGAATATATAGCATTTTGGTAGAGCTACAAACTTCAATATTCCTAGTTATGGACTTTATCAACTATTATGGACTCCATTAGTAGGTGTTATGAACTTCAACAGGAAATGTTATAGATTTTGATAGAATTACTATAGACTCTCTTGGCAATATTTTTAAGAGCGTTTTGAGCTACCTCAAAGAATTAATATTTATAGTATTTCTATATATATAGACTTTCCATTTATATATTGTATCTAGTTCTAGGTTTGTATTTGTAAGCAAGATCTTGTAAAACCAATGCAAAATAAGTATTGGTAACATTATTTGATATGCAATTAAAAGTCCAATGGATTTTACTCAAAAGTGTATTGATTTTTTGTTATAACACATATCTATTTTGGTAGTTAACCCAATATTAGAAAAATAAATCTTGTTATAATAATTAGTGGTTACCAAATATCTATAAACTTGTTAGATTACCAGCTAAAAAAAGATAAAACCCTGTCTAATCAGAGAAGGATATTTTGGAATAATAGAAGTGGAATTTGGTACATAAAAAGATATTGTTAATCTTTAGTTTTTATCTCCATGAATTAATGAATTTGACTACATTAAATAAGTATTGATTTATTATCATCCTGATCCAATGGAGAGCAAGGGTCCACTCACCCAAAGAGTCAAGATGTTTTTGTGGTATTCATGTATTACTTTATTTTTGATTTAATTTAATAAAGTTATTTAAATTTTATGTTGATTTTTAACCTAAATGTATTAAATTTATTAATATGTGTGTATTTTCATTTGGTGTAGTGTTGATCCCTTTCAATCAAAATCATATTCTTATATAAATTAAATTCAATTCTACAATCCTAGTAAATTCAATATTGCAATCTTAGTTTTAAGTGTGTTTCTATAATTCTAGTTTTAGTATGCTTTCCTTTATGAATATTGAGTGTTTGTTATCATCAAGTGTGTTCATTTCAGGAGTGTGTTTGCTTTGAATTTAGATTGATATTTATGTAAGAATGTTTTCTTTACAATTAATTAAATAATATTTTATATTAAATTCTTAGAACATATCACTTTATCAAGAAAACCCCAAAACACATAACTATTGGCTAGATATTAAAAATAATTAATTGCAAATAGATTTGGACATTATCCTTGGTAACATATGATATCAACTATAGTTAATTAAATTAATGTGTAATAATGACACCCATCACACACCTAGTGCCTTAAATCTACCTTTAGCTTATAACTCTTCCAATAAAGCTCCATTACAAGGTTTATTATAAGATTTTTCACAAATTGGAAAATACTGACCTCACAATAATTTAAAATTATTTTGAATAAACTCCTACAATTATTTTTAAGATTATATCAATTGATGGATAAGTTACTATGTCAACTAACTCAACTTCTTCAATAGCTACTCTTCAACAACGTCAACTTTCTTTAGATTTTTCCTCAAACCATATACTTTTTCAATAATTTGACTTCAATTTGATCATGCACGAGATTTCAAAGTTTTAGTAACATCATACACAACATGAAACAAGGTTTCAAATAGTTTACAAATAGCTTCTTTCATTCAATCTAGAGCTTGAATTTACAACGTTAGTGAAGGTTTCAAGGGCTACAAAGTTCTTCTTGATTTTCTATGAGATAATCATGAAGTTAAAATTTTAGATAACTTGGATAAATTTCATATATCTTGAATTAATTGAACCAATTCATATTTGTCTTAAATTTGTCTTAGAAGACCAAATTACTCAAAACTACCCTTTTGTTATTAGTAATCCTAGTAAAGCCTAATGGAACCTGAAAGAAGAATTTCATTAAAAATTGAACCAAGTCTTGGTTCTTGGATCTAATAACACTAATTTCACTTAATCTAACTCAAAACAATTCAAATTTAACCTTGAAATGCTTCTCAACTCATAATTCATTAAAAATTGTCTTAAGAGACTAAGAGGCCTAGAAGTCCTAGGAGGATTTAAAATAAACTTGATCTAACATTAGATATTTTAATCTATGTTGAATGAATAAAACTTAAATGTTTTTTTTTTTGGCCCTAGGAGGTCTCTAACCCACTCAAGAAGTAAAAATAGGGTTAATATTAGGCTTTTTGGCCTAATATCATATTATATTTCTTGTGTTTATCATTCCAAATTTACCCAATCAAGATGAAAATTTGAAACCATAGAGTTATTATGTAAATATAATAGATGTCAAAATTTTATATTTTTTTATCATTAAAATTTGTTTCATGGTGATAACCCTATATTAGTGTTTTAAAGGTTTCTTGATATGCTGATAGTAGTAATAATTTATGTCAGAGCATTATATAGGGTTTGAATACCCAAAATTTAGTTTGGAGGTCTGTGCCAACACCATTAAAATTCACCAAGTAAAAAATTTACAATTTAAACCTTATCAATGCAAGAAAAATAATAAAACTTTGACTATATTTTATGCAAAATGGGGGTTTAAGGGGTTTTAAAGGTGAATTGAGCTTATCTCCTTCCAAGAACATCAAAGGAACTTAAATATATTTAAGGATGAAAAATACACTATTAAAAAACAAAATACCACTTTGTTCATACCATTTAATAAGAAAATTATAAAATACTATCTTGTTTAACCCAAAATACACACTTCTCCTTCTTTAATATTATTCTCCAACCTCCTCAATCACCACTGCAAAAAAATTCTCCTCAAAATTTATCCTCATGAATGGATATTTTTACTCTCCTTTCTTATTGGTTCAACCTCATCTCATCCTAACAACATACTTTTCTTAGATTTTTCCTCCAAGTGTTCCTCAATGCTTATCAACTTGCTTATTTTTCTCCTCCTTTGTTGGGATTCCTTATATAGGATGATGAGGTGGAGTTTTACATTTACATAGGTGAAAAACATGTTAAAATATAGTATATGGTCTCATATAACCTTTACATGAGATTAGTACCCTTTAGAATTAGTAAGTCATTGATTGGGACCTTGGATGATAACAAGCAGTAGTTGATACAGACGTGGATAACAAGTAGGAGTTGATGCAAATGTAGTTAAAAAGTAGTGAATCATTAATGTTTAAAATGTAGGATGTGATGCAAACATAGATAACAACTAGTTTTGAATAATACCTCCTTGAAGGATCCTACTAAAGGATTAATAAAATGAGAATTGGTCATTAAGAATGTGATGAGATTGATTAGGTGACATGAACAAGTAAAAGTGTGAGTAAGTAGGAGTATGGTCCTAGACATTATCACATAAGGATTAAAGTGTAGATGATTTTTATAAATATCTCAAGGTTCATTCCCTTAGGAATGGTCACAAACCATTTACAACATAATTTGAATTTTCAAACATAGTGTTTTGGATGGAAACTATTTACAATGATAAAATGACCTTTTCCAAGACAAATGAAGCATTCCATTCATTCATATTGATCATATAAACCATCCTATATGTCCTAAAAATTATGATAAAGTATAAATTATAATATTTACATACCTGAAATTGATCACAAGTCCACTTACATCACAAGTCAAAACTGATATGTAATGAAATGTAAATGAAACAAGTAAATAGTAAATATCACAATTAAATGTAAAATATACTTAATAATGAAGAACCTAACTTAGAGAAAAATGTGTTTTTTTTAAGATCCCCATATGATGTAATAATGATCACTAACCAATAATATGTGTAAACATTAAATAATCAAAATAGAAAACATGCATAGGTAAAGGAATCTTATTTGTTGAATAGTATATATGTGTATATGCAAATTTCTATGTATTAATTCAACATAAACAATAGGACATACATCAATAAAAAAATGTAAACCATAACATGTACATATAAAAAAATCCACCATATAGGCATACAATATGGGCCATAACATCATATAAAATAGATCACACCTATAACTAGACCCCTAGCACAATAACTAGTTCTCCTACTATCCATTGCCTTAAAATAAATTATGTTTTATTGACATAGATGTAGAACCAAGGGTGTTGGATGCCTCAATATGAGGAGAGACTCTCCTCTCAACATGTGAGTCATCAAATATTTGATCCACATCCTTTTAAAATTTTAGTGTCTATAAAACATATGAAATATAATATTTAATGCATTAGAATTATATATTTAAAATGATAAATTTTTAAAAAACAATATTTTGTAAAATAATTCTAGACACACTATATTCCATCCAAATGGTTGTCTAGGGCTATGACTAAATGTATAACATTGTGATGGAGAATCATATGGATCATACATATATTTTTAGATCTACATGTGCATACATTTATGTAAATATGACATAGAGTATCATTGCTTGAAGCTAAAAAAATTACTATGTTCTTACTAGTCTCCATCCCTAAATCATGACCTACTACAGAGATAGTGGATCCTTAGATGTCATCCTAACATCAGATAAACCTTCTTGTATTCCATGAGGGGTGATGATAGCATCCCTCATCATCTATAAAACCAATAAATGAATAATGTGTAACTGCAATGAGCATGATAAAAAATCTATGAATATAATATATATCTTAAAACATAGTTTTTTATTCAAGGGATAATAAATATATATGAATAAATATGTAATTTGAAAGTTTACAAATCTAAATATTGGGTACACCAGTGCCAATTGTGGCCTCTACAATATATTAAAGGCCTATTGAGCTACCCAAAATATCACTAATCATCTATACAAGTAATAAATAAAAAGTTCAATTAAATAAATTAGTCAATTAAGTAAACACATAAAAGAAAATAAACTTAATATTATTTTACAAATATGAACAAACTATAATTCAAATTAAACATCTGTATCAAATATAGATGGTAACGTAAATAACTCCTCCACAATAGGTTGATATGTCCTGAGAGGATTTAGTGAAGGTACTTCAACTGACATAGTGTCTAGCATGCTACTGTCATGCACTACTGAAGGATATACAAGTGATGTATGCTCTGAAATGCTAGTCTCCTAAGGTCCTAAAGCAAATCTAGAATGAATACACTCAAGTGTCATGGTTTCCTAAAGTACTAAAGCAACTTTAGATGGGATATAGTGAGAAGTACTTGTGTTTGTAGATGTTGAAGCAATTGTATATGACATAAACTATTAGGAACTATTAAAAACTCCACAAATGTAGTATGTATATGTCATACCTAAATAGGATGTCATATAAGCTTCCTCCCACATGATGTGCAATGATGCAGGGACTATAACATGAGTAGAAGGATGGAAACTAACATCAATACCAATACCACCAAACCACTACTACCACTACGACTACCACCACTACCACTACCACAAACACCACTAATGTCATTATTACTAGCACCAATACCTCTACTATATATCTCACCACATGTAGGATAAATATAAGTATTCAATGCATGCATACAATGGTCAATCATAATTTATTTTAGACTCGTAATTACCTTAAGGGTGTCCATTTGTATGGTATGATGCAAAATTTTAGGGATAAAATCATGGGTTATCATGCTTGTATTTATATAAATTATTTAGGATGGTTTTGATCTTACCTGAAACCAAGTCTATCAAATGAAAACCCACCTCACCTACCTTGGGAGGCCTTCATGTCAAAATAATTTAGAATTTCTAGCAACACAAACTCATAATAGAGTTTTCTCAAAAATTATAATGGAACCTCATTATTATTTCATGGGGGCTCATCAAACACCATCTAACACCTATACCAAAAGTTATTTTTATCCCCTTATTAACACACCAATCAATACTAATATGGTTTCAATTTGTCGGTGGTGGTTGGTTGGTTCTAGGATTAACAAATAAAGCACACACATATTATTTTGTTATTTTTTTTCTTAAAATCCTCATATGAAAATTTATCATAATTAAATTATTTTAGGACCTCTCTTTGATGAAAAATTACATCAAGTTGTTAAGTTATATTTCCCACTTAATTAAAAATAGTCTCTAGTGTATTGGCAAGTAAATTACATGAACTATCAGTTGAGGAGTGATGTAAACCATTGATTATTATTTTTTATTTTTTATTTTTTGCATTGTATTGTTCATAAAATTAAATTTCTTATGAAAAATCAAATTGTTCAGGGTGTTGTTCTACATTTTCTTCATGCAATGGGTCCATCATTCAATTGTGTATCTAGAATTATATAAATATAGGTTTTTTTAGAAATGCAAGAGAATATAATTCAAATATAATGTCAAAACCCTACATGCATAAATAAATATAAATACAAATAAGAAAATTTAAATTTAAAAATAAACATACCTGAGATAGCAACCAAAATATTGAATCTCATTGGCGGGTGCAAATCCAAAGAATGCATGCGGTTTATGAGAAAATGGGGATAAAGGAAATGAAAAAAACTCCTCCAAACCTACAAAAAATGTCATGGGTTTTAAAAAATATAGTCTTAAATGGGAAAAAAGGGGCATATGCCCTTATAGGTTTGTAAAGGGTGTATGCCCTTTGCAAAGTTCAAAGCGTGTATGACCTTTTCAAAGGGCATATGCCCTTTAGGCTTGGGCAAAAGACTGAGACTTATAAATTTAAACAAAATGGTATACACCCTTTACAAAAAAATTACAAATTTTAGGGATGTCACTATTTTTGCCTCCCTAAATTATGCATCAACCCTATGGTGTCCATGGATTTTATCACTAGGTCATCATTTACTCATCAGAGACATAATTTCATTTTTGTAACTATTGACACACTAACTAAGGTTGCACATGTATTTGCATCTTATTACACCTATGAGGTAGAGGATATTGCCCAATTGTATGTGGATCATATTTTTTCATTTTATAATGATTTGTTTAAAATCATTTATAATAGAGATTCATTGTTTGTACCTCATTTTTGGACCATATTTCAAGCAAATTTAGGTAAAAATATGAATTTCATTACAACATACCATCCTCAAATGGATGGGAAGATTGAGAGGATTAATTAGGTCCTATAGGGTATACAGATGGCATCAACCATCAGTATCAATGGGATTTTGTTTAACATTGTTATAATTTCTATAAAATAATATCTACAATATCTTCATCAAAATGGCTCCCTATGAAGTGTTGTGTGGATGACCCTTCATAACTCCAATGAATTAGAATAATCTTGACAACCATGTTTTAATTGGCCCTGATATGATTAAAGAAATGGAATAAAATGTTGTGTAGATTTGACAACTCAAGAAGGCACATGACTAATATAAGATGTATGCAAATTCTCATATGACTAATATAAGTTTTTTGGTTTGAGACTTGCTGCTCTTTCGAGTGAAACCATGTAATAATGTAAGGTGGATTGGTGGTGAACCTAAGCTATCACCATATTTTATAGGACCATATTTTGGATATTTTTCCTTAACTTCACATAATTAAGTATTATTTATACACCCAATGGAATGATGTTGCCACTAATCTTGTGCATCTATATATCATGCGAGGAGTAACCTTGCACAATCACCTAAGGCACGTAACCTAGATAAATCCCCATCAATTCTACTACACAATGGTGGTGAGAAAAATATACCTTACTTAGGAATTTGAGTTACTATGTTTATTCATTGTTACTACCAAAATTAGTTTGAATTTAGTTAGTTATTGACTGAATTCAAAAAATGTATATAATTATTCTCATAAAATAAAATTTTACACTATAGAGTTCAACACATCATGATTTACATTAAAAGGATTTGATTCATTTCATTAAATAAGGTGCTTATTTAATTACAATATATCTTTAGTTATATATTGATAACCAATTTACAATTACATCTAACAATGTCAACATCAAATCCAACAATGAATCTATCAAATCCAACCACAACAATAAAAATAATACTTTCAAAAATAAAGCTAAGTTGTGTTCATACACAAGCAAACCCATCAACTTTGGTTACATCAATAATACCAAAGTGATGACAAACTAATGACCATTAATAAAAATGAGTCATGGAGATCCATTACAATTAATTCTTATTGACTCAGGCCTAACTGCCCCTATATACCCTCTTTATGCTATATATTTCATGTTCATATTCCTCCTCTTTTATGGATCAGTGCTAGATTTAAAATTTTATTAATCTCTATTCCTTCTATGTATTACTTTGTAACAACCTCCACTCCCTCTGATCTTGTCTTAGTCTTTTGCTTCTCTAAGTCCTATGTCTTCTACTCATTATCTACTTCCTTATCTCCTGTAACTCACCCTTCTACACCATGGTATTCCATGTTGTTATTTTATATTTTTCTCTTGTGTGCCATTATCTTATGTGATGTGTTACCAAAATACTTGAGTAGTTTATTACAAAATTTGGGGTCTAACATCATCCTGTATTATTTTGATAGTCCATTCTAGACTATGTTTCAATTTCCTCCATTGACAAATTTGGAGGATATACCTTTTATGCTTTGTGCTTAAGTTCATCCCACTAGTTGATGGATTCCTAAATATTAGAATTAATAAATTCCACTTCACCCTTAAATCTCTTCAACTCCTTGATTTCTCTAAAAATTTATCATCTTGAGTTATCAAAGTCTTAATTTGGGTACTTGTATTTGTGATTATCCTCTAAGGCCCCAATCTCTACTAAAAATTATCCTCAAAGCACTGATAAACTAGCATTAATATGTTATCAATTGGCACTTATTTGAGTTTTCAGTTCTTCAAATTCCATTAAACAAATTGTGTGTTGGGCCCATTCCTTGATCCTTAATACATTCTCAGCTAATTGTTGGTGTTGTTGTTCCTCAGGCTTATTATAGGTGCAATCACTAAAAGGGGGGGATGAATCAGTGATGCTAGATATTAAAGATAATTCCAAAACCTTTAAACCCTTAACCATTTAACAAATAAAATCATGAATTATACACATCATTTATAAAAATGAACATGGAAGATAAAACAATATCAAGTACAAAACACATGATATATGTGAGAAACCCTCTTGGGGGATAAAACCCACTGAACCCTATAAGATGGACTATAGTTTTATAATAAAAAGATATAATATTTATACTAGTATCAATTGATCAAGGAACACTCATCCCTTATTTTAGTGAGACACCAATCCCACAAGGAGCTATTGTCCTTGTCTAGTTGAGCACCCACAACAACTAGACCTTTAGCAAGCTTTATCTTGAAAGGAGGAACCAACCCCATAGGAAACTAAGCACCCACTCAGCTCCCTTGAATATATCATACTAAACACCTATTTCTTCTCTTAAATTTATGACGACCACCTTTGTCTTCACTCTTCACCTTCAATCTCTCTCAAGATGCCTTTAGGACTAACTCACTCAAACTACCTCTTCTAGGCTCATTAGGTACAATGGCCTGTGTGTCCACCTACATCAACTTGATCAGAAAATCATGATTTATCCTCTTCACTATTTTTTATTCCTTAATGATCTGTCCCTTTTCTTTCAAAATTTCTCTCCTTCACTTGAATCCATGCATCCACAACTAGCATAATTAGTCCAATTAGACCTTGTACTTATACCACTGTCTTCATTTAACCCATCTTGGTAATATAAGATGATTTACATATTTGAACCAAACTTAACATAGGTCCATACACATTTTACATGTGAGAATCACACTCTTCATAGGTCATTCATTAACTCATTATCCCCAAACCACTATTAGGTCTTGGTGAGACCTAAAACAATTAGGCATTTATACTCACATGTTACATGTGAGATTACTTGGACCACCTTCATCCTTTTCCAATACTTAAAAAAAATAAAATCTATCTAAAATATTCCCTTTATCACTCTTTTATGGGTGAATTCCACCTGGAACACCAACTCAACACTTGAAACTACCAATTAGGTCTCCTCACTCTTTAGGCCTTCATACATAGAAAACATAGTCTCAAACTTTTGAAGCAACTACTCAAATATTTCACATATCCATATGATTATATCACATTGGTAAAACCTTAAATACATATAAAATATCTCCATGTTATTTATACACTTCAACACAAGCTCTAATCACTTAAATCAACTCTTTCAAAATGACCACTCAAACTGGTTATATACAGTCAAAATATAGTTATACTATTTAGAATCTCCATATTTGATTAGGGGAAAATTATGATAACCTATAATTTATTATAAGAATTAGAGACTTATATAACATATTCATACTCATTTTCTTCCTTAAATATTCTCAAAACACCATCAACATACTCCTACAACATGGTCACTCAATCTGTCAGTGCATTCAACAAACACAGTCAATTTCTAAGCCATTGTTCACACTAAAGATAGATTGGTCAAACATCCAAAATCTACAAAAATGGTTCTCATGGACTATATAATACTCTATAATATATATTTCATATTTAAACATCAAAATACTATAAATAACAAGTCAAATATTCTTCTCTCATCATTTACAGAACATGGTCAAACACACAGTCAACTTTAGATCTCAATATATACAACTCTATTAGCATTAAAATATTCTAATCAACTTTTATAGATTAACCTTTAATTCCTTTACAAATTTTAATTTTACATCACCTTAAAATTAATCATAGATCAAAATATATAATAAAAATATTCGGCATTAGTTTTTCCTTTGTTAATTTCAAATACCAATGATCATTGGTAAATGCAAATATTATAGACATGTGTCTTCATATCATGCTTACCAAAAGATAGATAAATTTCACTCCATTTATATCCTTACTATCCTCCTAAATTTAACTCTTTAATTCTCACCATTGATCATTGATCCACACTTTCTGACTAATATACTTGGCACCCTCGCATGCCTTTTGACCATTGACTATTTGACTCAAACCACACCATTGATATCCATCAGCATGAACACCCGCATGCCATTGATATTCTATAAAATCATTGTGATTGAGACACATGTCACTATTTCATGTAATCTTAGGAACCTTTGACATATTGACTTCATGTGTGCCATTGGATCATATTCTGGATGGTGAACACTCAATGCTAGATCTATCTTGACTAGTTGACCCTAGATTTCAATGTAGTTATACTTGATGGTCTCTGGCATATCATAATCTATAAGATTAACATTGAAGTTTTATAACTTGAGCTATAAAACACTTCAAGATTCTAAATCTTCAGAGTACCTTTTTGGTACTAGAGATAACATCTTCATGAAAACCTTTGACCACTATTGACTTTTTAAGTACCTACACTAAATGCACAAACTTACTATTTCATTCATATTTGCATGACATGAAGTGATGGTATGCCTTATCTTAATCTATAACATGCATGTTTCTCTTTATAAATAATCAAATGACACACCAAAACTTCACCAAGACATCTATGGATTCCTTACAACTTCTTCTTTGTCCTTATAGACCTACACATGTGCCACTTCTCTCTAAGCTATCAAACAGAACTTCCTTGTCATTCATGCACTAGTAACACATGCTCTCTTTTGTTGTAAAATGATTGTCATTGATATCAAAAGAGACACTATGGATTTTAATGATGTCAAAAGGATCAAGTAGGATTAATGAAGAGAAGAGCATGTTTTACTAGTTACACAGTGTAAAGTTGTATTGATTTTATAGAGACCATTTGTGGATGTTTGAAGTGAATCAGATAGAATATTTTTTATGGATTTTTCATGAGCATCTTATAAATAAGGTTTTTATGTTTATATGAAGAGTGATGAGCCTAGAATTAAATTATATTTGCTCTTAGACATTATAAGTTTTCTCAATTAAACCCTAATGGTTTAAGTCATAACATTCATAATATTTCCTATTTTTATGTTGACTAGATATAGTCTAGACCTAGTAGATTAAGTTATATCTTAAGCCCTTTTCATCATTGTAAAACTATACCCTTAGACCTAGAAATTATCAGCTTGATAAAATGTTCTAAAACTTTTTATTTCATAAGTCTTTGACTTAAGATTTGTCCCAACTCAATCAATAGTTAGTGCTTAATAATACATTGAAGATCCAATGATGCATAGTGAATTCAATTTTTCAAAGGCAGCTTCGAGTAAATATGTCAGTGACAAGTGTCACAATCATGAAGCTTGCATAGTAAATCTATGGATAATTTTAAGTCAAAAGGTCAATGATAAATATGGGATTACCAATTGTCTAAATAGTGGGAACTTACATAAATGTATAGAAGGCATGCACTAATGCCAAGTGTCATATTCTCAAGAGCTAATTAGAGATAAAGATTGTGCTAGTTTGAATATCTAATAGCATGCAGGAGCTCATATCAAATGATATAATGGACATGTTTTAAAATTGAAGAGTTAGAGTCCAAAAGTGTACAAAGATCCAATAGAGCGTATAAGCCTATCAGAGATCAATCAAATGGATGTATTTTAAAGATGATCAAATTTAATGTAGATCATCATATCAAGGTACCAAAGTTAAGATCAATATTCGATATTTAAATATATGATCATCTTAATGGTTAAGTGTAGGAACATGTAGTTAATCCATAAATAATGGCATAGATAATGAGGTAAATCATTGTGATCGATCAAAATTGTGTAACAAGGGATGTGATTTAAAACTAGAGACTGATATTTGCTAAAGATAGTAATGAGACCAAGAATCATGACAGTGGAGTATGAGTTCAAGATATGGGAAACTTGTATTTCAAGAAATATGAACTAAGTCTAGTATTAAGCATGGTGTGTTAGTAGACTAGTGTGAACATAAAGAAGATATGGAACACTATATCAATTACTTATATATACGACATCTAGGGTATAGGTAGAAGAAACTAAAATTATTGAATTGTGTCAAACAAAAAATATAGAGACATAGAGTAGAGTGAGAGAGAGATGAAGTGTGTCAAATAGAGATAAATATAGACACAAAGACAAATGGGTGGTAAGGAAGAAAAGGAAGAGAATGTGCAGAGTATGAGTATTTATAGACTAGACTTATAATAGATAATTGAGATTGGATTCTTTTATGAATTAACATTGTAATTTGGAGTTGTATCTCCATAATAGATCTGATTGGTTGGTGCCATCAAACACGCTGAGTTGGTGCTCAATTATGGAGTGGGTGCTTCTTTAGAGTTGGTGCTCTTAAACCAAGGGATTGGTGTCTCCTTAGGTTTGGTGCCCTCAAATTTATAGTTAGTGAGGTTTTCACTATGAGGATGGATTAGAAATGTAGAGTCTAGCAGTTTCCCTTATTTGGTTTTACACATATAAATATGGTGTCATGTGAATTTGTGTATGTGTGATCTCTACATATTTTATTTAATCTTCATATGCTTTTTAATCTATTTTAAAAAGTATTTTAAGAACTAAGTTTAATTAATTTATTGATTCATCCTCCCTCCTCTTAGTAGATAGTTATGTTCTAACAATTGGTATCAGAGCCCTGGTTCCTTAGAAGAATCTTAATTAGCTTAGGTAGATTAGGATGGTGAACACAAATGTATAGTCAATAAGGCTCTTCCTCAAACAAGGCACCTCTCTTTGATGGATCAAACTATGTATTTTGGAGCATCAAAATGGAATCATACTTATCCTCATTAGGGTTTGATGTATGGATGTCTATTGTAAATGGATAGACAACCCCTACTACAACTCCTACTAATCAATATTCAAAGAAGGCATATGAGAACAATGATAAGGCTAAGAATGTTAATCTATGTGGATTGTCTAATTTAGAGTTTGTCAAAGTGATGCATTATCAAAATACACAAGATGTTTGAAATAAATTAAAGAGAATTTATGAAGGTGATGACAAGGTAAAGCAAGCTAAGATACAAACATTCAAAGGCAAGTTTCAAAGCCTTAAAATGAATGATGAAGAAAAAATTGTAGATTACCTCCTCGGATTAGATGAAATAGTCAATGTAATTAGAGACCTTGGAGAAGAGATGAAATAATTAATCATTATCAAAAAGGTCCTAATATCTCTACCATCAAGGTATGACTCTAAAATATCTACAATAGAGGAATCAAGAGATATAGATAAGCTCACTATAGATGAGTTGCAGGGAACTTTCACTACCTATGAGATGATAATGGGAGAATCATATACTTTCAAAAGAGAAGTTTTATTCAAAGTATCCAAACCAATAAAGGTAGAAGCACCTACATCTAGATCTGAGGAGATTGATGAACAAGAATCAAACTTTTTCATAAGATTAAAGAGAGGGTCTGTAAAGTACAAAGGTAATTTACCCTTTAAATGTTTTAATTATGGTAAAGTAGGACATTTGCTTCTAAATGCCCTTATAATAAAAAGGATAAATTTGAGAAAGAAGAGAATAGTAAAAGAATGAATCCCCACTATTCCAAAAAGAATAAATTCTTTAAAAACAATAAGATCTTATATATAAGAGAAGATAGTGATTCATTGGATGAGTGTGATAGCTTAGATGATTATCATAATTGTGCCTTTGTGGTTGAGGTAAATGAATCCTTATTCATGGAATTAGGATTAGCTTCTATTGATCTAAAAAGAGAAGATGTTGAAGACTCATATAAATAAGAAGAAGGAGAAGCGGATCTAGAGTGTGAACTCATCTATGCTTTAGAGGAAATAGATAAGTTACGAAAAGAGAATTCAAAATATATGAAGCTTAGACAAAAAGAGATTGAGAAAATGTCCAAAAATCTTGAAAAATATGATCAAATGGTGGTTATCCTAAAGACACAAATTGAAGAGGTTAAAATAATAGAAGATGTAGTCAAAATTGAACTACAATCTAAATTTGATGAGTGCATGAAGTTAAAAGTACATATAGTGGCTTTGAAAAAAGAACTTGAGAAAGCTAAAGATTAGATAGACAAAGGTCTAAAGTTGAAAGGAGGATTAGACATTCTTGATGATTTGATCAACTCTCAAAAGCCTTCAAAATAGAGATATGTTCTTGGTTATGAAAAAGGAAAAAGTTCCATAACTAGTACATCTACTAACCTATATGATAACTTCAAAGCAAAAAGATATTCAGAAGCAAAGAAAGAGAAAGATTTCTAGGATACAAAGAAAGACTCAAACATAGATGATGTGAAGAAAGCTGAAAAAAAGCCTAAAGAAAAGAAGAAGATGAAGGTAGATAATGCATATGGATACACAAAAGTGAGAGACTTGAAAAATATAGAGTTTAGAAGATCTCCTCATACTGTACAAAGAAATGCTATGACCAGTTATTCCTCATCTTTCTATGGTTATTGTTATATATGTAATCATTTTAGTCATAGGACTATTGATTGTAGAGTTGTACCTAAAATGAGAATAAATTTTGTGATTAGAAATTCATTTTTTCCCTTGTTGGATACAAATGTAATATGCTATAAGTGTAATAATTTTGGTCACATAGCTAAATAATGTAGAACAAACATTATAAGGCCAAAAACACAAATTAATAAGAAAGGCATGCCTCCCATTGTGAACAAAGGTTCACAAATATTTTTAAAAAATAAAAATAAGCCATATAAGAAACCCAAATATGTGTGGAAAGTGAAAGATCAATCTATGATTGCTTAAACTACACTCCATGCCAAGGAGGAGAATTTGTGGGTAATAGATAGTGGTTGTTCAAAACATATGATTGGTGATAAGAGAAAGTTCATCAAATTGAGCAAATGTAAGGAAGAATTTATGAGCTTGGGAGACAACACTATAGTAAAGATCAGAGGTAAAGAAACCTTGAACATAAATGAAAAACTACCTACACATGATGTCTTTTATGTTGAAGGATTAAAGCATAATCTGTTAAGTGTTAGCCAAATGTGTGACAATGGATATATGGCCACATTTAATGTAGAAGACTAAAAATTAATGATATATGGAAGAGTAGTTGATTAAGGGAAAAGAACTGAAAGCAATATCTATAATCTTATTGAAGTAAATGGGAATAATTGCTTGATACAAATGATTGATGAGAGTTGGTTATGGCATAGAAGAATGGGTTGTGTCAAATTTGATAACCTAGTCAATGTGAGCTCAAATAAGTGTGTTAGACACATCCCTAAGATAACCAAACTTGCAGACACTACTTTCAAGGAATGTCAACTAGGCAAGCAGACAAGGGTCAGATTTCAAACAAAGGAGTATGCAATTACAAAGCCTCTAGAATTAGTTCATATTGATCTTTGTGTCCAACTAAGATAAGAGGATATAAAGGAGAGAAATACTTCATGTTATTTATATATTATTACTCAATAATGACATGGGTAACATTTTTGAAGGATAAGTCTGAGGCATTTAAAAAATTCAAGATCTTTAGGGCCATGATGGAGAATGGGATTGGATGAAAAATAAAATGCTTAAGATATGTTAAAGGTGGAGAATTAACCTCCAATGAGTTCATAGAGTATTGTGATAAACATGGAATCAAAAGACATTGCACTATAGCAAGGACTCTACAACATAATGGAGTTGTTGAAAGAAAGAATAGGATAGTCAAGGAGATGGCTAGAACAATGCTAAAAGAGGCCAATTTATCTGATGGATACTGGAGAGAAGCTACCCAAATAGTAGTATATATATTGGATAGAGTTAAACTAAGGGTAAACAATGACAAAAATCCCTATGAACTATGGTATGGAAAACCTACCTTTGTTAAGTAATTTAGAGTGTTTGGAATCCAATGCTACATCAAGAGAAAGGAGGATAAATTGGAAAGCTTTGAGTCAAGATGTGATGAAGGAATATTTTTTGGTTATTCCACTTAAAGTAAATCATACATATGTTACAATAAAATGATACACAAGATTTTAGAGAGCATAAATTTCAAGGTTGAATAAAGCTTGAAACATGTTAAACTTGATAAGGAAATTTGTATTGAAGAATCAGATTTTGAAGAAGAAGTAGCTAATGAAGATGCTGAGGAAATTAATAAAAATGCACTTAAAATATCTGTTCAAAAGAATCATACTATATATAAGATCATTATTAATAATAATGAAGGAGTTTAGACAAGGAGAAGACTTGCACAAAATAAGGATCAAGTAAGTTTTTCTCTAATATTTGAAATTGAGCCTAAGAGCTATGTTGAAGCCAACAAGGATGAGAATTGGCTAAAATCTATGGAAGAAGAACTAAGCCAAATTGAAAATAAAAATACTTGGAAATTAGTTCGAAGACCTTAAAATAAGAATTTGATAGGTACAAAGTGGGTCTTTATAAACAAACTCAATGAGGATGAAGTTGTTATAAGAAATAAAGTAAGATTGGTGTGCAAAGGATATACACAAGCTGAGGGCATAGATTTTGAGGAAACATTTTCTCTATTTTATAGATTGGAAGATATAAGAATGTTTTTAGCATTCTCTATTTACAAGAAGTTCAAATTCTATCAAATGGATGTTAAGTTTTCTTTCTTAAATGAGAACCTAGAAGAGGAAGTCTACATAGAACAACCTGAAGGTTTTCAGCTATCAGAACAAGAAGATTACGTATGAAGACTAAAAAAATCTTTATATGGTCTTAAATAGGCACCTAGGGCATGGTATTCAATATTAGACCAGTACCTACAACAACAAGGATTCAATAAAGGATGTGAAGAAAACAATCTATACTTCAAATTAAAAAGTGAGTAAACACTAATTATTGTTTATGTAGATGACTTCATATTTGGTGGTAGCAACAACAAAATGTGCAAAGAATTTACTACACAAATGCAAAGTGAGTTTGAGATGTCTATTTTTTGAGAATTTTATTTCTTCCTTTGTCTACAAATAGGAAAACCTAATGAAGGGATATTCATATCCCAAACCAAGTATGCAAAGGAAATGCTTAAGAAACTTGGAATAGAATATAACAAACTAACTAGTACACCCATAATAACTAGATGCAAGTTGAGCAAAGAGGATGAGTCCCTTGATGCAAATTAGACTATGTATAGATCAATGATAGGTATATTTCTATACCTAACTACATCAAGACCTGATACCATACAAGTAGTGTGCATGGTTGCAAGATTTAAAGATGCTCCTAAAGAGTCACATGTCAATGCAGTGAAAAGGATCTTTAGATATATCAAGAGAAAAATTGACTATAGCCTATGGTATCCTACAAGTGAAGATTTTACTTTGATAGCATATATATATGATGATTGGGTAGCAAGTGTGGATGATAGAAGAAGCACTAGTGGTGATGCATTTTTTCTTGGAAATAAACTTGTTTCATGGTTGAGCAAAATGGAAGAGTCATTTACTCTTTCCACTATAGAAGCAAACTATGTGGTAGTAGTGGCATGTTGCATTCAAGTCTTGTGAATGTAGAAAACACTCAAAGACATCAAGGTAGATTACAAGTCACCTATGTCTATTCTTTGTGATAAATCAAGTTCTATTAATATATTAAAGAATCCAATGATGTATTCTAGAGCCAAGAACATATCAATCAAATATCACTTTTTAAGACATAAGTTTATAGATCAAGAGGTCACAGCAGAATATGTGTCAACTAAGGATAAAATTGTAGACATATTCACCACACCTCTTCACAAGGAATAATTTGAATATCTAAGATAGAATTCGGGAGTGGTGGCTCCTATACCACATCACTAGATCTTAGTGATAAGGCATGAGTCCAAGGAGAGAATCACAAAAGCCATATTAATCCCTAGAAGAAGAAAGAAAAGAAAACTTAGGTATGCATATTTTTCCAAATTTATAATGAGTTGATGGTTAAAAATTCTTGGATAAACTCCTTATTTGATAAAGGGGGAGAAACATCTAGACAAACAATGAGAAAGAGTCCATTTGCCATTGCCATCAAAGGGGGAGAAATAGTGCAAATGCTCTTTATAAAAGTTGGGAGAGGTGAAAAATGCTCTTTGTAAAATTTTGAAAGAATAGAGCATGTGTCCAAGTTGAATTTTGGCAAATGTGCCATTGCCTAAGGGAGAGCAATGCCAGAAGCCAGGTTATGTCCAAGTTATGTTTTGGTATGAACAACTTCAGTTCAAGCTAATGCAAGAAATGCCAAAGAAGGATAAAAGTATTAGAAGATTAGATCATTTAGTTTGAATTAGATCATTTATTTTTCCATCAATGTCAAAGGGGGATATTATTGGAAAATATTGTCATTGATGTCATAAGGGACACTATGGATGTCATTGATGTCAAAAGGATTAGGCAAGATTGATGAAGAGAAGAGCATGTTTTACATGTTACATAGTGTAAAGTTGTCTTATTTTTATAGAGACCATTTATATATGTTTGAAGTGAATGAGATAGAAGATATGTTATGGTTTTTTTCATGAGCATCTTATAAATATGGTCCACAAGTTCAAATGAAGAGTGATGGGCCCAAAATTGAATTATCTTTGTTCTTAGACATTATATAGTTTCTTAGTTAATGTTGAAATTTTTTGAATTATAGTAAAATGGGGTCAACCTATACTATTTTAAACTTTTGAAGAAGGTTTTTGCATGTCCTATAGGGGTCTCATAATGATTCTATACATCTTACTGGGCCTTGTCCTAGTCCTTGTCTAAGTTCATCTCCCTTGAAATGGTCTAGTCAACCAAAGTTGAACATGGTCAAACATATTAAAACCTAGTCAAAGTGAAAAACTATGTTTAATAGGTCCTAATATGGTCTTTAGAATGTTATGAAGTGTTTTCAAGTCATTAATTTATCATGTGCTAGGTTTCATGTGGAAAGAGGGTCATTTGGCCACTTTTCTAGCCTATTAATTGACTTGTACAAACTTTTAAGCATGAAAATTTGTCACAAAGGTGATTTTTAACGTGGAAGAGGTTAGGATCATGTAAATATCAGTTAGATGTCAGCTAAAAGTCATTTATGTGTATAAAATGTAAGTATCTCCTTGTTTTTAGGCCCTTTTAGGCACTTGTATGGATTCCTTGAACTCATATTTAGATAAAAATGTGTGTGGATTGACTATTCACCTCCCCATACTATTTTACATGATTGGTTTTCAAGTATTATTCAAAAAAAGTTCCATCTACAACTTGTTTTCCTCCATTTTCTCTTGGCAAGCAAGGAAGGGCCAACTTAAAGAACATGGCATGGGCCATACAAGTGGAGTTGGGAAGAGTGATTTTGGGGGTGGATATTAATCTAAGTGAAATTAATTTTAATAATAATAAATTTAAATTTGCTTCCCTCTCCTTTTTGAATAATGGCTAACACTCTAGATAACTTTTTATGGATTTACAACCATGAGGGGGTCACTATTTGAGCTTGTCTCATATTTTATTGTTTTGGCTTAATGGAATTATGTGTTGTAGGTGTTTATAAAATTTTTTTAAGACATTTCCATGCTTATTTTGGTTTTGGAGGGCTCAAGAACTTGGGAAAGCCTCTTTTAAGCTGGTATATGCTTGTAAAATGTCTAGTTTACACTTGTAGTCATCTCAGTTACCTTGAAAGTGATTTATTCACATTTGAAAAGGTGTTTTGATGTTGTTTTAGGGATTTTCCTGATGTATGTTAGGCATTTAAGAATTGAAAATTGTTTTTGAGATGCTTGAAAGGCCTTCCCTTAAATATCCTTGCTCTTTCATGTTCTTGCATGCATATCACAGTCAAACCTTCATCTACAGGCCTCTATTGACATCATGATGACATCATGACTAGGTAACAACCTTCATAATTGTTTTAAGTCTTGGGATATAATTGGAGTTTATTTTTGAGAGGGTTGAGCTTGATAGAGAAGGGTTAAAAGGTTTTATGAGATTTTAAAGAAAATGTGACTGATTTTTTGAGAATTTTGTCCCAAAAAAATGAAAATAGAGGAACCTATGGTTTTTTCAAGCATCATATATCATGGATGAGGATCTTTTAATGCCTTTTAGGATTTTAGACTTGTTATCCTTGGTATAAGTAAAAATTTCACCAAGTTTGGAAAAGAAGGAATGAAATGTGATATGAGTTTGAAGGTCTTGAAATCATTCTAAAACACAATAATAATTTTTAGTTTTATCTACAGTCTTCTAAAAAGATGAATGGTTTGACACCTCTAACAAGCAACCATGCATTGCCTCATGCTTGAATGATTCTCATTGACACAAATATACATTCATGACTATAATATCACCTCAATAAGGTTGAAGCATGGTTTTTACCCCTAAACATTCTCCTATGTTTGTACATAGGCCTAAGAAAGGCCATCTACAATAGGGGATTTCAAATAGTGATATGAAAGGTTAGTTTTGGCCTTATCTTTGACTCCAAAGGAGAAGAGGATGTTTGGTGACTCCAAGAACTTCATGAGAAGTTATATCATCTTCAGATAGGCCCTAAACATCACCAAAACACCTCAAACAAGATTCAAATAGTCTATAACACTCACCTACAGGCATGCCTAAAATGCATGAAACACAGTCAAACATAGTATTTGGGTAGTGAGTGATGGGTTCTTATTTATACTTAAAGAGATTTTATGGGTGTAATTTGGTTTATATAGGTGTAAAGTAACCTTAGGGAGCTCATGGAAATCTTAAATACACCTAATACAAAGTTTGACAAAGTCAAGTCAACTTACAGGTAAGACAAAAAGTCTCAATCTAGGTAGTATCAACATTTGGGAACATTTGAAATTGCCTAAGGTGAATGAAAGATCAAATTTTTACTGTGTGTTGAAAATGGAAATTCAAGGAATCTCAACACACTAAAAATAAGTTTCAAACACCTCCAATCACCTATAGTAAGGTATGTCTCAATCAACAGTCAGTGACCTAGAAGATGGGTCTTAGTGGCATTTTAGATCATTCAAGGTAGTTATAAGGAGAAGATAAGAATTAATTGGTCATCCAACCTAGAGTGGATTTTATAAATATCATTACCATGACTTACATGATCCAAACTAACATCTATATCAATTGTGAATAACTAAAAAGGTTGTCTCAATCAAATAACAACTAAGCCTAATCTTGTATTTACAGGAGTATAAAGATGGTTGAAGGGATCAAGATGATGTGAGTCTTTGGATGAATTATATATGATGATGAGACTTATATAAAATCATATCCATGATCATATGGTAAAATAAAATCCTATAAACAAACAAAACTCAATCAACATGCATACCCTTGCAGATAGTGTGCACTCCAAGAGTCTGCCGTAGAGATTTGGGAGGTTTGGAGGCCAAAAATTAGAATTAGATGTTAAAATTTGATCTAGAGCACCCTTGATAGTTTTTAAATCCTATAAAATTGTTTTTTTTAGACTAATAGGTAAATTTCCCTCTATTTTGTCTCAGACAGGGGGCACTTTTCCCTTTGCATAAACCCTCTTCTCTTATTGAAGGAGGTAGAGACAAGGACCAAAGGTCAAACAAAGATTACAAGAAGGTTTGTGTAGTTGGTAAATATATATTACAACCTAAAAATCCTTTAGATAGGGTTGGAAACCAATAAGGGTTCCTTGTGCAACTAGACCTACAAGTAACCCTAGTTAGGCATTCTCAAGGCCTAATACCAAAGGAAAGGTCACTTCTAATTCTATACTTTGTAAAGAATTAGAATGATTTGAATCAGGTTCATGGAGGTAAAAATGAAGTTTTTAAGCCATAATTAGGTATGGGAAACCATTAGAGAGTCAGATTGAGTCTCAAGTTATAGGTAAACCTATTAGCAAGGTCTAGGCCTAATGCCAAATAGGGGTTAGGTTCCATTTCAAGATTTTGGTAATATATTCCAATGATTGGAGGAGGTTTTTAGGGTACATATAGAAGTTTTTAAACCTTTAGTTTCTAGTAAAATCCATCATGAGATCATTTTTAACCTAGAGTGTGCTCAGACCCTACCAGGAAGTAAAAAAAAGAGATCGAATGTCAACTTCAAGTGCTTGGAACTCCCACAAAAATTTTGCATGGGAAATAAAGGTGATTTTAGAAGTTATAGAGGGTCATTAAGGATCCCTTAGTGTTACTTTGAGAGGATTCCAATTTCAAACATTTATGAACCAAGGTTAAGACTAGAATTCACTAAAAACCTTTGCAAACCTCCTCACAAACTCGATTGGAAAGATGAAGCAAATTAAGCATGAAGATGAGATCTAAATGACATGAAACCTTGGGAAAATGTAGAGGAATCTCTCAGGCACCATCCAATGCCAAGTTTTTGTATGGAACTATATGGACAGGGCTAGAATAGGGTTATTTTTGACATTTTTTATGTGTTTTGCAAGCATGGTGAACTTTCAAGAGACAAAATCACCTTTTGGAGGAATTTTAGGACTTATTATAAGTCCTCATGATCATTTTAGTAGGTTATTAATCTCCTAAGTCTATCTACTATCTCTTTCCTTTTAGCCAGTCTAGTAGGCAGATAGTGGAAACTTAGGAGAAAATGGTAAATCTTTAATTGGAAGGTATTTTAAGGATTTTTTTATTAAAAATAATGCTATGTAAAATTTATAAACATGAATTTACTCTTATTATATGGATCATATGGTATAATTGAAGAGTTTTTAGGTGCCAAGTGTGAGAGGTGTATAGAAAAGAACTATTTTGAGACTGTCAAGGATGATTATGCATGGCCAGAATGATAGGGATGATCAAAAACCTAGCTAATGCATGTGATGTACTATTAGTAACCCCTCTCACTAAAATCTATAATTATACCTAATAAATTTTATTCATAAGGTAGTTTTGGAAGGGAAATCATGAGGGGTAGTTTTTTTTTGCAAGGAAAGGAGTTTCTTGACCACATTACAGGTCTTGGATGATTGGAGATGACACTTATAGCTCTTATGGATACATGTATTAGCTCATATTTCAATCACATACACAAGTAACTGATATTTATAGTGGTGACAAGTGTCTCTATGACTCTTGGACTCCCCTTCTCTCTCTCCTCTCATATCTTCTATAAATTGAGCCTTCTTGGCTATTGTATGGATCTCTCTACCTGGGTATGGTGAAGACCTACCAAAAATTTTCCTTGAGATAATAAATATTTTTTTTCCTCATTCAAATATTTCACTAAGTGTACATGATGGTTGTTATTATTGTGCAAGTGTAAGTTTCATTTACCTTCACATGTTACTCTCCTTAGTACCTTATGTGTTTGTAATCTCTCTTTTACAGGTTAGGAAGAAGTGTCAAAGTAGATTGCAAGTGTAGTGAGTAGGATTCTCAATATAGTGTCTTACAAATTCCTATTTTCTAGTTCCTCTTAGCCTATGATATCCCTAAGACCCCATGTTGAAGTATTTATGTGAGAGGGAAGATTGACAATGGATGAAGTGTATGTGAAACTTGTCCTTAGCTCCAAGTGCATGCTAATGGTATGAGTAGAGAAAATATTTTCATGTATCAGTTCCTATATAATAGGTTTACTTTCATTTTATCCCTATCCCTTTTCATCCCCAAGTGTTAGTATTAGGATATGAGCTTTAGTGATGCATCAAGGGGAGCTAGCCCCTAATCTAGAGATCCACCACCTAATAGGGATACCCACAGCCCTAAGGTGGTTCCATTATCTCACTTGAATGAGGAGAGACTTTTCATCTCCTCATTGGGTGCAAGTTCAAGTGACAATAGTTTTTGGCACACCCAATGGGACTCTTGTTCCATGATATTGAGGAGTTTTGGTGTTCTCCTCAAGATAGCAACCTTTGGAGGCAATTCACTAAGCACTAATGGAGACTTCAAGTACATATCTACTAGTTGAGAAATATAGGTATACTTATTTAAATTTATTTTCTTGTTTTATGCTCTTTTTATGAGTAATTCATTGAGAATTGTGAGTTTGAGCTTGTATTAACACAATTTGGGGAGACATATCCTTCTTTGCCTCTTCCCCTTCAATATGAGTAAGCTCTTGGCCAATCTTGTCATGATCCCCATCAAGTGTATGTTGCCTATGACCAGCCTTATCAATGTTATGCTCCATCTATCCCACCTAGCTCCTCTCCAAGCCATTCCATTGCTAGTTTCGAAAGGACTCTCATTGGTTATCAAGATTACATGTTAGACCTTAACACTAGGTATGGTTATGGTCAGGTCATCCCTAGTGTTTGTGTCAAGGCTATGAAGGATACTTTGGAACAAGTCAAAAGGGAATCAATTCCTATATAGAAATCTAGTTGCCCATGTCTTTCTAATGAGATTCTTGATATTTTTGGTTTGGTTTTTCATCTATAGGAGAGATTGAGAGCTCATGAACCAACTCAATATTAGCAACTCCAAGTCCTTCATGTAATCCCTAAAGTTTCCCTTCTTGGAGGTCCATCCAAGAGAGAAACCAAAATAAATACGACACCATGGTGGAGCGGGGTAACTTTCTTAGAGGATATGGTGAAGAATAAATTTTGAGTTTTGAATCTCGTCTTTAAATAGAAATTAAATTGGCTAATTAGATTTTGAGGCAATCCATCATGGTAGTAGAAGGTGAACTCTCCAAGCCTACTTCTCTAACTTGAAATCAAGGTGTCAATCCCAAAAAAACTCTAAGTTTCTTAAACATGTCATTCACCCCTTCATTAGCCTATTAATCCCATGAAAACATCCTTGATCCTACCTTCCCAAGATGGAAAGAGGTGGTGGCAACTCTTGAAGAAAGGAAAAAATAATATTTAAGTGGAGAAGTTGTTAGGGAAGAGAAACTTTAAATGATTCAACTCCCTCCCACCCCTCCTAAACAATCCATTGAACCCATCTTTCCACCCCTTCTAACTAATCAAGGTTGCCTTCCCAATGTTGAGAATTGCATTGCTACTTAGGAGTCCCCTTTGGCCAAGCTTCCTATTTTTGAAGTGCCCTAATGTTGATATCACTAAGAGGGAGGATGAGATTGAAATCTCAGATTGGATTGAAGATGAAGAAGGAGTGAATGTTGGTGAGGAGAGGTCAAGTTATGAAGCCGAGGAAGAAGATACTCCTTGTGTTGGAAAATATGCCTTGAAAGAAGTTCTCTTAAACTCCAAAGAAGAAGAGGAAATGGTCTCTTTTGTTTCTCCTTTTCATGATGTAGACTAGTAAAAGGATGATGATCTATGGTAGAGATTTGAGAGCATATGCAATGAAGTTGAAGCCCTCAAAGAACCTACAAATCCTTTGGATCTGACTATCCATGTCAATCATGAAGATGTGTCTCAAAAGGAGGACATGTGGTAGATTTATATGCAAATGCTCCAAGAGTATGAGGAAGATGATACGACTAAGATCCTAAACAAATAAGCTCAAGATGTGGGAGAGCAAGTATGTATTGAATAACATCATCATCAAGATGGTCTATATCATGATGGAGAAATCTATGATGATCTTAGGCCTGTTGAAGGTGACTTGGAGCTAGTTTCTACATCCACCTATGAAACTACCTCCACCAACATCAAAGAAGAATGTGAGAAAGAAACACTTCCTAATGATCATGATACAATGCTCCTTGAAGAGTTTGAAGAGGTTGTGACAATGGAAAAGGATGATGAGATCCTTCAATGAGATAAAAACTTGTAATAAGTTTTTCCATGCATGGATATGCAAATCAGTCATGAAGAGACAAGAGGACAAAAATATGAAGCATGATTTAAAGTCCAAGAGGACTTCATCTACTTTGGAGACCTATTTGAGATGACTCCATGCAATGACATGTCAAATCAAGGAGCTAAAAGAAAGCATGAGTCATCTAATACCACATCCAAAAGGAAGCATGCTTGGCATCCTCACCCATCTAGTGAGGAAGGAGACCTAAGGAACTTCCCTTTTGATCAAGGAAGGGAGGTATGATCAAGATGTGCACATATTTGTTTAATATTAGTTGTCTTATTTTCCCTAAGTGCTTAGTATCACAAGTGTGTCCTTGTTTTGTGTGTTGTTGGGTATTTTGTGGTTGTTCTTTCCCTTTGTGTGTTTTGAGGTAAGTTAATTGTATTATTGGTCTTTTCAAGGTCTGGTCCTAATGTTTCTAAGTGTATTCTATCTCCTTTGCCCAATGGATAAGATAAGGCTACTAGTCCTTAACATAGACAAGCATGTTACCATTAGGAGTTGCCAAATTATTAACTTCTAGTCAAATGGGGCCAACCCATACTATTTTAAACTTTTGAATAAGGTTTTTACATGTCCTATAGGGGTCTCATAATGATTCTATACATCTTACTTGGCCTTGTCCTAGTCCTTGTCTAGGTTCATCTCCCTTAAAATGGCTAGTCAACCAAACTCAAACATGGTCAAACCTAGTAAAACTTAGTCAAAGTACCAAATTATGTTTAATAGGTCCTAATATGGTCTTTGGCATGTTCTAAAGTGTTTTCAAGTCATGAATTTATCATGGTTTCATGTGACAAGAGGGTCATTTGGCCACTTTTCTACCCTGTTAATTGATTTGTATAGACTTTTATGCAAAAAAAAATTCACAAAGGTGAGTTTAAAAATGGAATAGGTTAGGATCATGTCAGGGGTAGTCAGATGTCAGTCAAAAGCTAATTATTTATAGAAAATGGGACTTTCTCCTTGTTTTTAGGCCCTTTTGGGCACTTTTACGGATTCCTTGAACTCATATTCAGATAAAAACATGGGTGGAGTGACAATTAACCTCCCCAAACTCTTTTCCATGATTTTTTATCAAGGATAATGGAAAAAAAGTCCATCTACAACTTCTTTTCCTCAATTTTCTCTTGGCAAGTAAAAAAGGACCAACTTCAAGCACTTAGCATGGGTCGTACAAGTGGAGTTGGCAAGAGTGATTCTAGGGGTAGATATTACTTTGATTAAAATTAATTTTCATAAAAATAACTTTAAATTTTGTTCTTTCTATTTTATGAACAATGGCTAACATTCTAAATAGCTTTTTATGGATTTGCAACCATGAGGGGGTCACTGTTTGAGCTTGTCTCATATTTTATTGTTTTGGTTGATGGATTTAAGGGTTCCAAGTGTTTATACATGATTTAAAAGACATTAACATGCTTATTTGGGTTTTATATGTCTCAAGTACTTGTAAAATCCTCTTCTAGGCTAGTATATGCTTGCGAAATGTCTAGTTTTCACTTGCAATCATCTCAGTTGCCTTGAAAGTGATTTATTCATGTTAGAAAAGGTGTTTTGATGTTTTTTTAGGAATGTTCCTAATGTATGTTAGGAATATAAGAATTGACAATGGTTTTTGAGATTATTGGAAGGTCTTCCCTTATATATCCTTGCTCTTTCATGTTTTTGCCTACATATCATAGTCAAACCTTCATCTACAGGCCTCTACTAATGTCATGATGGCATCACGACTAGGTAACAACCTTCATAATGGTTTCAAGCCTTGGGAGATATTTAGAATGCAGTTTTGAGAGGTTTGAGCATGATAGAGAAGGGTCAAAAGGTGCTATGAGAGTTTCAAGAAAATGTGACTAAGTTTTTGAGAACTTTGTCCCAAAAAATGAAAATAGAGGACCCTGTGATTTTTTCAAGCATCATATATCATGGATTAAGAACTTTTGATGCCTTTTGGAGTTTTACACTTGTTTTCCCTAGTATAGATAAGAAGTTTATCAAGTTTGGAGAAGAATTAATGAAAGGTGATCTGAGTTTGAGGGTATTTAAAGCATTCCAAAAGACACTTATAAGTTTCAGTGTTATCTATAGTCTTATGAAAAGAAGAATGGGTTGACACCTCTAAAAAGAAACCATGCATTATCTTATGCTTGAATGATTCTCATTAACCCAAACATACATTCATGACTAGAATATCACCTCAACAAGGTTGGAGCATGGTTTTTACCCCTAAACATTCTCCTCTGTCTATACACAGGCCTAGGAAAGGCCATCTACAATAGGGGATTTCAAACAGTGATGTAGAAGGTTGGTTTTGGCCTTATATTGGACTCAAAAGGAGAAGAGGATGTTTGGTGAATATAATAACTTCATTATAAGTTATATCATATTAAAATAGTCCCTAGGCATCACCAAAAAACCTTAAGCAAGTATCAAATGGTCTATAACACCCACCTACAGGCAGGCCTAAAATGCATGAAACACAATCAAATAAAGTATATGGGTAACGAGTGATGGGGTCTCCTTTGTGGTTAAAGATATTATATGGGTGGAATTTGGTTTATATAGGTTTAAATTAACTTTGGTGATCTCATGGAAATATTAAATACACCTAATACAAATTTGGACAAAGCCAAGTCAAGCTACAAGTAGGACAAAAAGTCTCAATCCAAGCAGCATCAACATTTGGGAACATTTGAAAGTGCCTAAGGTGAATGAAGGATAAATTTTGAAATATGTGTTTAAAAAGGAAATTAAAGGAATATCAACACACTACAAACAATTTTCAAACACCCCCAATCACCTACAACAAGGTTTGTCTTAGTGAACAGTTAATGACCTAGAAGATGGGTCTTAATGGCATTTTATATCACTCAAGGTAGTTCCAAAGAGAATATAAGAATTAATTGGTCATCTAACATAGAATTTAGTTTATAAATATCATGACTATGCCATACATGATCCAAACCAACACCTATAACATGTGTGAAGAACTAAAAAGGTTGTCTTAGTAAAACAACAACTAAGCCTAATCTTGTATTTATAGGAGTATAGAGATGGTTGAAGGGATAAAGATGATGGAATGAGTATTTATAGGAATTATATATGATAATTAGACTTATATAAACTCATATCCATGAGAATATGGTAAAATAAAATCCTATAAACAAATAAAACTCAGTCAACACTCATACCCCTGTATACAGTGTGCACTCCAAGAGTCTACTTGAGAGATTTGGGAAGTTTGGAGGTCAAAACTTGGAATTAGATGCTTAAATTTGATATAGATCACCCTTGGTAGTTTTTAAATATTATCCAATTGTTTTTTTTTTGGATACTAATAGGGAAACTACCCCTTGATTTATCTCAAATAGGGGGCACTTTTCCCTTTGCATAAACCCTATTTTCTTGTTGAAGGAGGTAGAGACATAGACTAGAGGTCAAAAAAATATTGCAAGAAGGTTAGTGTAGTTGGAAAATATCTATGAAAACCTAAAAAACCTTTATATATGGTTGGAAACCATTCAGGGTGCCATATACAACTAGACCTATAGGTAAACCCAGTTATGCATTATCAAAGCCTATTACCAAAGGAAGGGTCACTTCTAATTCGAGACTTTGTAAAGAATTATAAAGATTTTCAGTATGTTAATTGTAGTAAACATGAATTTTTTAATCCATAAGGAGGTAGGGGAAACCATTGGAGATTTATATTGAGTCTCAAGTTGCAGGCAAACCTATTGGCAAGGTCTAGGCCTAATGCCAAATAGGGGTCAGGTTACATTTCAAGCTTTTGGTAAGCTATTCCAATGATTGAAGTAGTTTTTAGGTATATATAGAAGTTTTCAAACCTTTTATTTTTTCAATTAAATCCATCAAGAGATCATTTTTGACCTAGAGTGTACTCATACCCTATCAAGAAGCAAAACATGGAGCTCGAATGTCAACTTTAAGTGGTTGGAACTCCCACCAAACTTTGAATGGGAAATGAAGGTGATTGGAAAAGTTATAGAGGGTCCTTAATGAGCCCTTAGTGGAATTTTGAGAGGATTCCAATATTAAACCTTAATGAACAAAGGTTAAGACCAAAATTCACTCAAAACCTTTATAAACCTCCTCACAAACTTGATTGGAAAGATGAAGAAAATTAACCATGAAGATGAGATGTAAATACCATGAAACCTTGGGAACACGTAGAGGACTCTCTCAGGAACCCTCCAATGCCAAGTTGTTGTATGTAACTATACAGATAGGGATATAATAGGGTTATTTTTGACCTTTTTGTGTGTTTTGAAAACATGGTGAGCTTTTAAGAAACAAAATAACCTTTTAGATGAATTTTAGGACTTATTATAAGCCCTCATGATCATTTTAGAAGATTTATAATCTCCTAAGTTTATCTGTTATCTCTTTCCTTTCATCCAGTCTAGTAGATAGATAGTGGACACTTAGGAGAAAATGGTAAATCTTCAATTATAATGCCTTTTAAGGATTTTTTCTTGAAACTAATTATATGGAAACTTTAGACACATGTCATTACTATTATTATATGGATCATATGTCAGAATTAAAGAGTTTATAGGTGTCAAGTGTGAGAGTTGTATAGAAAGGAGCTATTTTGAGACTACCAAGGATGATTATACATGGTCAAAATGATAAGAATGATTAGGAACCTCTATAATTCATTTTAGGATTCTTAGTAACCCCTCTCACTCAAATACATCATCATACCTAATCAATTGTAGTCATAAGTAAATTTTGGAAGGCAAATCATGAGGGGTAGTTTTTTGTGTACGAAAAGGAGTTTCTTAACCACATTACAGGTCTTGGATGATTAGAAATGACACTTTTATCTCCTTTGGATACATGGATCACCCAATATGTCACTCACATTCACAATTAACTAATCTTTATAGTGGTGAAAAGTGTCTCTATAACTCTTGGACTCCCTTCTCTCTTTCCTCTCATATCTTCTATAAATTGAGCCTTCTTGGCTATTTTATGGATCTCTCTGCCTGGGTATGGTGAAGCCGTGTTAAAATTTTTCCTTGAGATAATATAGACAAGTTTTTTTACCTTATTCAAATATTTCACTAAGTTTACATGATGTTTGTTATTCTTGTGCAAGTGTAAGTTTCATTTACCTTCACATGTTACTCTCCTTAGTACCTTGTGTGTTTGTAATCTCTCTTTTGTAGGTCAGCAAGAAGTGTCAAAGTAGATTGTCAGTGTATTGAGTATGATACTAAATAGAGTGTCTTATAATGCATATCATCTAGTTCCTATTAGCCTATGCTATCCCCAAGACCCCATGTTGAAGTATTGATGTGAGAGGGAAGATTGACATTGGATGAAGTGTATGTGCAACTTGTCCTTAGCTCCAAGTGCATGTTAATGGTATGAGTAGATAAAATAATTTTGTGTATCACCTCTTATAGACTAGGTTTAATTTCATTTTATCCTTATCCATTTTCATACCCAATTGTTAGTAGTAAGATATGAGCTTTAGTGATGCATCAAGGGGAGGTAGCCCCTACTCTAGAGATCCACCTCCTAATAGGAATACCCAAAGCCCTGAGGTGGTTCTATTGTCTCACTTGAACAAGGAGAGAATTTTCATCTCCTCATTGGGTGAAATTTAAAGTGACAATATTTAAACCATAATGGTTTAAGTCATGGCATTCATAGGCTTTCCTATTTTTATGTTGACTAGATATAGCCTAGTCATGGTAGCTTAAGTTATATCTTAAGCCCTTCTCATCATTGTAAAATTGACCCATTCAACCTAGTAATTACTAAATCAAGCAAATGTTCTAAAACTTTATATTTCTTAAGTCATCGACTTAAGATTTATCCCAAATCAATCAACAGTCATCGCTTAATTATACACTAAAGATCCAATGATGTGAAATGAAGTCAATTTGGCAAAGGCACCTCTAAGTAAATGTTCTAGTGACAAGTGTCACAATTATAGAGTTTGAATAGTAAATATATGAAGTAGTTTAAAGTCAAAAGGTCAATGAGAAATTTAAGATTTCTAAGTGTCTCAATAGTGATAACTGATATCAATGTATAGAAGACATGCACTGATGCCTTGTGTCACATTCTCAAGAGCTAAGCAAAGATAAATATAATTTAGTTTGAAGATATAATGGCATGCAAGAGCTTGAATCAAATTATCTAATAGATGTGTTTTAAACTTAAAGAGTTAAAGTTTATAAATTTACAAGGATATAATAGAGCATGTAAGCCTATCAAAGATTGATTGAATAGATGCATTTTAAACATGAGAAAAATAAATGTGGATCATCAAATCGTGGTGCCAAAGTTAAGATCAATAGTTGATATTTAAATATATGATCATCTTAATGGTCAAGTGCAGGAACATGTAGGAACTTGTAGTTAATCCATAAATAATTATATAGACAAGAAGTTAGATCATTATGATTATCAAAATTGTGTAACAAGGCATGTGCATTAAAACTAGAGACTAATATTTGCTAAAGATAGTAATGAGACCAAGAATCATGGTAGTGGAAAGTTGAGTTCAATACAAAGGAAACTTGGAGTTAAAGAAACATGAACTAAGTCCAGTATTGAGCATGATGTGTTAGAAAACTAGTGTGAAAATAGAGAAGATATAGAACCTTAGATAAATTACATATATATACAACATCTAGGATACATGCAACAGATACTAGAATTATTGAATTATGTAAAATAGAAAATATAGAGACACAGAGGAATAAAGTGAGAGAGAGATGAAGTGTTTTGAATAGAGATAAATATAGACATAGAGACAAAGGGGTAGTGAGGAAGAAAAGGAAGAGAATGTGCAAAGTATGAGTAGTTACAAACTAGACCTATAACAAATAATTGAGATTAGATTCTTTTATGAATCAACATTGTAATTTGGAGTTGTAGCTCCATAGTAGAATTGGTTATTTGGTGCCATCAGACAAGTTGAGTTGGTGCTTAACTAGGGAGTGGGTGCTTCCTTAGATTTGGTGCTCTTAAACTAGGGGATTGGTATCTCCTTAGGATTGGTGCCATTAAATGTGTAACCAATGAGTTTTTGATTCTGAGGTTGGATTATAATAGTAGATTCTATCATCTATTCTCACCATGGTTTTTTCCATATTAGGTTTTCCACATATAAATATGGTGTCAAGTGAATTTATGTGTATGTGATTTTTGTATATTTGATTTAATCTAAATATAATTTTTAATCTATTTTAAAAAGTATTTTAAGGACTAAGTTTAATAAATCTACTAATTTACCCCCATCTTAGTAAATAGTTGTGTTCCAACATCTTTGACATCAATGACCATGCTCAACAATATCCCCCTTTGTCATTGATGGCAAAACACCCTTATAATGACTTCTTACTCATTTAAAATCCTTCATTATGATATTTCTCCCCCTTTGACATTAGTGAAAAAGGGTATTTTCCTCAATATTCCAACTTGATCTTTGACTGAATAAACTAGTCACAGAGCTTAGAAATCTCCCCCTAACATCAAGATCCATCTCATGTCATCTGTTATTTGGCATACACCAATTTGAACTTGGGATTGTGTTATCCTTGGACCTATCTAACTATATAAATAATAATCTCTCTTTTTTCATGCATGAAGATTCAATACCTTGTCATTTAATATCTGTCTTCTTAATTCATAATTATAGTAGACATCTTCACACTTTTATCATGACTGAAACATCTCACATATGCTCCCCCTCACATCATGCAAATCTATTCAATCCTTTAAAATTATCTGAGTTATCTCCCCCTAACTCCATGCTTAACCTCGATCATGATACCTTCAATAAGTCTTCTCAATGAGCTAGGTCTACCAACAACTCTTCAACACTGTCCACACTTTAGTCAAAACTCTTATGGAAACATCTTATCTTCAGAACATTATGACCTCCATGGCATACTTAACTTGACATATGTAGAAATATGAGACCTTTTATATGATATCAAAAATGTGACAACACATTCTCCTCATACTCCATATCAACCTTGTCTTCAGTCTTTCAACATTTGATCAATCAATTTAAGCAATAGAAATTATCAAGTTCTTATTTTCAAGACCAAAAACCCTGAACACACATTAAACACACTAGAACATGATCAACATACCTTTATATGCAATAGAATATTTTGACAACACACCATCATTGATTATACACTTGGAGATCTTTATTTACTACCTATAGATCTTACACACATAGATTAATTCTTCACCACTTTGACCAACTAGACGATCCTTCAAAGATTTGACCAAAACTTTAACTTTAGGATCATTATGCTTGAATATATCTTTTAAATCATTCCATCACAACACTTTGGAGTATATTCATAAAACTCATTGTTCCTTCTTATCCAAGTACATTTTCAAAATATATTTCTTGTCCTATAACATCAACCAAAGCTCAACTAGCATCCAACATGCTTTCTCTTGCTTATCAAGTGTCTCCTTGAAGCCTAGATAGAGATACCATAACCCACAATGTCCTATAACATTGTGAAACCAATATTTGTCCACAACTCCTCATATTCCTTCTCATCCTTGGTCATCTAAAATTGATAGTTATTTTTTTATTAGAGTAAAGAAAAGCAACTTGCTCATCTACTACAATATTCTCCTTTTCTTCTAAGATAAAATTGATAACATATGGAGACAACCTAGATTCAAGACATATCTTTTCATCTGAATAAATAACCTCATCATTAAGCATTGACAACTGATGTTATTTACATGAAACTTACTCAATAATAGCATGATATTCTCTTGGATCCATACATACCTCAGAACTAGCCTCAATTAGCACTTTGGTCTTTTCCTTGAACTCTACATGAACTAAATTTTGATTCTCATTTTATATTTGGATAGATGAAACATTCTCTTAGCATTCTTGAACCTTCTTCATATTTGATTCTTGTTTTGATTTAGCAAGAAGTCCACCTTGATCTTTAAACTCAACTAAATTAGTTTTCTTGATATTCACTTAGGATTCCATACCAAAGATTGACATTTATTAAGCACACTAGGATGTCTATGCACCTTATTATGACTTTAGAGCATGCTTATAAAATATCTTGTAATATGAAAAAATTGATGACAACTAAAACAAATAACATCTTATCTCTTAGGTTCACTATTCTCAAGCTTTACTATCTTAGGTATCCATACCTAGGTTAGTCTTTTCCCATGCATTATGGGGTAGAATATAGCAATATGTCCCATGTCATGAACATTATAGCAGACTACATTAACCAAACCTCTAGCTGACTAGCTACTCTTCCTTCTATATTTTCTTGACTTATGACCAAAAAGATTACATGTAAAGCAATGACCATGAAATGAACTTTCATACCTTATAGTGTTTGGTTGCCTGATAGGTCTTCTCATGTTACACTTGGTACTTTCATCCTTCTTATCTTGAGCTAACTTATCTTGCTCTTTCTCGACCTTGTTTATTTTGACAAAAAATTTCTCATGCTCATTCTTCAATGAGTCTAGCTTGGTTTTCAATTGAATGCTTTCATCCTCTTTAGCTCTCATACTTGAACTTGTAGACTCTAACTAAATTATGAGATCTTGGATGGTCTCCTTATCCCTATTAGCTTATTTAGCCATGTCATCCTTCAATCTACATGTTTTATCTTCAATAATATTTATATAATCAATATTGGACTTCAACTCATCATGCTCACCTTGTTTTGAACTCAACTTATCATTTGTCTCTTCTAACTAAGTCTTGATATGTTTGCATTCTTCCTCTTTTGAACTTAGATTTGTCTTTGTAACCCTTAATTGATCCTCAAGAAAGATGATATATCATATTTTTATCTTGAGATTACATTTAAGGATTCTATATCCTCATTCGGCTTGGTGCACTCATCCTTAATAACCTTAAAGGTTGAGGCCATGATCTTCTGCTAAGATTCTTCTTGATCATACTCACTCATCTTACCTCTTTACTTCTCAAAAAGTGCCTTGAATTAATTACACTTTTCTTTACTTTATTTTAGACAAACATAATTAACTTCTACTTGAGCCTTCAACTCTTGATTCCATTTCTTAAATCACTTTTACATATTTTACCTCAGATCACCTTTAAGTGGTTAAACTTGCAAAAATGGTCCTACTCTGATACCAATTGTTAGAGGTACAATCACTAAGAGAGGGAGGGTTAATCAGTGATGCTAGATATTTAATATAATTCAAAACACTTTAAACATTTAACCATTCAACACATATAATCATGAAGTATACACATATTAATGATAATAAACATGAAAGATAAAACACGATCAAACACAAAACACATGATATATGTGGGAAACCCTCTTGGGCGATAAAACCCACTAAACCCTACAAGATGGACTAAAATCTTCTAATAAAAATATCCAACATTTAGAACAGCACCAACTAATAAAGGAACACTTATCCCTTAGTTTAGTGATATAATAATCCCACAAGGAGTTACTACCCCTGTCTAGCTGAGCACCCACAACAATTAGATCTTTAGAAAGCTTTATACTGCAAGGAGGAACCAACCCCTTAGGAAACTACAAACTTAGCTATCTTGAATAGATCATCTTAAACACCTTTTTTTCTTCAACTAATTATTACCACCCCTATCTACACTCTTTACCTCATATCTCTCTCAATCTACCTCTAGGACTAACTCGCTCAAACTGCCTCTTTTAGGCTCATTAGGTCCAATGACCTATGTGTCATCCTGCATCAACTTGATTAGAAAAACATGAATAATATTATTTACTCTTTATTGGTATTTAATAACCTATACCTTTTATTTCAAATTTTCTCTCTTTTGCTTGAATCCACACATCCACAACTAGCATAATTAGTCCAATTAGACCTTGTACTTATACCACTCTCTTCCCTTAACCCATCTTAGCCAGCCAAGATGCTTTACATATTTGAACCACACTTAACATAGGTTAATACACACATTAAATGTGATAGACACACTCTTAATAGGTCATTAATCACCTCATTATCCCTAAACTACCATTATATCTTGGTGATACCTAAGACAATTAGGCCTTCATATTCACACATTATATGTGCGACTACTTGGACCACCTTCATCCTTTACCAATGCTTCAAACACATCAAAACTATCTCTAATATACCCTTTATCACTCTCATATGGGTCCATACCACCTATAAAACCAAATAAAAACTTGAACATACTAATTATATATCCTCATTCTTTACGACTTCATACACAAAAAACACTGTCTCAAACTTTTGAAGCAACTAATCAAATCTTGACTATTTTCATATATAGTTAAAATATATTTATACTATTTTGACTCTCCATATCTGATCAGGGTAAAAATATTACAAACTATACTTTATCATAAGCCTTAGAGACTTATATAACATCTTTATACTCATTTTAATCGTTAACACTACTTAGAACACCTTCAACTTACTCCTGCAACATGGTCACTCAATCTGCCAGTGCATTCAACAAAAAAGTCAACTTTAAAGCCATTATTCACACTAAATATGGATTGGTAAAACCTCAAAAATAAACAAAAATGGTCTTGATAGAGTCTATAACACTATCTAATAAGTATTTCATTTTTAAACATCAAAATACTATCAAGAACAACTCAAATATCCTTCTCTAGTCGCTTATAAAACAAGGTTAAATAGTCAATTTTAGAGCTCAATATCTACAATTGTACAAACATTAAAATACTATAATCAAGTTTTATGGATGCTCATTGAATTAATTTACAACTTTACCTTTTACATCACCTTCAAATTTTTCCTAGATCAAAATATATAAGCAAAATAATCAGTACTCATTTTTCCTTTGTTAATTTCAAATACCAACGGTCACTAGTAAATGCAAATATTATAGACATGTGTCTTCATATCATGTTCCCTATAATCTAAATAAATTATTATATATTGATATCCTTACTAGCCTCATTACTTTAAATCTTTAATTCTCAGCTTTAATCATTGAACTATGCTTCTATGATTAAGACACTTGGCACCCTCGCATGCCTTCTAAGCATTGACTTTTTGACTCGAACCATACCATCAATATCCATCTGCATGAACACTCATGTGATATTGATCTTCTATAGAATCATCATGATTAAGACACATGTCATTAACACATGAAATCTCAAGAACCTTTGACATATTTAATTTATGTGCGTTGTTGGATCACAATCTAGATGATGAACACTCATCGTTAGATCTATCTTGACTAGTTGACCCCAGATTTCAATGTAGTTAAACTTTATAGTCTCTAGCACATCACATTCTATAAGAGAAAATTTTAAGGTTTATAACTTAATCTATAAAAAAATTCAAGTGTCTAAATCTTCAGAGTACCTTCTTGGCACTAGATACAATATCTTCATAAAAACCTTTGACCACTATTGACTTTTTGACTACTTGTACTAAATACACAAACTTGCTATTTCATTCATATCTGAATGACATGCAAGATGGTTTGGATTCTCTTAAGCTATACTATACATTTTTCTCTTTATAAATTATAAAATGACACACCATAACTTTACCAAGACATCTATAAATGCCTCACAACTTCTTCTTTGTCCTTACAGACCTACAAATGTGCCATATCTCTCCAATCTATCAAACACAACTTGTTTGTCATTCATGCACTAATACCACATGATCTATTTGACATCAATGACCATACTTAATAGGTTTTTAGTCATGCTTAAAATAGAATTTAGGCCATGCCAAGTTCATAAAAACCCCATCCTTGATGGGAATGGTAATTCTCGATTTATTCAATAATATGTGATAGAGTTCCATGGCCTCAAAAACATACTCTATTACCAAAATCTTCTATTGTCTAGGATCCACTTGGTTTTTACATTTACTGAGTATAAGTCCCAAAAGTGTCTCTAGTTTATTGATTACCTCACCAGTAATGGGAACTCCATATAGATGCATTGGTTTGCTTATCAAAATTGTTTGATAAAGACCCAAAATCCTAAGTTGATCTAATTCTACAGCATTTAGTTGGTGCTTGAGTTCAATTTTGCACCATGTTTCATGATATTATTTATATATTTGCATTAATTAGTAATGTTTGGAAATAATTTGGCCCACATCATGGATATTAAGAATGTAATGCCTATAAATATCTAAGGAAAACTAGATAAGTGTCATGCCCACCTACATTGGAGAGTAAATCATGGGACTTATCTAGATCATGTCTAGAACACCTACCACTTTTGGGCTTATGTTAGTGATGTTCCTTTGAGTATAAAATAATTATTCATCAAGATACACTTCCATCTCAAATGACATCTCACACAAATTTTAATCTATGGACTCATGTTCAGGGAAAAGTTCTACAAATGTAATTGCTTATCTAACGTGTCTTTTTAGAATGTACCATGAATGGGAGGTTCTTGATTTACCTACTATTATTGTGATGCCTCCTATATATATTATTTTACCTTTTTTTCATCATGATCCAAGTCTATAATCTCAGGTCTCTTTGACTATTTGCTAATTTTGGTACCAAGGTCTTCTTCATTGGGGCCTTCTCCCCTATCAGCTCCTTCTGGTGTTAGATCTTCACTGCCCACTTATTGCTCTACCATATGATGTTATTCATTGGGTAAAAAATTATAATATTCAATACAATCATGAGGTTTCTCTTTACTTGGCTCAATATTAGGATCCTTTACATGTTGGGATTCTATAAATGCCTCACCTATGTCTAGAATCACCACTCAGGGTGCTTCATGTTTAGGTTTTGCCCAGTAGTGGGGTGTGTAATTTCATATTTTTATTCTTCAATAATATCATAGGATTTTATGGTGAGTGTGTTCACATTTTTCAATTTGTATCTACTTGAGTAGTTATCCAAGATGAATCGAGGTTCTCTTACTCTAAAGGCAACTTGTGGGTATTTGGTGGAGATGAGACCTGTTATTGGAATTTTAGGATGACCCTCGGTTGGTATTATAACCCAATAGAATTGTAGCCTTAGGTCCTAGAATTTTCTCTTTTTCCATTTCCTTCACCTCTATGCATGTCTCTGGTTTGGAAATAAGTGGTTCCTTTTCTACCTCTTAGCCTCTTTATGTTTTCTTCTATGGCCTGAACATATAGAATATCACTCACATTTTCCCTTGCATGCCTATCCTAAAGGGATTAAGGTCAATCTTGTTAGATTCACACTTATGAAAATATGTGTGCCTTTGTTGGTAAACATAAATATTGTGAAGATTATAAATCTCAATGTTAATATTGTTCACATCAATATTCATAGGGTGCACGTCTGAAATGCAATTTAATGAGTAGATGAAGTATCTAGCATTGAAAGAATAGGGAAATTCAATTCACCCTAACAAGTTGTATGTGGTTTCCATCTAGATTCATGTGAGATAATAGTGTTGATTTATAGAAAACTAAGCATAGGATCCTATCTATACATGTGACTCTCTGGGTACAAACCACTTTTCCCAAATTCATTTATGCCATCAAACTAGACCTTCATCTTGGATTTTTAGGAGGGTGTGATGGCATCAGGGTAAGTGAATTACTTAATTTTTTTAGTTGGGGATTTATTATTTGGTTGATAAATCCACTTTAGTTCTTTTTTTGAGTAATCTAGGACACCAATGTCATCAAAAATAGAAGTAGTAAAATTATGCCCTTAAGAAAATTATTGTTGGGCGTAGACAATGTACCTTCTCCATATCTTGCATAATATTCTTAATAAAGTACAAGGTGTAATCCCTTGGCCATTTGGATGGTGACATAGAGGTGGGCCATATCCACCACCTTCTACCTGTCTACTTCCCCTACCTTGGTCATGGCCAAGTTTAAAACTACTCAAATTATGGGATCATCTAAGATAGTAATGTAGATAACATGGCCTTCATTATTATACTTAACACCATTATCATTATATCAAATTTTTCTTGATCTTCAAGTTCTATGTTGATATCAAATCCAGAATAAAATAACCCATTTACTCTACTAATATGATTAGGGTTGATCTTTATTCTGCACCCAACAAAGTAGAGGTAGTATTTTTATTACATGAGATTAATAATCAAACCACCTCCTAGGGTTTCCCAAAATATGGTAGCTTGAAGAGGTGGAGAACCCATGCATCATCTAGTAAGTTATATATTGTGAGATCATAGGTTATTTTTTTCTATGTGTTTTAGCACTCCACCCAATAATATCACTATAATCTGGCTTTATTTCCAATCTGATCATAATTGTAGTCTAGGACATGACAAGTGGAAACCTTAGACTCCCAATCATCCATGCACAACACTGTCTATGGGTATTTCATATCTTCAATCATAATTTGAGGGGGAGATGGTGTTATAATGAACTTCTTCCCCACACACACCATTTATAACATTTTTTTATATGGGTCCCTTCCCTCAACCCTACTAAGTCCTCACCTTGTGTGCTGATTTTACTAGAACCTTCTTCCCGAATGAACACAGGACATTGTTCTTCCATTCTATTGAACTCTTCAACATCAAGAATAATTGGAAGTGGGTATCTTTCCCTACCTCTCTAATTTGGCTACATCACCAACTAAGGTCCCCAAAGGTTAACATGTAACTGACCAATTTTCCTGAATGAATATGTCTTGACTTGTCTTCCCTAGAACCAGAATAATTCAACTCCCTACTTCAACCTCCTTTAATATCATACTTATCTCGTGTAACCTATAACTTATATTATTTGTTTTTATGGATGTGTTTATACTTTTCTTTCCTTGAATATATGTCACTTCAATCTCTCTATATGTTTTGTAAAATGGGATCACTACATAATCGCTTTTTTCATCATTGGTTTTCACTTGTTCAAGCTCTATAATTCTTCAAGTTTTTCATTGTAAAAATTTTAAATGAGAAGCCTTATGGACTTTTTTAGGATATCCTAAACTTTTGCATCAACTCCTCCATTCTACATTAATTTTCTCCACATTGTTGTCCATCACTCCAATTATTAATGATCCAAACAACATGCCTTGATTTCCATTAGGAATGCTTTCCATTCATACCACTCTGTCTTTAGTAACTATATGTCCCATCCTTCTTCTAAGAGTTATTATGCCTTCCCTGTAGTGCATGCTAGATGTAATAATTCAAATTTTCCATTTTCATGGTGGGAACTATCTTTTATATTTTAACCCACTTTGTGATAATGTTTCCTTTCCTATCTTCATTCCATTTACATGGGTCATGTGACACCTCTTACGGGCCTCTATTATCTCTTATTGGCATTCCTTACATGCCCAATTTTTTTCACCTTCTCCTTGCACTATATCTTGTGCTCCCTTATATTCTAGGCTATTTGATCAGGATCTATGATCCTCCATATTTTTTAAATAATTTCCTTTAAGTGCTTTATTAATATGCCTCCTCTTGTGAACTTCCCTTTATATGCTTTTAGATTAAGTAATGTATGCATATCTAAAACCTATACCACATTAAATTTTGTTCCTAGTCCTCCACATCATAACTTAGTGAAATTTATGTCAATACAGATAAAGAAATATAGTGCTAAATGCTAGAGTATCAAAAAATATTAGAAAAATTAAAAAAGGGAATGAAACCATTGCAATGCTTATTTAAAAATGAAACAAAATCCTAGATTAACTTTGTTGCATATTCATTATTATTTTTAAATGAAAAATTACATAGAATGGTAGGGTCTAAGCTGACTACAATGGAAATGGCTTGGTAGGAATTGGACATCTAATATTTTCAATTTATAAGTACCTATTAGATAGATAACATGAAAAATAAATAGACCATACTAGTGGATTATTGGTTTACCTAAATGGCACATAAACATTGAATCATACATGAGGACATGCATACCAGGTTGAAAATCCTTAGTTTTGATATACTGATCATGCTAGTCTTTCTATTTTTGATTTTCAATGCCTTGAATCTAATATGCAAGGAATCATGTTTCATCTAGTTAAATTAGAGAATCCATGTGCACTTTTAATGACTCTTCATCATCTAATATTACTACATGCATAATATGTAAAGAGGGCACAAAGACCTTGACTAGTATAACTACTTAAATGCTAAAGAAAAGATTAAAAGTAATCTTATTTAACCTTTTATATGTGGTTTGATATGTTCATAACACTACAAAAACTTGATCATCCCAATCAGTGTGATAGATGTTGAAAATATGGGTTAGTGTGTTACCTAGAATCTTGTTGAAGGCTTCAATTGTACCATTAGCATGAGGGTGGTATAGAGTAGTTTTATGATGTGCAATCATGAATTCAGCCAAGAAGATGTGCATTATCTCATTGAGAAAGTGATTTCAATGATCACTTGTTAAACTTAGAGGGCATACATACCTTGTAATAATATTTTCCCATAGAATTTTTTTGATGATTATAGCATTACAAACCTGTGTGGGTACTTCTTCAACACAACATGTGAGATAGTCTATGGAAATAACAATGTACCACATGTCAATCCATCACACAACTAGTTAAATGGGCCCAAAAACATTAGTAGTCCATTTCCCAAATGGTTCATGATCAGTTGTGGGATGAAGAGACATAAAATCCCATCGATTTGGTTTACCTATGTACTAACAAATATCGCATTGACACACATAGGACTTGGCATATTTGAATAAGTTGGGCCACCATAATCTAGCTAGTAGAACCATTTGTGCTATGGAGTCACCAACATAGTTTAATATTATGATGCCCTCATGGACTTATTTAAAGACTTCTACATGATCATGCCGCATTAAACACCTTCATAGTACTTCATCCTAGCCATGTTTTTATAGGTCTCTGCCAATATGCTAGAATGGGGAAACACACACAACTAGTTTCATTTTCTCTTGGATGGTAAGGTTACCGAGTGTGAACCCTATTGTAAGAAAATATGTAATTTCCTCTTATTATTTAGGCACACATGTAAATTTAAATTTTTTACATTAGGTAAATCATAATCTATGGCATGTGATGGTTCACTAGATTAAACACGTGAGATATGATCGAGTCTAAAATTAACTTTGCCTAGTTTTATGACCATAGAGAATTGAAATTATTAGAAATAACAATCCATTGATAGATGAATCTATGCAATATTATATTACTCACCAGATACTTGAGTAGCTCATTATCCATATAAGATAAATGGGTTTGACAACAAGTATTGGTAAAGCATCTAAAACACATAAACCATAGACAAGACAACATGATCAATTTTAAAATAATTCTATTTTATTGATGTGAGATTCCATATTAAAAAATTAATAGGATAATCAAGGTTTTCCTCAGAATTTTTTTAAAAGATAACACCTAATGTCATTCCCTAAGTGTTGACATATACATGAAATGGTTGGTTCCAGTTCAGGAACTAGAGAATGGATGCAGCCACCAATTTTTCTTTCAGGGTCTCAAATGCTTGCTAATGTTGATTTGTCAATAATAATAGGTAATTGTTCTTGAGTAGTTCTTCCATTAGGTGTCTATGTTACAATAAACTCAAATTAACTTTTGATAGTACCTTGTGTGACCTAAGAAGGTGTGGAATTCACATTGAGTGGTTAGCATTGGGAGTTGGACAATGAATGCAATTTTAGCCAGATCCACAAATAGGTCATCTTAGAAAATAATATATCCCAACAAGATCTAAATGGGGTGGAAAATATGCATGTATTTATATTCAGGTAAATATAAAGCTTTTGATAACATTTGAGCATGAGGCACAGACTACCAAAGTGGTTGTACACTAAACCATATGTAGTCTAGTCATCCAAGTACACCTTAAGTAACTTATGGATGAAATCCTCCACCAGAATACATGAGAACAAGTTTGACACATTATTGAGGCCAAAATGGATAAAATTATATGAAAAATAACCCCATTAAGTTGTAAATTTTATCTTTTCCTTGTCTTCTTCATCAATTTGGACTTGGTGATAGCCAAAAAAGCCATCGATAAATGTGTAGATCTCACAACCAACAACACCTTCCAAAATTTTCCTAAGTGAAAGGTGTTGGGAAAGCATCCATTACAAATATTACCTTGATATCCTATAGTACACACAAATGTGAATTTGACCATCCTTATTAATCCTTATCATCATGGGACTAACCCATTCAGATTGATCAATTGGAGTAATAACTCCAATGCACAACCTATTATTGATTTCCTCTTTAACCTAAGTACGTAGATTTGGGTTCATTTTATATGGTTATTTCCTCACCGATCAAGTGAATTTAGCTAACTTGATGTAAATTTTTACAACAATGGGTGCACTCCTTTCATTTCCATGTAGTTTCATGGGAAAATTTCCTAGTACTCATGTAAAATATCAAATATCTTGGTTATCTCAAAATCAAACCAATAATTCTTGATCATGGCTAGTTTAGGTGCATCATCCACTCCAATATTATATTAAATTATTTAGAGTGGTAAGGAATACAATTTTTTATTATACTATATTATATATCTAACATCATGCACCCCATACTCTGTATGTAAATTTAAATGGTTAAATAATGGATCTATTTGATTATAACTAATACCCCCTTCAACTTGATACACAAAATTTTACTTTCCCTTTTAGATCTATTCTTGGTGGTCATATTTGTATTATAATTTTGATTCTAACTGAGCCATGTTATGAGTATCAAGTTACTAGAAGATGGCCAATTTATTCTCATTTTCACCATGTATGTGTTGTATCTAATATTCAATTGATGCCTGATCACCCATAACTATCTGACATATCACTTGAAAATATAAAATCAAATATGTCCTTGGTGAATAAAATTCAAAGGTGGCAAGTAGACCATGTTTGATGCATTTCTAGGTTTCTATGTCTCTGTCTGTTTCTTTATGAACGTGCCATGCCCTGACCTAGGCACACAAGGTACCATAGAATACATGTACCCATAATAACTAGAGTAAAAATGTTTTTTCTATGCTCTAAAACCTTTCATATTGTGTAATATGTTGTTCCAAATAATTAATACCATTATAATTCAATGTGACCTAAACATGATTGTCATGGTGGAAGTGATTATGCATAACTACGTGTACTTATTCCCATGTATCTAATTGGTACCAATGAGTGGACCACTATTTTGTATATATTCATTGAAATAGATAGGTGATTGCACAAATACTTTCATCCTAATTAACATAGTAATCCTCTAACTACTGTAAGTATTCCTAGACATCCATCTATTCATGAAACCTAGGTGCATAGTCTATTTGTAAGGGTAGTATAGCTATTAAGAGACCACTGATAGGGTGAATAGTTTTGTTCTTTTTAATAACCTTTGGAGGGGAACTTAATCATATTTATAAAACACTATAGACTTGCCTTGATAAATCATGTGCACATTGGGCCCATTGGTCATAAGCAACATTGGTAGTGTCATAAATAAAATAAATATCTTCCCATTGCAAGATGCCATCAGGAGCAGGACCCACATTTTCATGTCCTTGATCAATAATTTTATTGATTGTATTAACATCCTCATCAACATCAATGGGTTCCACAAAGGGGGGACTTTGGTCATTATTTATAGGTATGACTATGCATTAAGTGTCATTCTCAGAGTTGATGTACCTTTTCTTGAAATGTAATTCAACATTATTTGCATAACACAAAGGTCAACCCAAAAGAGTACAAAAGTCATTAGATTTAACAAGCTAGATTAACTTAAAATCACCCATGAATGTGATGCCCAAGATGTTGATGGTGACAACCTTAAAAACTCCTATGGATAGTGCATGAGTTTTGTTATCCATTAACAAGACATGTAGGGAGGGTTGTAAAGTTGGGCTCCCCATATTTTTCTAGGTGTATTTGGTTAGAACATTAACTTCTATGCCAATGTCTACCATGATGTCATGAATCATCCAACCATCATTGGACATATTAATAAGGACCTATTTATCACTATAGACACTTAAAATCAGACACATTGTGTTGGTTTTAACCTTCTTTACACTAAATACCTAATCATCTCTAATCATCTTTAGTTTTCCCTAATCGTTATTCATTATCACTATTCATAACCACTATTCACTCTTCCTTATTCCCTATTCTATATTCATTATTTATTATCTGTAAATTAATCCAAAGTTAATTAACTAATATTTCTCTAATTAAAATCTCTATGTATTTTGCAAATTTATAGTTTTCATAAATCTAAAAAATCAAAATTATCCTCACATACCCTAAGGCTCCACTTGTCCCCTACCATTCCAATTTAATAATCGTATTATCTTGCATGATCCAATTTAATAATCTACCTTTATTTCCATTGTCTTTCATGATCTGATTTAATAAACCACCTTTATTCCCATTATCTAATTTAAAAATCCACCCTTATTCCCATTATCTTCCATGATTTGATTTTATCTAATTTAATAATCCACCTCACAACCACTTAGTAATTTTGTATTATATATTCCTCCCAAATGAATTTTATATTCATTTGTTGGTCCCACATGTTCTCCACTCCAATTTACAATTCAAAATTCTCATTATGAATTAAAAATTACCTTTTATTCTTATCCCTTGATCTTCATCTCAATATGGACGGTTCACATCCATTTCCAAATTCTATAAATTTTAGGTTCTTCCTCCAATTAAGCAAAAAACTTCTTCATTAAAAAGTTATTCTGCTTGCATATCTCAAAAGCTTCTTTATTGTATCTTTATCATGCTAGGTTTATGAGAGAGTTGCACATTTTCACATCCAAAAAAATCAAAGTCATCAAAGATAATTTTGAATACCACAACATTTCCCATTTTCCCTTGTATTAGAAGAATGAACAAGCACAATTTTAAGAGAGAAAATTTGAATTCACATCACAATGGAGGAAGCTTCATTTTGTGCTAAGGTATAATTTTGTGTTGTTTCTTTCATTTAGATATCTATCAGAGTTTGAGTTAGTTTAGATTATATTTAATTATTAGTTTATTCCTTAGCTTAATTAACATTTTTAGATTTATTACACACATATTTGGCATGCCTGGTGGGACAATTTCCTCATAGTTTTCATCTCATATTCATCATAGTTACATTTACAAGCATTTTTCAATTGATTTTTGCTATATTATTTGGTTTTTGTGTTTTTTTCTTACTTTGTTGTAGGTTTCTTAACTCTAAGCCAAAACAAACTCTCTAACAAATTGTTTTCAAGATGATAGTTAAAGAAATTTTGCAAAAAGGCTAAAACAAAAACCAAAATAATGCTATTTTGGTAATAACATTTCATTTTAGTTTTGTCTTCATTTTCTAGAAATTATCTCACACTTAATTTATTTGAGTTAATTATTTTATTTTTTTTAACATTTTGTATGTGTGTTGTAATGTTGCATATGTTATTCCCTTGGCATCACATTGGTGACGATACTCATGAATAAATAACAATTTTATAACTCTTTATGTTAGCTAAGTTGTGCTTGTGTGTATGTTCTTCCCTTGGCATCACATTGGTGATGATACTTGGGAGTCAGAGTTAAGCATTGAATTTTTTAATTTTATTTTTCTAGGGGCTCTATCAACTATGGATTTCATCACCATCTGGTAGACCAAACTCTATACATTGATGGAGTATAAATAACAAGGTCATCTATTTCAAAGGCCTAAGCGGTCTTGTGTTTTAATCACACTATAATGTGAGAGGATACCATGCTTCAATACCCAAAGTTTCAATAGCTCTTTATATAGACTTGGGCTTCATTATACCACAAGGTATATAGAGAACTCCCTTTTAGATAAGCTTGTGAAAAATTTATGCCTAAGAAAGCCTATTTATCATTTAACTTTGGTACATAAATTAGCAGTTAGCATCAAGAAGTTACCATCTATACACCCTTGAAACTGGACTCAATGTGCCATGGGAATGAATGATAGGATCCTCTATGGTTAGTTATTTGAAATATTAGACTGTGATAGAGAACATGAACCAATAAGTGACATTAGAAGGCCCAAAAATTATTTAAGACCTTTATCCTAGATATTCACCTTTTGTGTAATTGCCTATTTGTTTAGAGTAGGATTTATTTGTTTGTTTACATGTGCTTTCCCATGTGATGAAAAAATTGAGTGAAAACACAAATAATTTTGAGTTTATTATCCAAAAAATCATTAAAATCAAAACATTCAAAGCGAAAAACAAAGGCATTTAGTTGTTACTCAAGTTTTTTTTGGTCACTTTGAACTTTAATAGTTTAGTGTCAATTTTTTTGTGTCAAGTACTTCCCTTAGAAATGTATCCCATCACTAATCTAACCAATCCAAATTTGAATTTTCATTCAAGTTTACCTATCTACATTCTATTGAATTTGAGCTCAAGTAATTATTGTAGCTCACAAATCAATCCAAATTTGAGTCTTCATGACTCACCAATAAACAACATCATCATCCAAGTCATAATATGATCTTGGATAATTATTCTAGATCACCAATCCATCCAAATTTGAGTATTCCTAACTCACTAATCAACATCATCAATCCAAATTATATTCCAAGCTTAAAAAATTATTATATATTTCCAATAAATCTAGATCTAAGTCTTCATGACTCACCAATCAATCCAGATCTGATTCCTCAAGACTCACCAATCAATAACATCATCAATCCAACACATAATCTAAGCTTGAATAATTATTATTTCTCACCAATCTATCCAAATTCGAGTCTTTTCAGCTCACCAATCAATAAAATCATCAATTCAAATCATAATTTGAGTTTTAATAATTATTATATCTCACAAATCAACCAATCTTTATCAAATCCAAGCTTTGGTATTACTTCAAGTATGCCAACCAATCCAAATCCAAAAAAAAACTTAGGAAGTTTATAAAATCAATTTACCCATTCTCTTGTAGTATTTAATCCATACCAAACATCACTTAACACTAATACATTCAATAATAATCTGCATCCTAACTAACCATTTAGCATTAACACCTATTCTAATCACATGATTAGTTCACATCCAAATCAAAACCTAGACCAAACTCACCTTACCATTCTCAACTTTAACACCAACCTTAATCCAACCAACCTAAGCCAATCCAACACAAAATTTGATCAAACAAACCCCAACTTTAATGCTCACCCAAACCATCAATATTGTAATTACAAAACTAATCCTGACCCAACAAATTTTAACACCAATACAAACCCAACACACTTTAACATTTCCACTAATCCAACTAATCTAGACCACTTTACATATACATGACATGCTAACTTTGCCAACCCACCTCCTAATCACTTCAACAATAATCCACCACTTCACCAATTTTCACAAACCTACATTAACCCAATCCCATTCATAGGCCAAAATCACCTTATTCAAGCCAAATTAATCAATTTCCACTACAATTTATCCAAGAGTTTCAAAACATGAAAGATAAATTTCAAGGCTTTTAGGATGGAACCTTTTAATGACAAAAATAGTAAATTTTTGAAGAAATTTATTCTTACCCATATGATTTAAGTACCATGACAACACCTTTCCATATGTATTTTTAAAGCCCAAAATATGACACATACAAAGGTAAGGGCAATCCTAGGGAGCACCTTAATGACTTCTATCATGCATGTGAAAATGTTGCTTATAATAATGAGTACATGATATGAATATATACATGAATTCTTGGTGGTCAAGCCCTTGAATGGTTTTCACATCTTCCAAAAGGATCTATCTTTACTTTTGAGGACCTATCTGATAAATTTGTTTACCAATTTTCTTATAACATTAAAAAATATTTGACCACTTTGGATTTACATAATACAAAACAATGTACTAGTGAAACCTTTGCATCCTTCCTACAAATATGGTGAGTAATGGCAAGTCATTTTGCATGGTCATTTCCCAAAATTAAACTTATGAACATATTCATGAACAATCTAAACTTAAATTTGGGACATCATTTGTTACTCCTTTTCCCAAGGTCATTTGATGAAGCTATTTAAAAAGGATCCCAAATTGAATGCACATTAACCAATAAAGTTGTTATCAGTATATATATAAAACTAAGAATAATCCCTCAAAATAAACTGAAAAGATAAAAAAATCTACCAACAATAAGAACATCATTGGTGATGGTGTGACTAACATCAAGCAAATTTAAAACCCACTTAGACAAAACCAATTCCAAACATAACCCACCAACAACCAATTCTAAACATAACCAACTAATAATCAAAAGTTGGGATTATATCAAGATCCATTCCCCAATCATGAGCAAGGAAAAGGAAAGCAAAAACAAGAACAACCTAAAACTAGTAATGTTAACCAATCCAATCACCCTTTCAAATCCATTGTCAATTGTGTTTATTATGCATGAAATCATGTTGATTTCATTACTATATAATCCCAAGATTACATTGTTACGATAAAGCATACAAAATTTACCATTCCTAATGCAACATCATCTAATGTTGAAAGGATGTACAACATTGTTGACCAAATTGAGAAGATGCCCATTTACATTCCCATCCTAAAGCTTAAAAAAAAATCACCTGTATATAAAGACATCTTGTATAGATTCTTCCAAAAACCCTATCTACTAAAGAATCAAATGTGTCCAAGTTTGAAATTAGGAAAATGGAGATATACCAAGAGATTTTCCCAATCATAATCAAAATCATTCAATTACAAACATGGATCAACAACACATCATTAGTCAAGGATAGATGTTTTGTTCATTACTTAAGATTCCCCATTTGTGAAAACCTCTTCATCTTGAATCCATCATTTCCAAACACCTAGTGAAAAATTTATTTATGGATAATGCAATTCAATAGGCCCTCCTTGTGGCCACCTTGAAACCAAGATAAAATTTATTATCCAAATCTAACTTATAATTTGTTTTGTAATTAAGATCAATTTCAACATCAACATCAATATTCATCTTGGTATCAACAACAACAACATCAATAGATTGGTTTGAAAATGTTAGTGACCCTTTTATAGTTATTGAGGAAGATTCATTTTACATCGATACAAGTTCTCTTAGTAGTCTCTATGAATATTATGTAGCATGTTATCCTTCCATAATAACTACCCTTTATTTTCCCATCCAATATCATAACATCCTTTTTCCTACACATAGATCATTGGACTTATTCCATGGTGACATATCAGTTTTAGCATCTATAATGTTCCAAAAAGACATTTAATTTAAAGAAATGCTCCCTAGAAAATCCTTGTTTGAGGATCTAAGGGACAATAAAAATGAAAAATACTCTATTGGTGGAAACCTCTTTCAGGAACCAATAGATGAACAAATCAGATCTTCAATTCTTGATGAAGACACTATTGAAGACAATAAAATTATCAGGCTGTAACAACAGATAGATCTTGTATCATATCCAGAATTAACAATGGTGTGTGTGATGAAAAGTCCCAAATTTTTTTCGTCTCCCAACATTTATACATCCTTAATATCATATCCTTCATACACTTAATGATTGATAAAAGGCAAAAGGTAGACTTACATGGAAGGATCAACATCAGTCCAACTAGGAGAGAAACAACATGGAATAATCTTTCAATTATAATCCTATGAATTTTAAATCCTATCTTACATACTTATTATGTTAATCTAGTATCATAGAACTATAACAAGTTAGATCATGATTTTGAGATCATATTTGATGCACACCACAATAAATTTGAATGTTCTAGTTTTTCCAAGGAATTAAGGATTGTCAATACATACCTATCTTATTTTGAATTTTTTAGTAATTAGTGGTTAGTCATTAGTGGTTGGGTAAGAGAGATTGGGTTTTGTACATATGGTGAACTAATTAGTCCCTAGTGTTTGATACTATTTAATAGTATTTCTTATAACCCTTATAGGGAAAGGGTTATTAATTCCATGATGATCCAAATAACTCTTAGAAGGTTTCTATATTTTAGCTTTACTATTAGGCATATTAATGTGGGTCTATTTGATAACTATGTTTTCTCAAGAAAAAACAAAATTACCACAAAACCCTACCTATGAAATTTATATCTAGATGTATTTATTCAACAAGGATTTCTTGATAGTGAATGATACTCAGGATGGTTTGATAATAAATTTTGGTGGGCCCAACAACTTCATCTTGGTCAGTTACTATTCAAAGCAAATGATAGAACTGAAACTAAGATTGAAGAGGAAATCCAATCAAAATGATATAGATTAACTATAATTGGCATGGAATAGAAAACGAAAAAAACATTATGCATTTCATGACTCTCCATTGGGTTTAGATGCCAATAAAGCCTAAAAACTATAAAATCATATATATATATATATATATATATATATATATATATATATATATATATATATATATATATATATATATATAACTTTTTGTCTACAAGTACCTTGACACTTGGGGGCAACCCATTTATAATTACATTTCACATTTCCCTCATTGCATTGCATTTTTCATCATTAGCAATTTGTCTTGCATATCAGATGTCATATTTGGTAATGATTTAGTTGTCATATTACATAACTCAAACTTCAAAATGGAGATTATAATATCATTTCAATTTTAATATCAGCCTATTATCCCATGGAAAACATTCTCAAAGTTGTCATTACATTGGTTCTTTCCTTAGTTCTTATGAGCAGAGTACATCTCTTTTCCCTACATCTTCTTGAAGGTTTTATAAAATACTAGACCATAACCTATCCTATAATCTTGTCCATGATAGAGTTTCCTCTAAGAATAAAACATTAGCATGCTATTAAAAAATTGTAACTTTACCTTTTTATCTTGGTTTTCAATGATGAGCCCATACATGTTACTAGTTGCATGGGGACAAGACTTGGGGGTAAAAAACCATCCAAATAAAAATACACCCTTATCCAAAAATTATGCAACATCAAACTTAAATTACATATATATCTCCCTTCATTAATACTGGGTGTTGATCCCTCACATCTCACTATTTATTTAGGATTGGCATTGGGGAGATATTCCCTTACTCACCTATGTATAGTCTTTGGTGATGAACCCATGTGTCTTCCTAGTCACATGAGACTACATGTAGGTGGTCACAAAGAAAAGTATTAAATATTAAATCAAAATGTCTCCAAATAAAAAATTATTCAAAAATATTGTCTATATGTCTATGCTAAAAATGGCAACTTTATCCCATTTACTGATTCTATAAGGGCTACTTCTCTCTAGGCATAGCCAATAAAGTTAGTATTTTGTGAGTTTAGAATGAAGTAAATGTTCCCTTTTGCTCATAAGGATTAGTTCACTTTAATTTTTCATGAAATTTTTTGAGTTTTGGTTTTCATCATCACCATTTCATTATTATCCTATTTTCCCTTTCATTCCTTTGCTACAAATAAAAAGTCATATGCTTTTTAAACAAAATAACCAAGTCATCACCTGCAAAACAATTGTTAGCGCATTCATAAAGCTTCATGCATACCCATCATGTTATGTAATTTTCATAAATTTTTTGTTCTCACACATATATAAGCATTTTCCATATCATTATCATAAAAACATAGAGATATATGGTATATCCTCAATGCCTTGTAATTTTCATAATTTTTTTGTTCTCACACATATATAAGCATTTTCCATATCATTATCATAAAAACATAGAGATATATGGTATATCCTCAATGCCTAGTCATATGAAGTTCACAAAATGAAAAACATACATAGAAATTAATCCCATAACATAATAATGACAAGTCAATAAAATAAACCAAAGAATATCTATATATCATAATAAATGTCAAGTTTGTATAATCAATCTCTAGTTAAATCCACCTTTGTAGAGGGCATGTGAGTCAAACATCTCAAAATAGAAAAAAACCTTAAAAACAAAAACAAAAGATAAAAGAGAAAAATAGTTTGTATACAAGTAGAAACAAATGCTTTGGCCAAGTTCCATGGTTAAAACCAAATTTGTTTCACCATGAATCCCATAATTACCTCTCTCTTCCATCCATCCATATTATATCCATGTTTTGGTCAACCATCATTTATTCATGTCATCAATTAACATATTTGTTTATGCTTGCACATCAATCATCAAAGTTCATTTCTTACTCTTTCTACTCAATATCTCACACCTATCAATTGAGACTGACTATATCACAATATCCATCCTTTCTCCATAAATCCATTGCTCACTCATTTGCTCACTCAATTAGTCAATCAAGCCAATATCACAAATTTTCAACATGATATATCATTCTCACATTTGCTCCCATAAACCCAGATTCATGGGGTACCTCAAAGTGTGAAGTTTATCCTAGGAGATATCATTCCTAGTCTACTCCTTGCATATATCATTACTTATGGTAAAATCAATCTATCATTGGAACCAATCACAATTTGCAATCATTAGCTTAAGTGAGTTAATAATATCCATGGGTCAATCTTAACACTTCATCCATCAACCCATCTTCTCATCACTTTTAATATGTGTTGAACTACATTAGCTTGATGTCCATGAACTATGTAGACACTACTTAAATTCTAAGGGAAGCTCATCCACTAACAACTAATTGCCATCCCCATTCTTCATATTTTATTCTCACTAGTTATCCATTGCTAATAATGCCCTATTTCTTAGGGCATCTTACATCAAGGAAGCTTTGAATTTTTCTTAGCATCCTTATATTTTAACATCACATAATACTTCTTTATTTTTCCTTCCATTTATGGGGAAAATACATTAGTCTAAGGTCTTTTTGAACCATGTAGGCAATGTTCAATTACTAAGGTCATCTCATCCACACCCCCTTACTTTATCTTCCTCTATTACCCGACTCCTCTTCCTCATCCATCTCTCTACTCATCTTTTCACCACTTCATCCCCTTTATCTTGTCATTCTCTTTTAACCACTTTTTCAGCTTGTCATTCTCTTTTAACAAGAAAATTGACTGCCTTCCTCATTCACCTCTCTTATCTCCTCAAAATACATCATCCAATTTGCTTCACTGGTCACCCTATCACATTTTATTGCAATTCTTGTGCATGCTTTGATGCTCACTCCCCCATCCACTTCTTCATATTTTTGTTCCTTTCTTCCCAACCTTTCCCTCTATCTCCTTCATCTTCTTTCACCATCCTCATCACTTCCCATTGCCCTTGGTGATTTATTGTACCCTCTTCATCACTTTATTTTCCTCACCAAATTCACATCATCCTATTCTCTTTCACAATGATGGACAATTTTGCATCTTTCTCTTCTTTGCTACCACCTTCTTACTACTCTGCTACTTCTAAGCCATTTTCATTCCAATTATCAATTATTTTTTCATCTTTCCCATCATTCACATCTTGAATTATTTTTGTTTCTTCTAGCCTCCATCTCTGCACATCTTCTTATTCTTCTCTTGTGTCCCCCTTATTTGTTTCATCCGTCTTTTCTTATTCTGTGTACCAATTTTTTTTGATTTGCCATTCTTCACACCTTTTCAATTTCCCTTTCTTATTTTTTGGTTTATTTTCATCCTTTTCATCTTTTCCATCAGGATAAAGACGGAATTAAAATCATTTTTCTTTTGCATTGTTGTGGTGAGATAAGGGTGTAATTGGTGAAATAAGGTTGTAATTTGGTGAAATAAGGTGTAATCATTGATTTTTGGTGTGGTTAAGTGCAAAACCCATAAAAAATACTTGTTTTTTTCCTTTTACGCTCTATGCGGAGGTTAAGTGCAAAACCCCATAGAAGCAGTGTCTTGTGTAGTAAGTGTGATATTTGTTTCATTTCTTTTGCATTTTGTCGCACATTTCTCTACTGCACTTACTTTCATTTCAAAATGCCAAAAATTCAAAATTTGCTTTCAGATGTTGATAGATTAACAATTTCCAATTATTCAGATTGGAAACGATTGATGGAGGCTTCACTAGTTTTTAATGAGTTATGGGATATTGTTAAGAATGAAAATCCCACATTGCCAATAGAGCAAGCTAAGTTAGATATTTTCAATTTGCATGATTCTAAGGCCTTCACTCTCATTAAATGTTGTTGTACTCATGATACATATGTTCATATTGAAAATTATCTTCATAGTTACACTGCATGGAAAACATTGTCAGATTTGTATGATAAGAAACCTAAGCATAAGAAGATAGATATTCATATGCAGTTGTTTACTTTGTCATTAGATGAGGATGGGGATATGGGAGAATATATGTCTAAGTTGAAAAATATCACTACTGAGTACACTAAGGTTGGTTTTGGAAAACTAGACGATGACCTTATAGTTACTATTGCTTTGAAAGGACTACCAGGGTCCTATAGGAATTTTGTTGAAATGTTACATGTCTTTGACAAGATCACATGCATCACCTTTGATAAGTTGGCTGAGTTGCTCATCCAACATGACCTCTCTCTACCCAAAAAATCTAAGAAAATTGAAGAAGCCCATGTTTTAGAGTCAAAGCCTAGTTCATCTTCATTTGGGCATCAAAACAATAGAGGAAACAATTCTAGAGGGGGTCGAGGTTACGGAGGAGGCAGCTATCAAAATAGAGGTAGGGGTCATTCAAATAATCAACAATCTAATCAATCACATTCACATGAAACAAGTGATCAAGGACATGGTCACAATTCATATAGGGGCAGAGGTCGAGGTAGATCAGACATTTAGTGTCATAGATGTGGAAAATTTGGTCACATTGCCTCACAATGTAGGATTCCTTTTGATAAAATTTAGAGGCCACAAAAATTGACTAAGACTAACTCTGCTCAGTATGTCGATCATGACTATGATGAATCTAGTAATGTTGCCCATGAATTTTCATTCACTACTTTGGGGCACATTGATTATATTGAATATGAGGCTAGATATGAGCTCACAGATGTATGGGTTTTAGACATAGGAGCAACCAAACACATGACATTTAGGAGATATTTCTTTTGGTTTTATAAGGAAGCTTCTCTCTCTCTAGTTGCCTTCGCAGATAAGTCTATGCATACACCACTAGGACTTGGTTCTATTCGAATTCTTCTTCTTAATGGGTCTATAAAATACTTGGAGGATGTTTGGTATGTTCCCACATTGAAGAAACACTTACTTTCTTTAGTAACTATTCGAAAGAAAGGTTATCAAATTGTGCTTGAAAATGGGCTCATTTACATCAATTCAGTGAAGGATGATTATAAAACTATAGGATATGAAGATGGAAACCTGGTTAGATTGCAATGTAAGGTGCTTCCTCCCAATATAGAACTTGCGGCAGTTGTTAACTCAGGTACATGTACTATGTCTACACAGTGGTTATGGCATCTCCATTATGGACATTTGAATATCCACTCTTTAGTGGATTTGCAGAGATATGGTATGGTGAATGGGTTGCCCACTTTTTGCAAAGATAGTATTCTTTGTAAGTCATGTGTTTTGGGCAAACAAAATCGGGAAAAATTCCATAAATAGTCATCTTGGAGAGCTAATAGATGTTTATAGTTAGTTTATAGTGATGTATGTGACATGAAAAAGTCATCCATTGGTGGGTGTATATACTTTGTCTTGTTTATTGATGACTTTTCTAGGATGACTTGGGTATTCTTTATGAGAAACAAATCTAAAGTTTTCGCTAAGTTTGTTGATCGGTTACACTTAGTCAAAAAAGAAATAGGTTCACATTTGGCCACTCTTCATTTAGATAATGGAGGTGAGTATACCTCAAATGAATTTTTAGACTATTGTCGAGAACATGGAATTCATTGACAATATAGTAATACTTATACTCCATAACAAAATGGAGTATCTAAACAAATGAATATAACTTTAGAGGGCACAGCACGTGCCATGTTGCACTATAAACAGCTTGATGATAAATTTTGGGCTGAAGCTATTGGTACTGTAGTGTATTTGAGAAACAGGTCCCCCATAGTTGCACTTTTGGGACAAACTCCATATGAGGCATGGTATGGGTTTAAACCCAAAGTTAAACACTTGAAATTGTTTAGATGTGTTTGTTTTGCTTTGGTTCCTATTAAACATAGAACTAAGTTGGAACCACAAAGTCGACAATGCATCTTTCTTGGTTATTTTGAAGATAAAAAGGGGTTTTGTTTGCTTGCACAGGATTCAGGTAAATTCATAGTGAGTAGAGATGTGATATTTGATGAGTTTGGGACTATGAACACTGCAGAGATTGATTCTCAAATTGATAGATTAGAGAGGAAAAATGCAAAAGGAGATAAGGGTTTGAATAATGGGGATAACTCTTTGAAGTTATGGTATGAGACTCAAATTCCTTCACTTTCCTCTCCTTCATCTACAATTTCACAGGTTGATGACTTAGAAATTGTTGAAAATTCTCTAAGTCCCCCTTCGAATGATCCACATAATGAGAATTCTAGAGTCCTTGATTTGAATAATTTGTCTAAGTATCCAAAATGGGCTCAAAGTACTTTTTTTGACTTGACATCAGATGAAGTTGGTTTAATAGGGCCCAAGAATTCTCAAAAATAGGTAAACTATGCTATGGTTGTTACTACTTCTTCCACTAAGCCATCCACTTTTGAGGAGGCATCTAATGAACAAGTTTGGCAACAGGAAATGAAATGTGAGTATGATTCCATACTTAACAATAATACATGGGTTTTAGTTGATCCTCCTCCACATGTTAAACCCATCAGATGTAAATGGGTTTATAGGACTAAGTATAAATCAGATGGATCCATTGAAAAACATAAGGCATGACTTGTTGCAAAAGGATATGTGCAACAAGAAGGTATTGACTATGAGGAAACATTTGCACCAACTGCCAAATGGCACACTATTTGTATGGTACTTGCCTTAGCAAAAAAAATGGTTGGAAATTACATCAATTGGATGTTAAAAGTGCTTTTTTAAATGGTGATTTATAGGAAGAAGTCTATATGAAACAACCTCAGGGTTTTGAACAGGTGGGTGCTGAACACAAAGTGTGTAAATTGACAAAAGCTTTGTATGGGATCAAACAGGCACCTAAGGCTTGGTATGAGAAAATGGATTCATACTTGAAATCCATTGGTTTTCATCATAGTGAATTAGATGATACTCTCTATTTTTGAGTGTAGGGTAAGAAAATGGTGATACTAGTTCTCTATGTTGATGACTTGTTTATTACAGGTAATGATGAAAACCATAATAAGTCTATGAAGAAGGAATTAAAAGATGGGTTTGAGATGACAGATCTTGGACTTCTTCACTACTATCTAGGCATAGAGGTAACTTAGAAAGAGCATAGTATTTTCATTTCACAAACTAAGTATATTTCTGAGTTATTAGAGAGGTTTGGCATGAGTGATTGCAAACCTGCCCTCACTCCTCACTCCCATGGAAAGTAACTTGAAATTGCTATAATGGTAAATGGAAGTTCTTCCCATTTATTTAATCCATCACGGGGGCTGAGACAAGGGGACCCTATATCCCCCATTCTATTTGTAATTATGGCTGACTATATGGGAAGATATATAGGGGATTTGGTCCGTAAAGGTTTATTTAAGGGATTAAAACCCTCTTCTCATCCTCTAATTTGCTCCCACAGACAATTTGTTGATGATACTATCTTCATGGGAAAAGTTGAAGTCAAGGAAGCAAGAAATTTGAAGCAAGCTATAAATTTATATTCATCCGCTTCTGGTCAGTTGATTAATTGGAATAAAAGTGCAGTGTTCTTCACCAATACCCCAATTCAGAGACAGAATAAAATTGCAAAAATCCTTGGATGCTCTATAGGTTCTTTCCCCTCATCTTACATGGGTCTTCCTCTTGGGATGAAAGTCCCTGAAGCCTTTTGGGAGGATCTTATTAACAAATTTAGTAAGAAACTTGCGGGATGGAAAGGAAATTTTTTAAGTTAGGTAGGAAAGTTAACCCTCCTTAAAGCAAGTCTTCAAAGCATACCTACTTATGCTTTAAGTCTTTTCAAAATTCCAATTAAATTTGCAGAAGCTATTGAAAAAATCCAAAGAAACTTTTTATGGACTGGTACTGAGTAAAAAAGGAGGATGCCTTTAATTGCTTGGGATAACATTTGCAAACCTTTCAGGGAAGGGGGACTAGGAATATGAAAAATTAGAAGTATGAATACAACTCTCTTAGCAAAACTAGGATGGAGGGTTTACCATGAAAACAAAGAATGGAGTAACATATGGAAGCATAAGTATTTATTCAATGCAAAATCCCTTTCTGATTTCTTTTCTTACCCTGATGTTATCCGACCTTCTTCCATATGGGGGGTAGTTCAGGGTACTAAACAAATTCTAGAAGGATGCTCATGGAAAGTTGGTAATGGAATAAAGGTGAAATTATGGGAGGATGCTTGGTTAAAAGAACACCCTTTGATAGAAGAATTCCAAGATAAAGAGGTAATTGATCGATGTAAGCAAAGATATGGAATAATGGTAAATCAATACTAGCAGAACAATTCCTGGGTGAATTTAATTGATCTTGATCAAGATTTAAATAATATACAATTATCCCTCAATGCTATCTCTCTCTATCCTAATCTAGAGGATAAGATTATTTGGCATGATGATCCTAGTGGACAATTTAAAGTATCTACCATTTTTACTTCTAAGGGAAATGGTAATCAACCTTTGTGGTTGCATGCTTGGATCAAGGGGCTTATCCCTAAAATAAAAATATTCTACTGGACTCTGTTTCAAAACAAAATCCTGACTCTTGACAACTTGCAGAAAAGAGGAATATATGTGGTGAACAGGTGTATTCTATGTAAAAAGGGCTTTGAAGATAGAGATCATTTGTTTGTGAACTGTTCTTATACGCAACAAGTTTGGAATGAGATCCTCAATCTTTGGGGTATTGTATGGGTTCATCAAAAAAGTGTGGAACTATCTTTAAAAATTTGGTATTGTCCCTCTAAGAATCCTGATGTTCTTTTTTTTGGAAATTAACTCTTCCCCATAGTTGGTGGGGTATATGGAAAGAAAGAAACAATAGAATTTTTAGAAGTAAAGAACTTCCAGGATGGGTGTTGGGTCAGAATATTATTAGAGCAATAAAGGAGAATTTCTCATCACAAAGGGATCCTAATCCAACCTTTCAAATTGATAATCCCTTAAGATTAGAAAGGCCTAATGTGAAAATTGAAAATCCAAGATTAGGTGTTAAATGGAATGTCCCCCCTTGTGGATGGATCAAAGGAAACTTTGATGGAGCTACTAAAGGGAACTCGGGAAAAGCAGGATGTGGAGGAGTCTTGAGGGATCATGTGGGGAACGTAATTGATGCTATTGCTATTCCTATCGGTAAGTCAAATTGTCATATTGGTGAAGTTTCTGCAGCCCTTCAAACCATTAAATTAGCTGTTGAATCAGGATATTCTAAATTATGGTTGGAAGGTGACTCCATGAATATCATTAATATCTTAAATAACAAAAATTTAGTTTCATATTCTATAGAGGCAATGGTGTTGGAAATGAAAGCCTTAATTCAAAAATTTGAGAAAGTAACCATAACCCATACTTACCGTGAAGCCAATGGGGTTACTGATTGGATAGCAAATCATGCAGTTCGAACAAGACACAAGGTGAGTTGGCAGGATACATTAAATAAGAATGTGGATCTTAGAGCACTCATTAATTATGACACAATTCATTCAAAGGAGGGAAATATCTACTTGGAATAGAAATTCAATGATTTGGCAGAGTGGCCTCATGGAGGAAGGATTACATTCATTGAACAGAAATATTCTAGAGAACATGAAGTGGGTTTTGTATGTGCCAGAAAATAGGCGAGTTTCATTACAAGTTGATAATAGTTGGTCTCATTGCTTAGTAATCAGTTTTTGGGTGTTACTAGATAATTGTATGGCTTGCAAAATGAAAGGAGAACCAAGGAAGTAGGAACCTAAAAGCTGCAAAGATTGGAAAGCAAAACAAGATGTCTAGAAGATCCTTTAGAGAGGGAAGGTTGTGAGCTACTTGGAATGGTTACATGGTTCAAAACCTCATATAACGATGGCTTTTTTCAAAAATTGGGTCGATGACAGGGTAACCCTCCATGGCATCATGGTGAAGCTCACTGAGGAATTCATAGCGGAGGTCATGGGGCTTCCAATGGATGGAATTAAATTCTCAAAGCAGACCAGCATATCTAATGAGGCATTTAGCAAATTCCCAAAGACAGATGCTGAGGAGCATCAGTTGGAAAAGAGTGGGGATTTTTTCGACCTGAAGTAGATTAAAGGAATCTAGAGAGACGTCTTATGTTGCATCCGTGAGTATTTCATACTTGATGGAAGAAGCAAAAGAGTCCATAAATTTCATTTTGTCTTTCTTAATCATTTTAGGCACAAAGTTAGAATCTCCTTTCCTTTCTATTTGCGCTTCTCGTTGCTCCAAAGTCTATTCACTCATAGAAAAAAGGAGTCTCATCCTATATTGCATGAGGGATTAATCCTAATAATTGAAGGTTTTTGCAAAAATAAGGCCATTGTCCTGAATCCTTATTCGGATAAAAATAAGGAATCACAGAGTAAGAAGAATGAAACAGTAAAGGGGAAAGAAAAAGCTAAACCCAAATCCTCCAGCTTCAAAAAATAGGTTGTTGATGAGGAAACAGAGTAGGAAAACACTGATAGTTCTGAGGAGGAGAGTATAGAGGAAGAGGAAGGAACAGAAAGCGGGGAATCTAGCTCCAACAAGGAAGAAGAAGATAAAGGTAAGAATGAGAAAGAAGGGATCACTATAGAGGAAAAAACTGAGAATAATAACTATGATCTTGAGGAAAATCAGCAAGTGCTAGGGGAAATTGAAAAAGATATGGATGTTCTATTTGAGGATCCTGCGTCGAAAACAGAGAAGGAACTTCTAGTTTAGGATGCCTATCATGCAATGGAAACTTAAGATCAAGTAAAGGATGATCGCATCCATAAGGAAAGCCCTGTTGAAACTAAGGAATAGAAATGAATGGAAAGGGAGGATTATATGGAAAAGGATGAAGACAATCCAAAAGAGAACATAGAAGATTTAAGTGATATAGGGCAGAATGATAGGAGGCACCCCTTTATGAGCTCGATCAAATGCAAAGCAGATGCTATCCTTCAAGTTGACTCATGGATGTATAAGGAGATAATGGGCCTCAAAAAGAAAATGGAAATATTGGAATGTAATCAGGAAGCAGATCGGAATAAAATCAATAATATGGATAAGCAGATGAGGGATATTCCTATTAAACTTAAAGACTATGAGAACAATCTTAGGGAGCTCATTAAGGAAAGCAGAATGAAGATGGAGGAGGTAACCGCTAGCATATGTGCAGCTGCTGTAAACATTGTAAAATGAGCAAATGAGGAAATTAAATCCTTGGAGGGGCCTAGTAAGAGAACCAGATAGAGCTCAAGGAAGAAAGCAATGCAAGAGGTTGCTACGTCGATGGCTATATCTATACAAGACACTGTTGTGATTGGTAAGGAAGTGGTGAAGATGGATTTGGAATTAGAAGAATAGGTTCTTTGAGTTCTTACTATCCTGGTCCTTTTAGATGGATGTAATAACTGGTTCCATTTTCTGGTTTTTTGTTTTCCTATCACACTAGAGTTTCCAGGTCTTTGTAAAACCTGGGTCTGTCTTTTGATTTTCTTAAATTGTGGTTTTAGGTCTCTATAAAACCTATTTTTGATTCTACTTTGAATTAGGTAAAAGGTTTCACCTGTGGACGTTATTGTTATATCTTTCATCCTTTGTTTCAGGGTTTCAGGGTCCCTTCAAAACCTGTTTTTACCTTAATCTAAAACTTGAAATTGTCTAAGGATGATAGTAGTGCCTTTTTTGATGGCACCACATATAGACAATTGGTGGGAGGTTTGATATACTTGATGACTACCATGCCTGATATTTCATTTTTAGTTGGAATTTTATCTAGGTTTATGCATGAGCCTAGAGAAATTCATTGGCATGCAACAAAATGAGTAATTTTCTACCTTTAGGGAATGAAAACATATGGCCTTGAATACCGCCACAACACGAAATTCAAACTTGTTGGATATTGTGATGTAGATTTTGGTGGATGTGTGGATGACAGAGTGTCAACCACAGGATACACTATGCATATGGGTTCAACTGCCATTGCTTGGTGTTGTAAGAAGCAGGATATAGTGGCAAATTCATCAACAGAATTAAGTATATTGCAGCATGGGATGCTTCTAAAGAAATTGTTTACCTTCGTCGTATTCTTGAAGATCTTTAGGTTTCTTAGTTTTATCCTACATAGTTATACATTGATAATCAGAGTGCAATCAAGATGTCCAAGAATCTAGTGTTTCATGCCAAAACAAAACATATGGATGTCAAATACCATTATATGCGAATGCTAGTGGCAAAGAAAACTCTTGATCCAATATATTGCCCAACTACCGATTAGATAGCTGATATCTTCACAAAACCCCTTAACAGAATCAAATTTGAAAAATTCAAAAAAATACTTGATATGTGTCTAAAGACCTGACTTTGGATCATAGGGGGGTTTGTTAGGACTTGTTCCATAGTCTTAACATTAGGTTAGATTTTTGGTAGGAAATAAATAATTTGTAAATGGGGCATGAATCTTTTATAAAGACACCCCCATAAAATAAACTTAGTTTAATTATTAGGTAGTTTTAATGTTTTATGTTTATTAATTAGAATTACTTTACGAGTTGTTTTCCCATATTTAGTTGGGTATAAGATTAGTTGTTTTTACCGGTCATTGGTAAAAACTATATAAATCCATGTTTGCATTGTAAAAGGTTTAATGGAGTAAAGGCACCCTTATGTACTTGATTTTTTGAATTACTAATAAAATACTTGTGCACTCGCACTAAGCGGGGACAAGGTTCAACCTATTTTAATTCTGGAGTTATCAAATCCTCTTACTTAATCCTTCCTTTTTCTTCTTAACATCCCTTATCTTCATCTCTTATTTTCATCTCATTCCCATTCATTATTTTTATATATTAATTCACTTATTCAATCTCTTATCATCCATTTTCCATTTTATCTCCACTATTTATTTACCACCTCACCACTTCTCAGCTTGTCAATCTCTTATAATTGCACATTCAACCTATCAATCTCTTCTAATCACACATTCAACCTATCAATCTCTTCTAACAAGATGATTGACACCCACCCTATCTCTTCACCCTCTTGTCCACCCATCCTCTATTTCCACCCATTTTTATTAACCCCTTTCACATCTTCCATCCCATTTTCATCTCCAACTCCACCATCTGATTTGATTTTTTATTCATCTCCTTTCTTGTCAACATTTATCCTATCCACACTTACTTGGTCATGATACCACCTGCTTATTTGATCGCTTATCATAATTTTTGTGACCTTATTCCTCCTTTTTTTGTGTGTTTCATTATTTTTCATTTTCATCACCAAACTATTTTCTCCTTAGTCTCCTTTAGACTTCTTTTCACTCCTTTCATTTCCTTCCATAGTTATTATCATCCCCTTCCCCTTCATGTTTGTTAACATTCTCTCACATTCCTTTTCAATTCCTTAATCTATTATTTATAGCACATTATAATCACCCTTATCTTCTACATTTTTTCTCACTCCTTAGTTTCATTCCATTTTTCTCATCTTCCATGATTTCACTTGGTGACATTACTCCTGCTTCATAGTAATATTGTTTTCCACCTTCTCCATGTCCAAATTATTACACCATTATCCATATTCATCATCATCTTTATATATGACCTCATTGTCTTATCACTCCTCTATCATCCATCTCCTTGTCAGCCATCACCTCAGCCTCAATTATTGGCTCTCCCTCACATTCATCCATTAACACTCAATCTCCTCACTAATTACAGTGTGGTCACTAGTTTTTACTACTCCTACATGCATCTCCATGAAAATTTCCTCATGCCTTCCAATCTCTTTATTTAATGCACAAAATATTATCAGGTTCACTACTTAAAGTACATTCATTTCTTCCTTTAATGTCTCTATATGTTATGCATGGGTAATTTTTTTGTGCCTTGTCCCTCTCCAACTCCTCCCTTCACCTCATAGCCATTTTTCTACCCATTTTACCATTATATATTGGTTGTACAACCTCATACATAGGTTTCATGATCAAATATCCCTTCACACATTATCTCTTATATCCTATCTATCATGCTTTTCCTATCCATCAACCTAATCACTCTTCATTCTTGTATTCATATAGCTCCCTCACTCATGTTGACCATGCCATCATTCATTATTACATATCCAACATCCTAATGTTTCTTATCTACATTTTTATCATCTCAAGGTTAGTCTTGTTTCCCCTTGAACCGATGGTGCACACATACTCATTATTTTTCATAACATGTGCTACTATAACCCTAGATTTAGTAGACATCATGACTATATCAGTCACTTTATGAGTACCCACTCATCTATTTTTTTAATCTTACCTTAGATGAAGTGGAAACCATGACTGTATCCATCACTATCTGAGTTCCCACTCATTTATTATCTCTCTTACCATAGATTACATGGATAACTAAATAGGTGAAAGCTCATCTTTTCTCCCATTCATCTATTATCTCTCTCTTGCCTTAGATGAAATTGACATTGTGACTATATCCATCACTATCCAAGTGCCCACTCATCTATTATATCTTTATTGCCTTAGATGATGTGGACATTGTGATTATCTCATCACTAAACAGGTGAAAAATCATATTTTCTTCCACTCCTCTCCTATCTCTTCTTCTCTCTCCATAAGGCTCTCTCACCATTTTTTGAGTACATTTCCATCTTCCCCTCCCTTTATCTATTTATTCTTATCATTCCCTAATTATTTTTTGTTTTCCCTATTTTTAGGAGAGCTACATGTGGCTTGAATTCTATCCCCGTTATCATGGGCATTTGCACTGTTTTCACTAGTAAGAGTATTTAGACTATGTAGGTAGCACTCAGGGGAATGGGAACCATGGGGTTAGTTCAACCACTATCTCCATCATCTCCATTCATATAAAATGTGATTTCAATTGTTTTCATTTATAGCTAAAACTACATGGTTATCTTAGGGCTTCCTCATCCATCGTTCAATCTTGTCATAAATGTTGGCTACCAAAAGTCTCAACCCTCACCTAGGAAATGTTAGTCATGTCATTTTATTCCTTTTTAGGTGTCAATTTCTTCAATTTTTTTTTTCACCTATGTATATTTTTTTTATTATGCTTAACTTCTCTTTATTAAGGTTTCTTACTTCTGATTGTCTTGTCATGTGTCTTGTCATTTACTTCTTTTATCTTATACTCATCATTTTTATTTGTGTAAATTTTTTTTTGTTTGCATTCATCTTCTTTCCACTTGTTTATTTTTCTTTCTTTTTATCATTTTTTGAGTCAATAATATTTTATGTATTACACTATAGTGCAATTATTATTTTTGCATATCATGTACTCTATTTTGCACAAATTACAATATTTTTAGTCCTTATACATAAAATATAAACATTCATCATGATTATTTCATATCATTGGTGATTATTATTCTATGTTAAATTGAAACTTATGTTTCTCAACTCTTACTCACCTATTCATGTTGAAATTCCAAAGTAAGGGAAAAATAAACACAAGGCAACTATCTAACCATCCATACAATATCCATCAATGCCATCAATTTACACTTTCCAATTCATCCTTTCTCTATAGCCTATCCCCTCCCATTTCAATATGTTACCTCCAACCCATCATTTTCATATTTTTTAACCTTTTTTCTTTGTAATTGATGGTTCCAATTAATTAAAATGCTATAAATCTTTATCAACTGCTTACAACTATCAATTTTTTAAAATCTTCCTCTCAAATTGGAAAATTTATATTTTTTATTTTTAGGCTTGTAGCTTACTAGGATATATCATTCCCACATCTTCTCATGTGACCACTGAGTCTTAAACACCATCCAAGTGTGAAACTTTTGAGCAAGAAATATTCTTTTTCCTATCTATTCTCTAGTTTTTATCTAGGTACAAATCATTTTACACAAGCTTTAATCTTGAAAGTATGATATTAATTTCTAGTGCTTCACTTTCTTGACAAAATTCATTATCACCACTTCATCATTTTTCATCCTACATCATTTTAAGTTTTCATTCACTTTAATACATAAACACTAGAGGGGGAACCATCATGGGTCCCTCATTTCATTCCAATTATTGTCTTATTCTTCTATTTAAACTCCTACACCTGTCGATTGGAAATGACAAAATTACAACATCCATTATTTCTTCATCTAATTTTTTTATTCCACTTTTTTCAATGACTTTTTCACTCTTTGAAAAATCATTACTTTGTCAATGTCTTGCAATGACTTCTCAAAAAGGATAAAAATGTAGACACTTAAATTTAGACACTTTATGTTAATTCAAACCTTATTTGAACTAAATAACTAATCATCTCTAATCATCCTTACTTTTTCCTAATCACTATTCATCATCACTAATCCCTATTCACTAGTCACTATTCACTATTCATTATTCACATTTTATTATCCCTAAATTAATCCAAAGTTAATTAATTAATATTTATCTAATTAAAAATTCCATGGAATTTACAAATTCATAGTTTTCATAAATTCAAAAAAACTAAATTATCCTCACATGTCCTAAGGCTCCACCTATCCCTCACAATTCTAATTTAATAATTTTAATGCCCTCCATGATCCAATTTAATAATCCACCTTTATTCCCATTGTCTTCCATGATCTGATTTAATAATCTACCTTTATTCCCCACTATCTTCCATGATATGATTTAATAATCCACCTTTATTCCCATTATCTTCCATGATCTTATTTTCTATAATTTAATAATCCACCTCATATCCACTTACTAATTTTCTATCATATCATCCTCCCAAATGAATTTTATATTCATTTGTGAGTCATGCATGTACTCCACTCCAATTTTTAATTTAAAATTCTTATTATGAATTAAAAATTACATTTATTCTCATCCTTTGATCTTCATCTCAAGATGAATGGTCTACATCCATTTCCAATTTCTATAAATTAGAGACTCCTCCTCTAATTTAGTTAAAATATTCTTCATTACAAATTTATTTTGCTACCATATTTAGAAAAACTTCTTCATTACAAAGTTATTATGGTAGCATATCTCAGAAGCTTCTTCATTGTATGTTTATCATGCTAGGTTAATGAAAGACTTACACATTTTCACATACAATAAAATCAAAGTCATCAAAGAGCATTTTGAATACCACAACATTTCCCATTTAGCCTTATATTGGAAGAGTGATCAACCACAATTCAAAGAGAACATATCAAATTCACATCACAATGGACAAAGTTTTATTTTGTGCTAAGGTATAATTTTGTGTTATTTATTTCATTTGTAGCTCTATCATATGTTGAGTTAGTTTATAGTAGATTTCATTATTAGTTAAATTCTTAGCTTAATTAGCATTTTTATATTTATTACACATAGTGACATATAGGGTTTGGTTGAACACGGTTCTCTTATCATCGTCCATAATTCAAACGAAGGTCATATGAAGGCTTTGTCATTTTTCTCATAGACAATTCTTGAGGAGAGAAATGATGTCTTCATTAAGGAAGAGTTTTCATATCTCATATAAATCATCATGCCTTGAGTTCATGGCTACCATATCTTGTTACATATTATCCCACATTTTAGTATCCTTATCCTTTAAGAACTCAATTTCTACTTGTAATTGCCAATTTAATGTCATTATCTCATGCAAAACTTATTCCTATAGATGAGCATCAGTATAATGTTGTTCATGAAGTTCTTCATGTTGAGTATTTTTAGTAGGTGGATTTGAAATTGGTTTGAAATGAGTATCACTCTGAATAATGATATTAACTTTGCATCCAAATGGCGGAGTGGTATGGCATGGTCTCCACTAAGTATTAGGATTTTTTGAAACACATATCATCTTGGTTCCCTTTTCATTTCATTATTTAGTAATGGTCGCATACAAATCATGATATTATTCTAGGAAATGTTCATTTTTATAATAGGCACAGGTTGGATAAACTGTGTAGTCACACTAGTAGCGGTATAAATAACCTCACTTGTAACATATCCTTGGTGTAAATTGACCAACTTAATGTCTATTTATATACTTCAAAACTCTAAAATATTGAACTCCACTAGTCTCCTAGTTGTTAGCTATGTAATTTTGGTTTGTACTTCATCTGTGTGATTTATGAATCTAATTAATGACTTGGTAGTCATTGGTATCATGCATATATGCATCTCATACTTTATAGTATAGTGATACTTTAGTTTGAGTGGTACGCTAAATCAAGGTATAACTCCTTATATCATGATCTTTATTGAAAATCTCATAGGACTAGTTTAATATAACATGAACATTCCTTCATGGATAGTTATTTTTGTTATGGCTTTCCACTTTGAAGTCAATGTACCACACGCTATTGTGGGTGTCATGATAATTATTGGCAATCAACTTATTTAGCTAATAAGGCATCACCATGCTATGAGCCTCCATAAAGGTGCTAATTCCCATATCTATACTTCCCACAGACTCAATGTGAAGGGTGGATTCCAATGCCTTGGATGATTTAATGAAAGTTTTGTGAGATAAGGCTCATCAAAATGGAATTAATAAACCTCCCACAAACCATTGATCATGTTGTTCTAGGTTAATCTCAAATGATATATTTAAAACAATCATTTTAAAATATACATCATACGTTCACACTCTCTTAGTGAGCTCTTTCTTGATATATTTAAGGTAGCAATACTTTTCTACTCAAATTCAAGGATATCAAATTCTTAGAGAAAAGTAACTTTTAATAATTCATAGTTCACAATTGCTTGTTGAGGATCAAATTTTTGGTACCATTTATATGCATGATCCAATAAAGTAGTGGTAAAATAAGATACCTTTCTCTCCAAAGAAGTGATATGTCATGCTCACCAAATGAGTTCACACTTGTGAACATGTTCTACTACATTTTTGACACCTCAATATTTAGGCAAGTGAAGTTTCATCTCGTAGTAGACTATAAGTGTACTATGTGGTTATAGTGAGCCTTATTTTGGTACTCTTCAATTCCTCCTTAACCTTGAGGTGATGATTCAAAAATCCCTCATATGCTACCACCCTATCCTCCAACTTTAATAAAACCACCATCAAGACTACCTCCCATGCCTCCTACAACAATAGGTGTACTAGAGATAATGTCTACCAAGTGAGGTTGATTACTTATTATAGGTCTTGTAGTATGTCCACTTGTTAGATTTAGTACATTAGGCATTCCAAGGTTATCCATAGGTAATTCTTGTAATATAAAGGTATAAATCAATGGTAAGTTATTAGCTTGATCTAGTAATTCTAGAGACTCCTATATGATTTTAGTTTTAGATTCAACTTGAGATTCTATGCTATCAATATCCAAATTTATAACAAGAATTACATAAAACTCAAATTCATGAGCATGTGTTTTGGTGGGGAAATTAGGTATATCTACATTGGGTTCTGATAGCAATGTTTGTCATGTTTCTTCTATGCATACCTATGCTAGGAAAGGGCATGAATCCATGGTTAGGGAATACTCACCATGCCTTTCCATCCTCCTATGGATTCTCATGACACTTCAAGTATCCTCTTGTATACCTTTGGGATCACTACCTCTCATAATATTATGCCTGGATTCATCATACTTACACTTCCATGCTTATCATTATCTAACTTCCATACTGGACTACCAATCCCATACTGATGCATACCCTCCAATTTCCCCACCAGTTGTGTTGCTCATGTGTAAGAAAGTTTAACCATCCATGGAGAATTTCTCAAGCCAAAAATCAACTACAATATTTTTAAGCTCTAAATAAAATTATTTGAGATACATCCCACATGTTTCCCTCAGAAATTTAACCGATGCTTTTTCTAGATAAGAGTATGTAGAGACATAGTATTTTAAAATGTAGCTCTTGAGCACTCCTTTCCACCATATGTTCACTATATGTATCCATGTAGCTTTCAAATTTTATAAGGCCATATGCCACTCTATTGACCAAGGAGCCTTCCATCCATAATTTCCTAAGCAACATTACACATATGTTGAAATTTAAGAATGTAAGTGGATGCTTAATTCTACAAAGGATGTTTCATATAGAGAATCATATAAGTGTTTCTTTACCCATGTGCACATAGAAAATCCTAGTTTAATATACTGAAGTGCAAAATTATCCTCTACAGTACCAACCCAATGTTTGATGTTTTCTGAAGATAGATAATCGAGCATATTTATACCATCATGCTAATAAATGTAATGGGTCCTAAAAATAGAAAAAAAAATCTTTGGTATTTTTTGTTAACTTTGAATAAATTATTATTATTTACATGCCTAATGGAAAAAAATTTCCAACAATATTGTGCACTAACATATCACATGAGGAGTAACCTTGCACGCTCACCTAAGGCACGTAGCCTAGATTGGTCTCTATCAATTATATCATGTGATGGTGATTAGATAACTATATATTATTTATGCACTTGAGTTATTATGTTTAGTCATTGTTAATACCAACATTAGTCTAGATTAAGTCATTTATCAAATACATACAATGCATATAACTATTATTATAAAATAAAAGTTAACATTATAGAGTTCAACACATCATGAATTATAGTGAAAGGATTATATTTATTTCATTGAATAATATTACAAGGTAATTCCTTCATTACACTATCTCTTCAATTCTATATTGATAAATTATTCACAATTACATATAATAGTGTCAACAACAAATCCAACAATGGATATATCAACGCCAACCACAAAAATAACAACACATTCTAAAGTAGATCTAAGGGGTATTTATATATAATTAGACCCCTTATCTTTATTTACATCAATAATATTGAAGATATGAATAAATAATGACCATTAAAAATAATGAGTCATGGAGAGTCATTACAATTAATTCATATTTACTTGGGCCTAACCATCCCTATATACCCTCTCTATGTTAGATATTTCATGCTCATGTTCCTCTTTTTTCATAGACAAGTGCTAGATTTGTGTTCTTATTAATCTTTATTGATTCTATGAACTACTTTAAAATCACCTCCACTCCTTGTGCTCTTATCCTTGTCTTGTGATTATTTGAGTCTTACATCTTCTACTCACTCTCTTCTTCCTTGTCTCTCACAACTCACCCTTCTTCACCTTGGATTTACATAATTTCTTCAATATTTCTCTCTCTCGATCCATTCTCTTATGTGTTGTGTTGCCAAAATACTTGAGGATTTAATTATAAAATAAATGGTCTGACACCATTTGATATTTTTGAGTGACTTGGCCTAGTTTCTTACAAACTTACCTTGCCACCCAACATGTATAGGATGCATGATGTTTCTCATTTTTTTGTATTAATAAAATATGTTCCTGACCAATCACATGTACTTAATTTCTCTTATTTATAGATGGATAAGGAATAATTAAAGATAGATCCCATGAGAAACTTAGACTAGCGATCACTTGAACTTCAATACTATTATGTTGATCAAGTGAAGGTATAATGGAACTAGTACAACACAAGTTATTATACTTGGGAAGATAATTTTGAGATGCAACATCTTAATCCTTATTGTTTCCATAAACTTATGGACAAATTTTCTTAAATGGGAGAGTATGTAATTCCCCACACTGAGAACCCTTATTTATGATCATGAGAGTCATCCTCATGATCATTATTATGTTCTAGACTTACACATTTTGTTAGCTTTGATTGAATAAACTCTATATACTAAGCCATGTGTAATTATATGTTTAGATGCACATGTGGATAATTATGTGTTTAATATGATTATGATATAATAATTTTGTATGAACACTTTATCACTTTATGAGATATTTTTTTTCTATTTTGCAAGATGATGTGGTGTTTTGATTAAAAATTGAAATTATTATATCATGATGGACTATGATTTTATTTACTACATGCAATTGATTATCAAGATTATGAATTCACCTTATTAAATCATAGAGGTACCATGATGGATCTAGTATTTATTGAAAATTATAGAGAAAGAAAGATACATTTATACATGTGTTAATATTATTTTGTATTTGATTTGATGTGGAATGATAAGATATCCAAAAATGGACATAAACCTTGCATACAAAGAGATATAAAACACTTTGATATTGTTGAAAGTTGATAATTTTTTAATTGAATGCAAATGGATTTATGGCATTTCAATATATAAGTACATGGTCCTAAATAAAAAGGAATGAAATACAAAAGGGTGTATGACACATGATAATATAAAAATATAAATAGTAGAAACATTAAAGACAAATGAGGAAGGTATATAGCTCAATCCAAAATAACAGTATGAACAATATTTGATTAGGAAAAAAGATATAGGCAATAGTTATAAGAATAAATGAGAAGTGTTGAAGATATGAAGTAAAAAACCATAATCCATGAGTGGATGACGAAGTGAAGAATATCCATTAATTTATTTTCTTGATATTGATGAAAGTAGACATGGAGTTCTGAAACCACTGAAAAAAGTAAAATCATGAAGACAAACTAAACATGCATTATTAAATACAAACATAACTCTCGTAAGACAAGACAATAAAAAATGATGATATATTAGGGGGGGGGGTTCATTATATGAATAAAACATAGCCATTCAAGAAAGGATGTCAGTGTGTAAAGTAAATATTTTTTGAAATTAAGATAAGATTGGAAGAAATAACATGTAAGCATAATGTTATAAAGAATGTAATGTCCCAAAATGTATTTTCAAGTAGTAATTTCCTTATTCATGCTTTGGTTGCATTCAAACCTTCAATTTGCTACTATGAACTTTATAACTATGTTTTATTTGATTCATTTGTTGAATGATGAGATTTATTTTTAATATATGTAGATCTAATTTTCATTATTGGAAATTTCATTTATGTATTTGTACATTTTGTAAAATAGTAGTTAGACTATTTTTATTTATTATTATTATTGTTGTTGTTGTTGTCATTGTTATTGTTGTTTTTGTTATTATTATTATTATTTTTAATAATCTTTGATTTATTTTCATGGGTTAAAAAAGGATAATAATAGTACTTTGTGTCTAGTATCTATGTTGGGTTTACTAGTATTGTTTGCTATGTAGCATAGAGGCCTTTGCTAGGGCATGGAAAAAGTGGTAAAGTCTTAGATTGGTGTTTTTTGTGGACATTTTATTATATTGGGTGAGATATATCCACCATACACAAACTATTTCTTATTTTTCATGGGTTACATGCCTTAACAACACTAGATCTTATGTTATTATAGGTTTGGGGATTCTGACTTAATGTGATATATTCTAACCTTATTTCACCTTGACTTTATGTTATTAAGATTTTACATATGTAGACTTGGTTATTTATTTATTTTTTTGTATTATAATCAAATTTTTTGTTTATTATGAAATATTTAATCATTATTGTTAATTATTGGGTCCATATAAAACCGTTCTTATTAATCACTAGTTCAATAACTCTGATTAATGAAGGAAATGAAAGGATGTCTTAATTTCAGTTGGACATGAAATATTAGGTCAAAAAATAATGGGTTATATAGTTAATTAATTATATATCATTTATGTAATTCCTCAATACCTTCTTATGGACAATATGCATTCACCATGAGGATGGCTGGGTGGAACATGACACGAAACTATCTCCTTATTAAATTTTTATTTGTGAATTGAAATTCCAACTAATGAAAAAATAACTTTAATATTATGATACATGTGTTATTAATTTTATTTATGTTTTTATAATATTAAAAAATGAAAATAAAATATCATAGATTTTTGTTAAGTAGAGAAAATAATCCTAAACTAAAAATTATAATAATTATAATGTTATGTTGAATCATATATTGGAGCATAATGTGTTGTTGACATCATTAAAAAACATAAAGATGTTTTAAATTCATTTTATAATGTAGATTAAACCATTATTTGGATAAGATTATAGAAACTATACAAGATGTCTTACTTTAAACAAGCACATTAATTTTTTTGTGCATTAATAGCTCTCTATTTTTTAATGAATGATCAATGCCTCAAAGTTGTCAAAATAATACGCAAGTATATGGTTGTTGTCCATTTTTTTTATTAGGTGTAGACAATGAGTTTTAGGTTGTCCCTTAATCATGAAAATTCAATTTTATTTATTGCATTTATTTTCACTTTAATGCATATGTTTTAAATCAACCACCTATATTCATCCTATTTCGTATGGCTTTTCCTTCAACACCTTTTGTACCTTGTAACTTGGTATAGTATTTGTTGCCTTTATACTTTAGTATATTCTAGGGAGAGGCTGAACTATATCTTATTGGGCACCTTCACTCTCATTGATGCTAGGTGGCAAGAATTTTTCTAGCAAGGTGAAACTAAAGTGACCCTGTGTTCTTTTACTAGATTCATTCTTATTCGATTTTAGTTTGATCTCTGACTTACATGCACTTGATCACTTGTCAAGTTTTCACATCCTACTACTTAGTCATGAATTTTTGCATAATTTTTCTAACCCTTCCATGCATTGTATTAACATCATAGAGTAGCTTCGTGAAATTTTAAAACAAAATCTAAGACAGGGAGTCTGACTAGGCTCTTAGTGCCACTTGGCACATTTACCCAACTTTCCTTTAAAACACATTATTGTGTTGTCAACTCAACTTTCCAAATGTAGTCATCATGTTTTAATGTATAAAAATTGACTTTCCTCCACTGTGACACATGTCATGATTCCATACACATGCGAGTCACAATAAATTTGGTACAATGTCACACCCTATTGGACTATGAGGAAATTATATCCTAAGAAATTATATTAAGGAAAACCCTTGCACCTGTGAGTCAATATCACATTTCCACATAGTGCATTTTAGCAATGTCATAGCTTTTCAAAATTTATCTAGTATCTTTGTAGCTATGGGGACTCTAGGATTTCAAGGCAATCACATGTTTCCATGTGAATCAAACTCACATTATTTCTTAATTTGAAGGAATGTGAACCCTAATAATATCTCTATGTATCATATTATCAACACCATAACATATATAATAGAGTGATGTGTTCATATGTATTTACCCCCATGAACTTGTAAGCTAATTGAAATTTGCCAAATGTTGTTACCATGCATCTTTGCAAGGTTAAGGATGGGGCATGTTTTGGAATGTTTTGAAATGATGCCATGACATTATGGGAAAGGTCCCAATAGTTTTGCATGTTCCAATTGTCAAACAAGGCTTTTGTTAACATGCATTTTATTGATGGAACATATTGATATGTAGAAATATTAAAATGTATCAGAAGTTAAACATGTAGTATTTAATATTTGTTCAACATTTACTCTATAAAATTAAAAGTAACCAATCACATCTTAACAAGACTCAAGTATTGATACTCTAATGCACAACTATTGGTACTCTAAAGGTTAATTTTTGGTCATAGGTTTAAAAAATGTAGTTTATGACCTCTCATGATAAAATCAGTTATATAGTAAAATGTATAATGTGTTAGAACTTCAAAATTTAGTTATAAGTAGTTACGATGACATATTAAAATGGGTAAAAATTTAAAAATCTAATGTGACGTTATAGAACCTTAATTCACTATCCAAAGTTAGAGTGCACGACTATTGGGAACTTTCCGTTAGACAAAATGGACACGACATCACCTAGTTATCAAGGTCAATAGGTCATTCAATCTATGAGAACATGGATTAATATTAAAAACCATCCCACATGTCAAACCATCAAACACAAAAATGGTAGAAATTTGTATAGGCTCTTTTGTATTTTAATTTTAATCACCAATATTAAAGAATTATGGGATTAATGTCACATTAGTCCTTGATTAGAATATAATAATTTGGTCTTATGTGACAAGGTGGTCTTACCATTCACTTCTATTTTTTTGGTGTTCAACTGAAAGCTTCAACATAATAAAATGGAGCATGTTTATGGAATTTTACTAATAGCTTAATCTTTGAGAATTTCTCTTTCTAGATTCATAATTCATAAGTCTTAAGATTTTAACTTCATATTGATAATTGATAAATTAAAGTTGATTTGGTAGACCTTCTATATTAATCTAAAATAATTAATTGTAAATGTAAACTCACTAATTATTATTAAAAGTAAATTTCTCATGAGATAAATGTATATTATTATTATCATGTTCTATTTTTTTAAAATAATTTTTAAAAAGTACATGAAAATGGTAAAGAATGATATTGTTTTCTTGCCACAATGCACATTCAATTTAATTACTTACCTACCACTTTCCTAGCACTGATCTCTTTATATGAAAATATTTTTATACATAGTATACTTCTACCATGGTGACCATAACTTGGCTTGATCTCTTTTGCATTATGTATACTTCATTTAATTGTTCATTGTCAAGTATTTGTTCACTATCACTACCACTATGTGGCTTATGGTTTACAAAATAATAATTCACACTTATCATCAAATGGAAATCCATTTTATTTTTCTTTATCACATTTCATTTTGTCCAATTTTGTTTCTCTTTATCATAATTTATTTAACCCCTTTTCTATTTTTCATATTGATACTTTTTTGATTTTAAAGTCTCTATCTTTATTAATTTGATTTCCCATCTTTATGAACATAACATCCACTTGACTTTATTCCAAAAATGTATAAGATGTTGAGTATCTATGTAGATAATGTGTTACACAGTTAGATGCATGTAAGGTGGCCCTCATCATAAATTCATTTTTGGTGTCTATGTCTATTGTGGATGTCATTGGTTTGAGTTTCCTCTTATGCCATATCGATTCAAATAACCACTTAATGGACTCACTATAAACCATTTCCAATCCATGTCATTGTTAGTGTATAATATTATGACCTATTTAAAAATCCTTATTTCTTACACATGCATGAAAATCATCATGGTACCTCTATGATATGAAGAGAGAGAAGTAATTGCACATTAATTAAATGTTTATTTATCATAACTATAATGATTATCCTTTTACATGTGATCTAATATAATATCATCAAATGTACATGAAAAAAATCATGATACTATATAAATCATCTAAATTAATATGACCAACCTCAATTAATACTTAACCATGTTACTAAGCCAAGGTGAGGCTAGGCAAGGCATTACATTTTGTGAGTTTGATGTGGTCACTATGTGTTACATGGGAATTATTAAACATTGTGAGCTCTATGGACCTCATTATTCATGTAATTCATTACTTGATGAAAAAATAAATAATTTCATGGCTCTGTGATTCTATGCACAAACTTTGAGAATTATATGGTTCTATGATTTAATGTACAAACTTCAAGAATTTTTTAGCTCTATGATTTAGTTTACAAAAATTTGATATTTACATGGAGATTTCCCAAGGCTACTAACATTTTTGACCCCATGGGGTGTTCCTAAGGTTTTATATCCATTTTTTACCCTAAATTTAAATGTGTCAATACAATATAGGGATAAGAATATAAAAATTAATACACACAAGGGTGATAAACATATCTATATCAAGCTAATTAATGGAAAAATTAAATAATATTCTGAATTTAAATGCTAAGATATGTTAAAAATAGTAAGTACAACTATAAATTGGTATTGCAATAAATGGAAACAATAACTTGCTTAGCCAATTTATTGTGTGAATGCATATCTGATATGGAATAGGCTATAAGTAGAATAGATCTAGATTTTGGATCAATTGTCAAATTTAATAATTCTTCACTCTATGGCATTAGACACTTGTATCATATCTAAACAATTGCATCAAAACTAGTGTTTGAGTTGGATGCATGTGTTTAGTATAGAATACTGACTACATCTGGATGCGACCACCTAGAGTATTTTGGAGTATTTTTGTCACCTTTACTCTAGTGTTTCTAAATCTCTCTCATAGGTTGTATATCTTTGTCATATGATCAAACCCTAGATTCTTAACCCTTGGAGTGTGTATCCATATAAAAATGCAAAATTAGTAACTTGAGTGTGGCTAATGATACCCAACCCATAGTTCCCTCTTACTTGTTCCCATAAACCTTCTGACATCTTTTCACTAATTCATAATCATCTATATGCTTTCAAGACCTCATTCTAGCTTAGTAGAGACCCTTTTCCACTCTTATTCCATCCCCCTAGGTCCCATACCCTCAGGACAATAGTGTCCAATTTGGACTATAGTGTTGAACCCTAGGGTGTCCTCTTTTTGGCACTCTTATCCAATCACATTTTGAGCCTAGATTATTATTTTTCCCTAATTTCTCCTCTTCATGGTGTCAGCCTAGTGTGATTACATTCAACCCATGACCAATAGATCCTTATAAAATCCCATTCAAAGATCATTTGGAAAGGGTTGGAAAATATCACAAAGCAAGAAAGAATACAATCAAGATTACTCAAATGCATTTCCCTATTCTCTACATACAACCATTCAATACTATTTCTAGCTTATTTGAATCATTACACCAATCCCTAGCATCTTATCCACACCCATTTTTTCATTTCCTTACATTATCATATCATAATTTCACCAACACTTTCAAAGGGATAACTATATATGACTCAATCCCTCTTTGGAGTATTGGTATGTAGGCAACATGCCCACACAAGGGGTATGGATCCACGTCCAATGAATCTTACACACACTAACCCCCCTTATTGTTCAAAATTGGTGAAAGTTTAATAGAAGATAGGGTTTTAATAGAAAATTTTCTCTACAAGGATTTCTATAGACTTTCGACTATTAAAACTTTAGAGATAGGGTCCCACAAACCTGCTGAATAAAACCCAAAAAGCTCAGATCCTCAAGATAATATCATCAAATAAGGATTAAAGTACTAGTGCCACTCTTATCTAATCAAAAATGAAATTTAAAATCTTGTTTGGGATAGTATCCTTGGCATGCATAGCAAATATTAGATCTTGTCTCAGTCAAATTAGCATAGTTTAAGATAAGTCTTGTTTTCTCCCTCTTATTACTATTTTTAGAAAAGATCTAATTACCAATAAATTTTAAAAATTAGTAGATTATTTACCACATATTATTTACTAATTTATCAATCTAGACCCTTTAACTAAATCAGGAATGATACCCCAATTATTCCCAAAATTGTTAAATCAAAGTGACTATGGGAAAATAGATTAGTGGGCACATGGTGTTGAGTTGTCCTAAGGACCCCTATGTCAAAGGGTATTACCTACAAATCCAATAATTCTAATAGGGAATTATAATTATGTATTTATCCCTTACATGTTGACTTGTGTGTGCGTAAGAATGAAATGTGTGATAAACAAGTACATAGAGTGACCTAGCTTGTAACTTGGAAAATATTGAAAATTTTCCTTTAGTACTTCAAACCTATATGGATATTTATCATATGCCTATATGTAAATAGGAATGAATAGGGAATATTTTCTCACTTGAATGCTTTATTAAGTTCTTTTTCCAAGCTTCCTTGTGAGTTTTTGGGTCTTTTTATAAGTAAGGAATGGATCATGATTGATCATGCATATATAACAATATTTTCAAGAAATGTATTACATTAAATCACTAAGGTTGACCATAATGGCATGTTAAAATTGATAATTTTATGACCTTTTGGCATTAGAAACTTAGTCTGGCACATGGCATTTGCACTAATGTAGGTGTTTGGCTAGGACACAAGTTTTAGAGAAGTTAGAAAATATGTATAGGTCTAAAACATGCAGAGGATGATAATAAGCAACTTTATATAATTTTGAGAAACATAAAAGGCCTCATCATTATAATAACATATTTTTAGACTAATAGATAATAAATAGGAAGAAGAGATAGTGGATGCAAGCCTTTGAGCATCTAGAAGGTCTAGAAACTGAAGGGTACAACCATGAGAATTAATATCCAAGTATACAATATTGAGGTGCTATATAATTCATATTTATTATCTAAACTTTACCCTCCTTTAATATACTAATGAAATTGATAGTTTAAAGGAACATAAATGCATAACTAGGTGTTTATAACACACCTTGTCTTTACATGAGTCCAAATTGAGTGATTTATCGATGACTGACCTACAACTAAGAGAATTTATGGTATATAATCAATGGATATAATCTGAAAATTAAATTTTTAAATAAGTAAATATATCAAGTTTAGGACCACACATATATGGATGTAACTATAGGGTAAGTGAACAAAATTGGGGAGCAATTATGTGGGCATTTTTAAGAACATGATCACTTTATTAAATAACTTGATCATGTTATTGACATAATGTGATCACATTATTTAAATTATGGCTTGATAATTACTAATCCATAATGTGATTGTATTAATATATAATGCAATCGTATTATTATAAAAATAATAATGTGACTATGCTCCTATTGTTTTACACATTAAAGAATGTGAACATGTACATGGAGTGAATCTAGGTTAGTAGATAATGTGATTATGTTACTATAAAAAGCAATAACATGATTTCATTCCTATTATTTTTCACATAAAAGCATGTGGACATGCACATAAAGCCAATATTGGTTGTAAGCTTATATTTACTACTCTAAATGTTAAGTATAAATTTGTCAAAATTAAAGTTTACAAACCACTCACTTCAAATTTTATAAAAAGTTGTGTGATTAGGGTAGCATAGGTCCAATTTATGACCTACACACATCAAATAACCACTTTATGTTAATTTCACTTCTTCATCATTCCTCCATCATCCTTGTTCACTTTCTACTCATGGCTTGTCACCCCTAATCACTCTCTCATCATTCCTCATTGGACCTCACTATCCCTACTCATATCTAATCACTCCCTTATCACCCCTAATTCCTCTCTTATTAAACCTCACTATCCCTCCTCATCCCTAATAACTCCCTCATTGACTCTCACCATCCCTCATCATCTTTAATCACTCCCTCATCATCCCTAATCACTCTCATATCATCCCTAATCATAATTTTATCATCCCTAATCACTCCCTCTTCATTCTTCATCCTCCCTAATCACTACCTTATTGAACCTTACCATTCCTCATCATTTATAATCACTTCCTCATCATCCCTAATCACTCCCTCATTGGCCTTTACCATCCCTAATCACTTATTCATCACACCTCATCTTCCCTAATCACTCATTCCTCATCCCTCATCACCCCTAATCACTCTCTCATTAACCCTCACTATCCCTCATCATACCTAATCACTCCCTCATCTTCCCTAATCACTCCTTCATTAACCCTCACCATCCCTTATGATCCCTATTGACTCTATCATCATTTCTACTAAATTCATCCTCATCCCTTCTAATCCTTAATTACTCCATCCATTACCTTGATGATGTTATTTTGTTGGGGTTTAATAATTCTAGGAGTTACAAGTTGAGAGTTGAGTGCTAGCATAAAATATAATACATAATGATTAAAATGACAAGGAGATAAATTTGAAACATAAATATTTAACACCTATGAAAAAATATGGGCCTATTAAAAATGAGGTAATTCATAATTGAAGATCTTATAAAAAATAGAAGAAATTGAAATCACCATAGCACCAAAAATGGGTAGTAAATATGAAGATCACCAAGCTATGTGATTTCCTAAAACTAATCAATTGATTTCCATATGAGGACATTTTATTATCCAAATCATTACATTGAGGGCCTTCTATTTGTATGTCTACTGATTAATTCATCATACTAGAGAATGGAAAATAATTTTCAAACATTATTAGAATAAATAGTCCAAGATTGGAAAGTGGTACTTAATTCATAACTTCAATAGTCAATCCAATGAAGAGTGTCACATTATGAGCTCTCTACTTGCACATCTCTATAAGTGGGTAAAAATTATCTAGAACTATAAAAATGTAAGTAGATAATATATTATGAACCCAATGATATGGTTGGCACTAAAAATATATCTACTTCCACCAATAATAAATTATATGAATTATAAATATTATTTCGTTAACAAACAAAGATCAATCGTGAGCCATTACACTTCATAATTTCCAATGGAATTTAGAAGAATTTAATTTCTCCTAAAGCATATTTTCAAAAATTTAACTTTAAATTGATATATCATCCATAACCATATGCTAGTGTATGGTCTAGTGTAGGCTTCAAGAAATGGATCACCTAGTAGTGTCACTTAGTGTACAAAATCAAACTTTTTAAATATACAATCCTTTGTGACATCTCACCATTATAGGTGTTTAATGTTTTACATGTGTTCAACATATATTTACCATTAAAATGTAGTATTTGAAGTAAATATTTGAAATTTTGTGATAGATTTTTATGATCTGAAATACCATATATCATAGTTAGTTCATAAGCTTTTAGTCATTAGTGACATGAAGTGCAAGAATCTTGATAGATCTAGTAAAAAGTATACTCTTGATGGTAAGAAGTAAATTTAATAACATCCTTATGGAACCATATCATAGTGTGTTTTATCCAATAATAAAAAATAAAAAAAAATTGAACCATAAACTATATGAATACAATGATATCTTTTAATCACCTAAACAAGTTCCTACATACTATACACTAAACAATAATATTGATTTGATCCCTTTGCTACCTCTACATCAAACCTCTTTATACCCCATATAATTTCTATATATTTAATATATCAAGTTTTAGATCCATGAAATCATGGATAATAGACACATCATGCCCAAATCATTACCTTATAGAAGCCCAATTGTGCTTGTGCCAAAGTTGTGAATCAATTAAAAAAATGTAACAAGATAAAAGTGAAGAAATATTATACTCATCTAAATATTAATTCATTTTTATGTGATACCCATGGTTTATAATTATTTTCAAAATTTATCTTAAGCTTGGGTATCATCATATTCATGTTGAACCTCTAGACATTTGGAATATAGTATTAAAAACAAGGGAAAGATTGATTGCCTACTTGGTTATGACTTTTAGGTTAACTAATGTAGCAAATTCATTCATCGAGATGTTGAATGACATCCTCAGGCCCTTTACCTATGTATATTTTTTAATCTACCTTGATTTCATCTTAATCTTTAGAAAACTTAGAATGAACATCTATACCATGCTAAACTAGTGTTTCACATTTTTCAGAAACACATTTTTATGATAACATGAATAAATGTTAATTTTTCATGAAAGAGATAAAATATTTGGGATACATTACACACACAAGGAGTGAATGTGTGAACTTGACCAAGATTCAAGTCATAAAGGAATGAGAAAAACCAAATAATTTTGCATCTGATTCAAATCTTCTCAAAATTATAAAATTATACAATAGATTTGTGTTTAATTTTTATACTTTGAATCAATCTACCAAAGGTGGAACTAAATAAAGTTTCATCTAGTCAATTTCAAAACAAAGATAAAACAATGAAATAAACTTCAGACTTTATTTTGTGTTAGTACTATGTTACTTGACTACAAATTTGGAAGATCATCCAATTCATTTAGTAATAAAATTGACTATCAAAAATGGGTATTGACAACACAAGTCCTAAAAAAGAGTTAATTTATATTATAATGGATTAAGAAACATATGATTGGAATCAAAGATATATTTAGAGTATATACTTAGGTTAGATTACGAGAGATAAATTAGGTGTGATGAGGGATGGTGAGGGTCAATGAGGGAATGATTAATGATGATGAGAGATGAGGAAAAAGTGATTAGGGATTATGAGGGATGAAGATGGACTGATTAGGGATGATGAGGAATAATGATAGTCAATGAATGCATGATTAGGGATGATAATCCTAAGTTATTAGAGATGATAATGTAAAATGAAGGTCAATAAAGGACCGATTAGGGATGAGGAGGGAGTGAATAGGGAAGAGGAAGTGACTAGGGATGATGAAGGATGAGGAAAGAGTGATTAGGGATGATGAATGCTAGGGAAGGAGTGATTAAAAATGATGAGGGATAGTAAGCATCATTGGAGGAGTGATTATATATGATAAGGGAGTGATTATAGATTAATAAGGATAGTAAGGGTTAATGAGGGAGTGATTAAGAGTAATGAGGAATGATGAGAGAGTGATTAAGGGTAATGAGGGATAATTAGGAAGTGATCAAGGTTGAGGGAGGGATGATGAGCAAGTGAAATTAACATAAATTAGTCATTTGATGTGTGTGGATCATCAATGTGACCTACACTACCCAAATCACACCACTTTGGATAAAGTTCAAATTGAGTAGTTTTTAAACTTTAATTTTGACCAACTTAGGACTCTTAGAAATTCTAGGAATCAATTTGGAAGGCACAAAAACCTAATAAATGACTATATGTTTACCAAAAATGGATTAAAATTGAAAAATATAGGTACTAAAATCCCTAGATTTAATACTTAGACCCTAAAAATTCCTAAGTACTGCCCAAATTGGATTTTGAAAAATTATTTTCCACATCATAAGGGATGCAGCTATGAGACTAATTATATTAGATGTAAAGTGACCCTAATTTCTTATATTTACTAAAATAAATATAAATTATATATTTCCTTATACTTCATATTTATAGTATTAAATATAATCTTTGGGTTAAGATTGGCTTCATGTGAATGTTCACATGCTTTTATGTACAAAATAGAAGTAATGTGATCATGTTATTATTTTATAATAATGTGATTGCATTATCTATTAACATGATCACATTACTAATGCCATCATGATATTTGAATTTCAAAACAAACACCATGACTTTTGGCTTGGGAATGGCTTGGATTCCTGACCCAAAGGCTTAGACCTATCAATCTATAGCTGAGTCTAAGAATTATGATAAAAATAAAAAAATAACTTCGATCACCAAATACACTATGGATTTCAATGGTAAAATTCAAAAACATAATACCATCATGATGAACATGATATCCTCTTCCCAAAAATATAATTTTTATAATTTTTTGACTAATTTAAGGTTTCAAACTATGTTGATTTCTAACTATACCTTTTTAGGTCACTACATGATGCAAACATACATGCCTATACATGTTCATGTAATTTTTCTTTCGTTGATCCAAGTGCAAAACAAGTTATATGGTCACAAAATAGGCCTAATTCTACACACACTTAAAAAAATGATTTTCATTATAGATGCTAAGAAACTATACACTACGGCTCTAGATGTCACATTATCCTTTGAACCACTCCTTGGCCCCATTTGGGTTAGATTATTTACCAATTATTTCATTATTAGCGTCAAACCATTTTCCATGGAACTAACATCCAGTCATTAGTGGATTATCCAATTTTGACTATGTCCACTCAACCATCGATAGTTAGTACTTGACCACTAATGGTTGACTCAGATCATTGGTGATTAATTAAACTCTTTCATGATTGAAGGAGTCAACTACAACTCAATTTAAACTCACTTTTTGATTACTAGCTATCTAATTTTAGTTTTTCATTCATATGATCAATGCATCTTAGACTGTTTGTTAAACTATTTGTGAAAATTATTGTAAATTGTAGGAGTTTACACAAAGAAAGAGAGACAAACACAATGAGATATTAAACACAATATGATATTATTTATTTTGCTTCAATTACAAACCATAAAAAATATTACAAATTATATAGGAATATTATTTCCTATATTTGGGGATCTCAAATCTTCTAAAAATTCTCATATAACCAATTCCCAATAAACCACTATAATATGAATATATTATTGTTAACAATATATTTGACACACTAATTAAAACTAACCTATTTTCTATGTACCTCTTGGTAAATATCTATAAAATGATAATGTTACTAATTATTAATCTATAACATTAACCCCCTTAACATTATTATCCCTAGTCACATCCCCTTAATCTAAACATGGGGAGAATATCATCCTATACTGCATCTGAATATGAATGTGTGATCTTCCAAGAATCACAAAGTTGAAAAATGGTTTTTCCATGGCTACCCAAAAACCAATGATGGTTTTTCCCATGGCTTACTAACAACCAATAATGGTTTACCCCATGGCTAACCATCAACTAAGTGGTTTTATTGGTTTGCCACAAACCATGTCATATATGCAAGTACATATTTAATCCCCATCATTTTCTAACTTAGAGGGATTACAAAAGGAAATAACAAAAGGGATTAATTGAATAGAAATTATACTTCTATTCTTATTCAAGCACACATGCTGAAATAGAAATTATCACACCACACTGAAATCCACACAACTAAAAAAACCACACAAATATGCCACTAAATCAAAAGTGGCTCTATTGCTAGTGGCTTGTGAGAGGCTTGAATGGCCTTAATCCTCCATGTATCCTCCATCCTTTAGTAGATTACTACTCATTATAGGTAATCATCTAAATAATACCCTATTTTTTCTTATTCTTCTTCTTCATTCTCTAACTCTTCTTCTTCAATAACAACTTCATTATCCTCATCCATTTTAAGTTTACCACTTATGATATCTTTTTCTCTAACTTTGCAAAATGGAGATTTATGTCTATTTTTCTTGCAATAAAAGCATTCTACTTCCTATTTTTTCTTGGAGGAATTAGTATACTTCTTTTTTTACATAAAGGGTGGTTTCTTCCTCAATGTCTTCTTTTGATCTTTTCTCCTTTGATAAGAGTGTAGAAATCATATCATCTAGTGATTAGGAAGGCATTTGGCCAAGAGTAAAAACTACATTACTATATTTAAGAAGTAGGCTATTCAATAAGATAGATTTTGCATATTCATCTTACACTGGGGATTTTAATTCTACAATTTGTCTTAGGAGAGATCTTAATTCATTAATGTGACTTGACATTGTTGCACCCTCATTCATTCTCAATTTAAAAAACTACAATTTTAGTGTGAATCTAGAATTCAAAGCCTTAGCACCAAATATTTTCCTTAGCAGTTCTCAAATATATTTAGAATTTTTTCCAAGTCAACATAATGTAATCTAGTGTCTGATAAACCAAGTCTAATAATGGATTTTGCTTTGTCATTCTTGGTTTGCCATTCGATCAATTTAGTCACATTTTTTGGTTCAGTTTCTTTTCCGCTCACAATCCCCTAGAGATTATTGTTCATTAATTGCATTTGTATTTTCACTTTCCATGCGTAAAAATTTGAACTAATAAATTTATTTAATGGAATATCCATTATGAGTGTTGAACTTAGTGGAAAATGTACCCTTAAAATAGTACTCAACTTGTAATTTTTACAACAAATAACTTATAAACACTTTGGAAATTTTTGATAATTTTGATTCCACTATAGATTTGACTATGACAACTTATATTAAAAATAATAATTTTGATCTAAAAACATTTGACTAAAAGGACAAAATATTTTTCCAACAAATCTAAACCTTAGCTATATAAAACTATACTTTTGATAATATCCTATATAAACAATACTACACACCCTATAAAAACTGAAAATAATTTTGTACTTAACCATAAGGACTATTCATGGATCTAATGGTTGAAAATAGCTTGAAGGAGTTACAAATTTCACAAACATTTCCCAAATGTATATCTAACCTATAAATGCAAGTAGAATTACATGGATGAATCAATGATCATATAATTCCATGGATGAATCAATACATCATCTACAACATCTAATTTTGTGTGGTAATGTTGATACAACATGACTAGATCTATATTAGATGCATGAGATCAAATTGGATATGTGAATGAGTTCAAATCTGCAATAATGACATGGAGAAGGAATGGTCTTGGTAAAGTTGGAAGATAGTGTCTTAGATAAATGACACACTCAAATGAATCAACACAGATTTCTTTGTCAATGATGTACTATGTATGGGTGTGCATGCTTACGTAAATATACATAGAGAATATTCAAGACTGCTATGCATATGTTCGTCCATGTAATGCACATAATGCAGAGTGAATAATCATCAACATTCCACTAAAAAAGCATAGAACTATAATTCACTCACCCTTTCCCTTAGCTATGGATCATCCATAGCTTTGATACTACTATTGTAAATTATAGGAGTTTACACAGAGAAAGAGAGACGAACATAATGAGATATTAAACACAATATGATATTATTTCTTCTATTTCAATTACAAACCATAGAAAATATTAAAAATTATATAGGAATATTATTTCCTATATTTGGGGAGCTCAAATCTCCTCAAAAATCTCATATAACCGATTCCCAACAAACCATTATAATATGAATATATTATTGTTAACAATATATTTGACACACTAATTAAAAATAACCTATTATATATTTACCTCTCAGTAAATATCTATACAATAATAATGTTACTAACTATTAATCCATAACAAAAATATTTCATTTTAATTCTCTTTTGCTCTATATTAAGATATGAGGAGGACATTGAATTAGGAGGATTAAGGTGCAAGAGATTATGACTCCTAGGGGATTCTAAAAGCTTCCCAACAAACCAAGAACTAGGCTAGAGACTTAGGATGCTTCTACAACTTACTATCTTGAGCCAAGTTACCGTTACTCTACCAACATTGCTCCAAGATCCATAATAGCTTGCAGCCAACCTCAACATTCCTTAGACTAACAACACCTAAAAGCTAAGTATCTATGTTTCTTTTATCAAGATTTACTAATTATCTCTATTTATTTTAGTGTTTAGGTCATTCCCATTCTCTGCACTTCATTTATTATGTTGGAGTCTTGCAACTCTAGACACTTCATCTCTTACCCAAAACCACCCATAGCCTATTCCAATCACCAAAACACCCAACTCCCAAACTAGATACCTCTGAGTATTACTTTCTATCTCGTAACTAACTTAGACCCAAACACCACTTCCATAACTTCTCTGTAACTCTCCCCAATAGACTTCTTTTCCCAAACCAAATTCCATAGTAACCGCCAATGGTCTTACCTAACCACTGATGGATGGCTAACTGCTGACAGTCAAACCTAACTACAAATGGTCACTATGTGTCCATTTTTACAATAGTAAGCTAATTTGACCCATCTACCCATACCCAAATATAGTTTTATGAGTTTATATTTTATCATAGAACTTCAACTTATTTTCTGAATCAAGTTTGAGTAATTTAACATTAGTATTCAATCATTTATTACTATATTTAGTTAAAATCACTTGTTTCTTTTCAAGAACTTCTTGTATTTGATTTCAATACCTTTTATTATTTCATGCAAGCATCTATTTTCAGCTTACCAGATCTTAAGTGTTTTAAAAGTGTGGATTGACAACCTCTAAAGAAGCTTGTGCTTCTTGGATCTAGCTCATGCTAGGCAATCCACCCTATTATCTCACTAATCCACCATTTTATAGATTGCTTTCTTATCTATAGGTCATCCTCCCTAGATAAAGAGGAGTATTGATAATCATCTAAATTCACACATACAACACAATAGGTTCTACTAACCTCACCCTTATTTTATGTTTTACTCTTTCTAAACAAGAAAATAAAGAAAATTTTTAGTGAAATATTTTGGCATGCCTGGTGGGAACCTTTAGCTTTCTCTTGGGTTCCTAGTTATAGTAAATTTAGTTGAATTAAAGAAGATTCATTCATTGCATTCTTTTCTGAAAGTTAAACATTCCTTATTTCCTTTCTTCATTTCCAAATCACAAGTTCTATTTTATTTTGTTTTCTTAAAAAAAATGTTAAAATCATCATTTTTGATTTCATTTTTGAAAATCGAAATTACTCATTCTAGGCTTAGGATTTGCATCATCACATTGCATCTAGGTGCATCTTAGTTATTTTGTATTCATTTAAAAAGGCACCAAAATTTTATTTTTGATTAAAATTGACTTTGCACCTATTGTGCGCTTGTATTGATTAGCTCACATAGCTTAATTAAATCAAGTAAATTAATATGTAGTCTCACTTCTTATCACACATGTAATACCAAACCACACATTCAATCAAACATTAAAACATTGACATAAGGCCCGACTGGGATTTAATCACCTAGTAGTCACCTTTCCTCGACTATCCTACTTGGATTTCACCACCAAAAGGATAACTAACTTAGTACATGGTTGAGTATAATCTCTAGTAAATCAATATATTCTAGATAAGCACCCAACACCCTTATAATTACAATGTGTGAAGTGAGGGGGTAGGCCCCAATATCAAGCCACATACCAAGTTCTAGCATAGATCATGACACATTTTGGCACTATGTTGGGATCCTATATCCAACCAAGCAAGATCCCTCAACCATACCATTATCAACCTAACCTTTTACATCCACTAGTGAACCCACCATCATCCCAACCATACCATTGAAAATTTTTACTTCCCAAATAAAAGGTAAACCTTCCAACCTAACTCCACCCAAAGTAACCCAAACACATTCTACCATCCCAATAGAGCCCATTAAAAACCTAGGCATGATCTCCACTTATATCCTTACTTACCCTCTATTAAATTTAGATTTATCACCATCTATCCCACTAAAGAAACCTCAAGTTAAGCCAACCAAGAATGTGGAGCCACCTAGGATCCCAAAAAATAAACCCTTGCCACCCATTTCTACCTTGCCTTCCATTTTAGGACCACATCCTTCTTCCATCATAGGACATCATCCTTGCATTAAGAAAACAAGTCTCCTAAAGACAACCCAAACCTAACCTCATCTTTTAGCTACACCTCTACCTTTCTTTCCATGTCTTCTACCTCTAAACCATCCACTACCAAGCCTTCTACTTCTAACCTTTCTATTTCCAAACCATACACTATCAAACCTTCTACCTCTCAACCATGTATATTAAAATATTTTACCTCTAAAAATTCCACCTCCAAACCATTTATCCCCAAGAAATCTACTCCAAAACCACCTACCAAGAAAATTCCTCCCCTAAAATCTCCTAGTACCAAACCTACTCCTAAAAAGGTTTCCACCCCAATTATCAAAGCAAAAACCTCCATTCCCTTACCACCATTTATTGAGTCTTACTCAACCATATTTCAAAGGTTATTGGAAGCCTCTTGGTTGACCTTGCCACCCATAAAACCATTTGACCCCCATAGTCCTAAACCATCTTAGTCTAATTATAATATGGTATGTTCATACCACAAAACATTTGGGCATGATATGGAGAACTATATAGATATCCAAGTCATAGTCCACCAACTATATGATGAGGATGACTTATTGTCAAAATATCCTCCCATGATCCCATCGCCAATCCAAGAACCAAAAGTAACCACACAACACTTACCTACCCCCACAATTTCATCTAAAAGTGAGGAGGAACCAAAGTAGTCCTCTATCCCAACTCTTCCCTAAATTCATACCATCCATGTGGTCACATGATCACAAGCCAATAAAAAAGGATAAGGGTAAGGAAAAGGTGCCCATTCTATGGACATACACTTCTTCCACCACTAAACCAAACCCAAACCTAAACCTAAGGTGTCCATCTTGGGTGCCTCTTAATCCAACCCTTTCAAGTCAATCTAAAGAGTAGTTCTAAGAATACTTCACCAAACACTGATGAAGATGAGTTTATATGAATTAATCAATACCTCACCCCATCACTACTAGGTGATGATAGAGGATTTGTAATCCATAGAGGTTTAACTAGAAGATATATAACCTCTAGCATCCTTTGTCAGAGCTCTTCATCTTTCCACCTTTGTTACCTTTAAGGATTTGAAAATATCCTCCATTCATCCCGATGATATGGATCCTCCCCTCTTAATTACCATGTACATCAACCAAACCCACATCAAAAGGGTTATGATTGATGGAAGGGATAAAGTCAACATTATCTCCTCTCATGCATATAACCAACTGAAATTGTTGAAGAACATTATATCAAAAACCAAAGTGCTACTATGTTCCTTCAATGACACTATGGTAATAACTCTAGGAAATGTCATCCTTTACATTCATTTATCACCTCACACACTTCCTGAACTCTTCTAATTAGTAGAAGGAAAGTTCTAGTACAACATTTTGCTTGGATGCCATTGGACTCATTCCATGAATTGTGTGCCATCTACCTTACATCGGTGCATCAAGTTTTAGCATGAGGGTCAAGTAGTTACCATACAAGCTAACCCAAGTCCTTTTACATCATGCAACATGACGTATCAACCTAATAATATTCTCCTTCTTCTATCAACCAAACCTTCACCAACCAAAGATAACTTTACCTCTTCCATCAACCAAGCCTCAACTAGCTCATCAGTCCCTTCTACCCAGATCCTCATGAAGGACCCCTTGAAATCAACATTCCAATGTCTTTCACTTGGGGAGTATCACCTCTTGACCTTGGATGCCTTCCCTACTCAATAGTATGGGAAACTTGACTAAAATCTTGGTTACGATTCCAATATTAAAACCATTAGTTCTTTTAAGCCTCCCAATCTCCAAACTAATCTTGTCTATGTGGGACTTGATAAACCACTTTTTACCTCTTCTTGACCATTCACCTTTGATTTTTCCTATCTGGATAAACTAGATTTTGCCTAGACATACCTCTATAGGTGTTTTTGGAAGGGATTTGATCTATGATGGTATGAACATAGACCACATAAGTTGTTTCCATGTAGGACCCAAAAGCCTCATAAGAGATTTGGTCTCAGATTCATTTTGCTTGAAGAGCCAACCAATTTTCCCCTTATTACCATCATTAATGAGGAAGTTCCATCCTCACCAACCCATTCACCCTTGAAATCTAAGGATCTCAAAATCATTCCCCCTAGATTTTTTTTCATCGACATGATTAGCATGGTACCCTTAACTTATCAAAAGTATGGGGAGAACATAACCATCACTATGACTTATTCTAAGATGGTAGAAGATGACTCTCCTACCATAAACACCATTTAGTGTCAGGATGATGATTCCCTTCCTACCATCTTGGTGTATAATATTCCTATATCTACAAATCTCTACTTCTTGAGACTTCAACCAAAAATTCACTATGGATGTCAACTTGGGTACTTAAGATAAGACACACATTGTCAAAATTGGACAATCACTAGATTCCCTAGAGCATCAATATTTTCCCTCCTTCCTACAAGACCATACCATAGCATTTTCTTGGTCTTACAGTGACATGATAGGAATCAACCCTTTCATCTCCACCCATATTATCATTACCATCTATGATGCCAATCCTTTCAAGAAGAAGCTTCGTTGGATGCACCCTTATATAGCTCTTCTTATCAAATAAGAGCTTTAATGCCTCCTATTTATGAATTTCATCCAACCCATTGATTATCCCTAATAAATCTTGAATATCATCACTATCACCAAATCAATAAGGGGGATTTGCATTTGCATGGACTTCCATGATATAAACCTTGCTTCCCTAAAAGATGTCTTCCCTTTGCCAAGCATTGACCAATTTATTGACCTTACATTCATCCATGAGATGTTATCTCTTATAGATGGTTTCTCAAGCTATAATCAGATCTTGATTTCTCTTAAAAACCAACATAAAAATGCTTTTATTACCCCATGGGGAATTTTCTACTATAGGGTCATGCCTTTTGGTCTAAATAATGTTGGTACAACTTACCATCATGCTGTGACCTAATATTTCATGACCTTATTCACAAAACCAAAAAGGATTATGTAAATGACTTTCTTAGGAAATCTAAATGTCATAAAGATCATTTATCAATTATCAAGGTTATCTTCGATGGCCTCATCCATTACCATGTTTGCCTTAACCCCAAAAATGCATTTTTGGGGTCTTTTTAGGAAAGCTTTCTAGATTTATCATTTCTCTTCAAGGAATCAATGTCAATCCCACCAAAATCAAAGTGATCCTTGACATGCCTCCTCTAACTAACCTCAAGCAACTTCATAGTTTGTAGGGGAAGATCCAATCCATTCATTGCTTCATCTCTCAACTATCTGATAGATTTCAACCTTTCATTTAGATTTTTAAGAAATATATATCTTTTATGTGGAATAAAGACTATCTCAAGGGCCTTTGACTTACTTAAAGAGTACCTTTTTCTCCACCTATCCTCATTCCTCCCAGAGAGGATCAACCTTTCTAACTTTATATTTTTGCCACCAATCACTCTTTAGGGGTAATGCTTGCACATTGAGATGAGCATCATAAAGAGCAAGTTGTATACTATATAAGTTAAATGCATGTAGAGTACAAGACTTGGTACACCTATACCAAAAAAACTTTACCTTGCCTTGGTCTTTATGGCTTCTAAACTCTGCCACTACTTTCTCAACCACAAGACCTATGTCATAACCACCAATAACTCACTCAAGTATATGCATTCCAAGCCATACCAAAACCAACATATGGATAAATGGCTCATGCTTTTAGCGGAGTTTGATCTTGATTTCCTTTAGTAGAATTAAATTAAAGTTCAAGTCATTGCTAACTAATTGGATGAAGCACCTTTAATAGACAACCAACCTTCTCCTTTTGAGTTTCAATATTGGAGACCTCATCTTAAAGAAAAATCAACATGTAACCAATATGGAAAATAGTAAATGGGGAAAGTTTTATTTGAATTGGCTTAGACCTTATATCATAATGCACAAGTATGGATCGAGAGCTTACTAGTTATCCTCTCTTGAAAGGAAACTAGAACCTGAGCCTCTCAATGCTTTGCATCTGCATCCTTTCTTTTTTTAAATAATATCAAACTCACCTTATATCTAACTTAACCTTATCCCTTAGTTTATGAGATTTTTCCCTTTAATCCCCTCACTTTGAGGACAACCGATTACAACATAGAATCATGTGATTATCCATCATAGTTATAGCCTTAATCCTAAATATGGGTACCATGGCTCTACCCATGGCATGATTCTCATGGACACTTTTAATCACTAATAGGATGGGATATCATGTTTTTTGTCTCTTAAAACATCCTCTCACCCACTATTTAAACCTTCTTATGCTTTAGTTTTACATTCATAAAGGTAAGCCTTCAGGCCTATATAAACAAGCCTATCTCATCAAAAGCAAAAAAATTAGAAGTCATATATCCTATGGGTCATATCTAGCATAAATAGACTCCTCCCTTGAAGTAAATCTACCAAAACCAATAAAAATTACTTCATATAAGGTAGACTACTCCCTTTTAGGATAACTATCAAAAATCCTAAAACAAATCTCAAAAAATTAGATCACTCTCCTGAAGGATGGATAAGTAAAGCATTTTCCAAATAAAGTAATTTCTTGGAAGCTTCTCACATCTATTAGGTTCCCTAACCTCTCAAAGCAATGTAAAAATATCAAAATACCCCTTATCAAAATTATAAGAAGGATACAACAAGAATAATTTAGAAGCCATAATTGGCTTTCATAAGTAGACTTCCTGTATCAATCAGTCTACACCATATATAATATAGACTTATTTATACTAGTTCTTTGGTAACATACAAAAGAGGCATGCTATTCTCAAAATAAGGTTCCTTTATCATCCATTTCCCATTTATACCTTCTATACAACAAGGGATTTTGATCTTACTTGACACTATGTGATCAAAAAACTTTTTAACCAACCAACGAACATTGATGTGAAGCATGTAAAGGTCTTATGTTCATAAGATGATCTAGCTTCCTTTTGTTTTGGTCTTCACCAATAAAAGAACATTGTGTCTCCTTATTATTTCTCATGCCTACTTGTTGCTACATTCATTAAGATGTTTGTCTTATCTTTTCTTATCTTTTTTCACGTATAGTTTTGTTATCCAAACTTAATCTACGTGTTTTTAAGATTAATCAACCTTCATCTAATTATGTTCCATTCATTAAACAACATTTAAATAAAAATTTCATGTTTTGTTTAGTGATTTGATTTTCCTTTATTTATTTAAGTGTTTTAACCATAAAACATTCCAATAAATTAACCATCTCATATATCAAAAGTCATATCATCTATCTAAATAACAAATCACATCAACTAATCATAAGCATTTTTCACATCTATAACCTTTTAATCATTTCTTTTATAAACTAATGATTCATCACATATGTTATCCATCACATGTATATCTAGATAAAGGAGAACATAGATTCATTAATTTAAAACATCTACATTTATAACATATAATTAAGCATGTATCTAGTAATAAGAGAAATGCTAATCATAGCATCATCATGTCCAATAACATCATAAGCAGCATCATAAACTTAAAATAAATCATCCATAACCATAAGCAACATCCATAACCCATAATCACGTCAATAATCTCATAATCATAAATAATCATATATCATAATAATGTCCATGTCTCTCAAAATATATGTACATATCATTGCATTGATTTGTAGGCTAGTATCAAAGTCTTATAATACATCAAACTAGAGAGTCTCACAGAGTCTAAGGTCTTGGGGCACCACTACCTCCTGAAGCTTGTCCATATTTGGGACCTATCTCTACACCCATAGATGTTGTCCACTACCTCGATGTAGTACTAATAGCTCCCCCAATAACTATTGCTTTATACTTAGCATATCGGGGCTCATCTAAAAGCTATCTAAAGACTAGTGTCTCATAGTATCTAAGCTCCTCAATCATAGACACATACCTCATCATAGGTATAGTCTTCGATGGTCCTATAGGTATAGTTTCCTACCCTCCTACCTATCTCAAATCATCCTTCTCATTTATAACCAAGGCTATTTACATTCATGTTGTATCCCTCTCATACATAGGGATAATCACCTGTCCCTATGTTGTATCTCTCTATATAGTCACTATTTCTAGAGCTACCTATGTTGAAAATAGTGATACCCTCCCTTGATCTCTCTCCATAATGAGTGACTTCCTATCAAAGGCATCCACATCTATCTAGTCCCCACACCCTTCCACCATGTCTACATTAGGAGCCTACTATATGCCATCTCCCCTAAACACTACCACTACATAATGACCCTAAAACCATACAAGTTAATCCAACATCATACTTGTATCATCAACATCTACCAGCACTAGTAAGAACTCATGGTCAATCTCTATCTCTTCTTGTTGTGGAGGAGGTAGTGGTGCCTCGATATCCTCTCTCCTGTAACTCAAGAAAGTACCTTGGACACCCTAAACTAACCCAAACTATTTCCTTACCATATCAAATCGGATAACATCTACCTCATGCTCCCATTTCCCATAAATCCATTTGTAACTCTATAGTGACAAATTTTGCCTAGTATAACTCACCAATGTTATGAATATGGTATAGAACCTCCAAATAACCTCTCCATCAACTAGTGCCTATAACCTATCCCTATACCACTCTAGATATCACATTTCTCCCCTGGTGTTATGAGTGCATAGTCACCTCTCCATCTCATTAATCCAACTCTGAACTCCCCCTAGTCCCATGTCCACCATAATAATTCACTTGGTCGTAGAACCTTGATGTGCTCATATGCCTAGTAGTGTAGCACAAAACTGCCAATAATTACATATCTCTTACATACCTAGTATCCCTAGAGTACCAATAGATATATGTTAGTAAAATTGAGTCCCATGTAAACATTACTTGGTCCATCAACATGTTAATAAGAACACCTGGAAATAAAAAGGGAAATATACCACTACTAGAATCTAGAAGTGCATAATAGGTAACCAATATCATTATCATGACAATCCATCTCCCTCACTTCTCCACATGATACATAGGTGCATAATGGAAGCCTTCCACATTCCAACTCACATGAACAAAGTTCACACCAAATAACTAATCCATATGTGCATCTCATTCCTCACTATTGATATGCTCTATCAGTTCACCCCATATTAGTAGCCACAAAATCTGATGAATTCCATATGGTAGGATGGTAATCTCTCTAGTTGGTAGTAAAAAATGTTGATATCTAGGTCCCATCTCTCAATGAGGGCTACCAACGTCATCACATATCTTGGAATGTGTTGATAAAATCTCATGCCTCCTAGGCCTACTACTATCATGTGCTCCCACTCTTGGTCCATCATGGCCCTATATACCTCATCCAAGAGCTGAGGCACTTAGTCTTGCATTTGTAGTTATTCTCTCACCTGTAAAGATAAGCATATACATTAGTTCACTTTACCCTTTACACATAGCCTATGCATTCTACCTATTCACCCTACCACCTACCTTAACCTCTTTTACCTCATTTACCCAACATTTACCTAATCCTACATAAATAAAATATTACCTTCACATTATCCTACCTAAACAAAGTCTTACCTTTACCCTATCCTACCTAAACAAAGTTTTACCTATATATTTTTAACCTTTTATCAAATATTGATGCTTTACATCTTGTAGGAACCCGTTGAGACTCAATCTCTCTGAGTGGATGCCTTAAGGGGTGCATTGGGAAAGGGGTGGGTAGACCTTTGGTGCTTTGTAAGATTTTTATCCCTCATTTACACATTATTACCAATCCAACCATCTCTTAAAACCATTCCCTAAGCTATTACACTTCCCTTTTACACTCCTCCAGCCTTTTTCATCTTTTTATCCCTCTTTTCCTCACATTGATCCCCTTTTTCTAGTTGATTGTACTAGGTTGACTAAGTTAAACCTGTACAATTTTTATCCTCTAATTATTATATAGGGTTGACAAGGTCCACCCTGTAACATTTTTGGGTATTTTCACTTGAGAGCTTTGTTATCCCTTTGGTTGACCTAGTTCGGGACCTAGTGATTTATCTATTGAAAACATACAGGGTCAAATGGGTTGAACATGTATAGTTGACATATTCAGAAGGATTTAGGGTGAGATCAACCTATAAATAAAAGATCATTTCATCATTATTTCAATATAAAATTAATAGTTATTATTCACTCACACTTCTTTACAATCTGCTCTTCCACCATTTTACTTGAGGAGTTTTAGCTTAGGGTTTCTACTTGTATAACCTAGTTTTGTGGATAAGTCTTGGATGCTTTGGCATTTATTAGTTATCCTTACAAACTAAAAAAACCTCTTGTAAATCCCCTTTGGCCAAGGGAGAGATTGAGTCTTGATGGGTTCACATTCAGGTAAGTACATTATAACTTTATTCTCCTCTCTTTAATAGATAAAAATAGCATAAGTATTGGCTCAAATAATATTACTCTTCATATTCCATGTATTAGGGTCTTAATAATACTTAACTTAATTGAGATTCTCCTATGCATGTTTTGATTTTTTAACTAACCCCTCATATTATGCCACAAGCTTTGGTGTGCACTAGATTAGATTTACTTTTTGTATATTAGGTTAGAGTGAACATTAAACTTAGGGCTCTTTTAGGGATGTTGCATGATTGTGTTAGATTGTAGGATTTAGAACCTTTCCTAGCATGGTGTATTGTGACAAGTGATCCCCTAATCATGTCTAGAGGATCCCCATATTGGCCATGTTCCCACTTAACAAATGTATTCCCAATCAGAAGTGTAGGTATGCTCTATCATCTTCAAGTCAGGATTGATTTATAGACATGATGCATTTGTTGCATACATTATGGTGAACTCAATGTGAACTAAACCTTGTAGTATTTGCTTAATTTATTTCATTTCTTTCATTCTTTCATCATTATTTTTATCATATATTTTCCATACTAGATTGACTCTGTCAACCTAGTATCTCACTTTTGTGCATAGAATCTCAAGTACAAGCCACTAGATCGACCCTATCCAGTCTTGACTACTAGGTCAACCCAATCAACCTTATACATTCCAATCATTTAGCAACAAGTTTCTGTAAATCTTGATCGACCCAGTCGATTCAATTCACAAAATTTGCAAGTTTATATCAAGGTTCTTGAATAACAATCATCATTCTCTATATCTCTGATGTATCAAGGTTCCATTCTACCTCTCTATCTATTTATTTACAATATTTAATTTTATAGTTTTTAGTCTTTAGAACTACCCCTACATAGTCAACTAGATCAACCTTGATGACCCAGTTTTGTGTTTTGTGTGCTATCTAGATAACTAGGTTAACTCTGTTGATCCTATTCATTTTTAGACCTTACTTTTGTAGTATAGGATTGACCCTGTCAACCCTGTTCTATTTTTTGTTCATACACTATTGAATATATCACCATTATACCTAGTTTCAAAGATGGAATTAACCTTCTATGCTAGTAATTAGTTCACACTTTCTTTTTTTATTATTTACATGCTTAGAATAGATCACATAGTTTAATTAGGTGGTTTTAAATTAATCATTTAGTTTCAATATTTTATATTGTATGCACACATGACCAAATCAAAAAATCTAAACAATCATTTTAACATTTATCTACCCAAGGCCAACATACTTGGATTTCATCACCAAGGGGAAAGCTGATTTGATGTTCTGGTCAAGTATAGATCATGGTTAATGGTACATTATGGCTAAGCACCTGATACTCTTATCATTACAAGGTGTGAAGTGAGGGGGTAGGCCCCAATAACAATCCTTTATCATTTCCACTATAGATCTCTTTTATCATAAACTACATGAAACCATCCTTAGATTGCTTTCCAGTTCCTTGCTTATAGCCAAATTCCCATCACATTTAAAAATCATATCTTAATAATATTATAAACATTCAGGTTGACCAATTAGTTAGATCTTTACTTTTCAAGTTGATTGCTTGATATTTTCTCATTTGTATTTTGTACTACAAAAACTTACATTAGCCAACATTGGTGCAAGGTTCTATGTTATGTGCTTCAATTGGATTAGCCAACGTTGATCCAATTGACTATTTTTTCCCTTGTGTTATTTATTTTCAAATTACTTACAAAATTTATCTTTTTTTAGTTCACTATATATTATAAGCTTCTTAAATTTCCCTATTTATTGTATTGGGTCGACCCAGTCGACCCTATACCCTTTTTATAGCCTCTATTCACTATACTAGATCGAACCAATTGTTAAACATAGGATATACTAAGAGGGAACGGGGGTGAATCAGTATATCATATATCTTATAAATATTTTCCTTAACCAAATTTCACTTAATCAAACATTTAAGATATGTAATAAAATTCAAACAATAAACACCACACAAGATAGAGAGAGACACCAGATATAACGTGGAAACCCAATGTGGGAAAAACCATAGAGAACAATCTCAAGTATATGAATGAGCACCAACCCAAACAATATTCATAAGCCAAGCTTTTAGGAGAACCACACCCCTTTGTCAAGCACCAACCCACAGGAGCACCAACCCCTTTACCGAGCACCAACCCAAAAATAATTTGTGAACACCAACACACAGGAGCACCAACTCCTTTGTCAAGCACCAACCCACAGGAGCACCAACCCCTTTGTGTATACCACACACCTATCTCTCAATGTTTTTATCTCAATAAATGATAGATCAATACAACATCTCTTTCCTCTCTCTCACCTTTGCTCTTCTAAGCTAGATATAACAAATACAAATCATATTCATCTCTCACAATTATTCTTCTAAGATAGATATTACAATATCAAATCAACCTCTATCTCTCATATTCCAAATGGCTTCTCAAGCCTTTATTTATAGCTTTCCAAATGACCTTTGGTCTTCCCCCTTTGTGACCCTTCAATCCTCATGGAAAATGGCGCCAAACTTGTATGACCCTTCATATTCAAGCCTTTGAAAAGTCATGTGGTGACCCTTCATGATCAAAAACGTCCTTCCCTCTTTTGTCCTCATCTTGGTGACTTTTTGTATTCCTTAAAGTGTCCCTTCATGAGAAATTGTGCCCTTCCTCTTTTGTCTTCACTTGGTGACTCTTGGAATTCCCCAAGATGACTCTTCATGGGAAAATGCATCCCATCCTTCTTTCGTCTTTATCCCATGTCTCTTTGACTTCTCCATGGGCCCTTCTTTTGTCTCATATGCAACCAAAAATATATTCATTAATATTAAATAAATATTAACTCATATTAGCCAAGATATATTTATTATAAATAACATTAAATGCAATGGGGCTTTTATCATCAATAATGATAAACTTTTGACATCAATGACAATATTTCCAACACCGATTGACCCTATACTATTTATAGACCCTATTTTCTCTTTTTGTAACCTATGTCCATTATACTAGATTGACCTAGTCAACCCTATACTATTTATAGGCCCTATTTTCTATGCTAGGTCAACCCAGTCAATCCTATACTTCTTTTTACCTTCTCTGTTTATCAATCTAGTTATCTACTTATAATTCTTTTACGTGTGTTCATCTCTCTCCAGTCATAATGAAGTCTCCTATTAGAATATTCTTGGATGGCTTGAATCCATTTAGATACTATATGGGATATTCATTTCTCCCTATCTTTTCCTCCTAAGAGATCATCACTCTTGGGGCATCTCTCCTCCTCCTTCATCCATGAACTATAATATGGTGAAAATATCACCTCAAGATGAAGTTGATGGATCTAATCCTTTCTATACTTACCAATAAAATTCTCATCTTCAAAATATTTAAACTAATGAGAGAGTGATTGATACAAGTTTACTTAACAATCCCACTAATAATCCCTCTTCTAGTAATCCTCTCCCTACCACTAGTTTGGGGAGTACTCCTACCAACACCAACCCACCTCCTAATACAATTCAAATTTTAGCCGAAGTTATCTAACAAATGAACATAATGCAAATTTATAACACCAACCAAATGATGCAACTTCAACAACATTTAATAAACATGGCTAATCAACCTCTAACTATGAATCCTCAAGCTAATCCTAATTACATTCGTCCACCTTTTTGGGATGCCTTAAGTAATGTTATTACTCAACCTATAATGAACAACAAGATGCTTCAAACTATTAAAAATGAGCCTTTGGCCCCCTTCATTATATCCATTGATATTGGTAACATATCCCCAACTATCAGGTATGATGGGAACAAAGACCTTGCCTCATTTCTCAAAGCTTGCAGTAACCTTTACAAAGAGTGGATCCAAACAAATACCTTCACCAAAAATAAACTCTTAGTGAAAACCTTCACTAATGATGTATTAGAATGGTATAATCAAATTCCTAAACATTCTATTTGACAACTTAAATATTTAATTAATCCCTTAGTTAAATAATTTTAACACAATGATCTTCCAAAAAATTATCTTATCCACTTCATCAATGCTAAGCAATCTCCCACCAAATCAGCTCATGAATTTATTAAAATATGGAAATCTTTAGCTCATAAATCTAACCATAACATGATTGATGATAACTTATTCAAACTCTTTATCACCACTTTGACTCTAACTCTTCAATATAATGTTGTAACCTTTACTTCCCAAACACTTAATGAAGCTTTTGATCAAGTTAAACATCAAGACTTTCTTATGAAGTAATATGAACATAATCCTAAAATTTTTAAAGGATATTTCCAAACATATAACACTATCACTAGTAATAATCCATAAACCAAACTAGGATTTACCAAAAATGATGTTCCTTCACCTTCTCATACACCTCTTTTGGTTCAACAATTGAAACAATTTTTACCACCCTCTAAATATTTCATCTATGCCAATGCTCCTCGTAAGTGGTATGACCCTAATCTTATTTTTTGGTTCCATGAAAACATTGGGAATTCTAATGAATCTTGTAGAGAGATCACTAAATTTATTGTCTCCTATATGCTTGGTGATTCATTCAATCATAAATCTATGATCAATCTTCATCATCAAGAGTACACCTCTGCTTCTCAAAAATGATAAGCTTCCAAAGATTCTACCTCAAATAACCAAAAATATTCTTTAAATAATCAATCAAATACCAAGGATGTTTGTGCCCCATTGATGTTGACTATGACCAATATTTCAGCAATTCTAAATATGTCAACACTGCTAAGGTAAATTATCATTGTAAATCAACTCACAAAGATCCTGTTATGAAGACTAAGATGCCATCATTGGAAGAACAACTTCTTAAAGATAATACCACCACTATTATTTCTTCATAAGTCTAAGAGGAATCATATCCTCCTTTCAATCCTCCAACTATAAATATTCCTCTAAAATCTAATTTACCTCCTAAACCTCGTGCTAGTTCTTTTATCATTGGAACTTTCTTGAAGAATTCAAATCTATGCCTTGTAAGATTCCACTTATGGAAATGGTTCATACTTCACCCTATCATCATAAATTCCTTATGTAACAACTCTAATAAATTGATGATCCATCCTCTTTAGATGAAGAACCACCTTCTATTGAATCTCAACCTTCCAACATAAATACCATTGAAACTATGTGTCTTTATTCCAAACCTTTTATTAAATTCCTTGAAGAGGACATGATCAATGATGAAATTATATTTCATGCTAATGATCCACCACTTTTCATCAAAGTAGCCATTAATAACACTCCTATCCAAAAATTTCTAGTTGATGAAGGTTTTGGTATTAATGTGACATCTTTATGGCTCATCCAACAACTTGGTTATAATAAGGATCATCTCAAGTAAACCCATCTTACTTGTCATGGTTTTGATAAGACTAATCAAAATACACTTTGTTGCATTTGGATTCCATTAACCATTGGACCTAAGACTATTCTAACTAAGATAATGGTCCTTGACTTACCCCTATCTTACAACATACTCCTTGACAATCTATGGACTCATCGAATGAGAGCCATTGCTTCTTTCGGTAGCCAATATATTAAATTATTACATGATGGAAAATAGTATAAGCATGAAGTTGATCCTAACCCATGGAGCATTTATATTCCCAATCCTAAATCATAATATCATATTCTTATGATTCTTAAGATCAATATTGTTCATTTGCTTGAGTTCATCAACATGAATCCTAATTTACAAGTTACTCTTGTAGATTCTGATGATAATGAGCCCAATGATTTGAAACATACTTGAAATACTACCAAGTTACCTCCCTACATTTTGTAATGGATTCCTCCTTCTCTATTACCTAAGGATCATATTATTCCTCTTATTGATGAGATTACTAATTTTCCCCTCCATGTAATGCTTAGGATCCTTGTTTACCTAAAGATGCCTTCGCTTGCAATGATTTTGGAGTTCCCAAATTATTTCAAGATCCTCTCATCATGTCTCCTCATACATTTAGTAATATCAATATTTCACCCTCTAAAACTTACTTTGATTCTCAAGCATGTATAATTTCTCCAACATATGATCATAACTATATAATAGCCCAAGCTCAATCTAGAGACTTGGATGTCTAGCATTATCAGAAAACCTTAGCCCAAATTTATGCTTTCAATAAGGATGTTCATACCATTTCTATAGATCATACTATATATCTTGAGGGTCATATGCCTCCTATCAATCCTCCTCTTATTGATACTCCTTGGGTGGTTGAGAAAATTACACCTTCTAAAACCTCCATAAATTCCTACATCTCCTTTACCACATATCGATCCAATCATTACATCTAATCTTTCTCTCATCACTAAACCCACTGATATTCCAACCCCTTTTGATCTATCTACTTCTTCTACTCCTAAAATCACACTAGATGCTAAGGCAACCAATGTTTATCAGATACATTTTAAGTATCATCATCATGGTAATCAAATTCTAGATCTTGAAGTAGATGTTGAGTAATATGGTCCTCTTCCTACCATGCCTAGTGATGAAGTTATCCTTTTATGCTGGAGAACCTCAATTTCCTCAGTAGCATCATAAACTTAGAAATTTCAAAACTAAAGCTCCTTTCTTCAACATTTTCATTGCTAGCATTGACCTTAAAATAAATCTAGTTTATGTCTTACCTAATGAACCACACCACTTTCAAGATGGCAATGCCATGCTTATTAAAGAAACCACTTGCATAAAATATGGCACTCCATCTTATACTCAAACAATTACTATCTTGTGTTAACTCTCACCTAATGAACATGATAATTTTAGCTTATTCTTTGATAAATATCATGAGGATTTCACTTGGTCCTACGAATACATGCCTAGTATAGACCCTAGCATTATGGTGTATAATATCATTACTTATCTTGATGCCAAACTTGTGCATTAAAAACAAATAAATTTTATGCCCTAAGTTTCCACTTTATGTCACAATAAAATCATGAAATTAATTGATTCTAAATTTATCAAACTAGTGGATTATTCTGAATGGGTTTCCAACATTGTTCCTATTCAGAAGAAGGTCACTATGCACATTTGCATTTGTTTTTATTTCCATAATCTTAATATTGATTATCCCAAGGATAACTTACCTTTACATTTAATATATTCTATCGTTGATTCCACAATCGATTATGAAATGTTATCTCTTATGGATGGCTTTTCAGGATACAATCAAATTCATATTGCCCCTGAGGACCAACATAAGACTACTTTCACCATGAAATGGGGAACCTATTGTTATGTTAAAATTACCTTCAAACTCAAAAATACCAGAGCCACTTACCAATGATTAATGACTCACATCTTTCATGATCTCATGCACAAAATTATTGAAACCTATGTGGATGATCTCATTGTTAAATCCAAAAATCATAAGAATCATCTTTCTGATCTTGCTAACATCTTTGACTATCTACTTAAATATAAGGTTTGAATTAATCCTTAAAAATGTGTATTTTGAGTCACATATATAAAATCATTAGGATTCCTAGTCTCTCTCCATTGCATTGATGTTGACCTTGCCAAAATTAGTGTTATCATCAACATGCCCATTCCTCATTCTATTCCTGACATTCATACTTATTTAGGCAAACTTGGGGTAATTAGATGATTCATACCTAAAATGGCATATATAATTAACTCTATCAATTCACTTCTCAAGAAAGGTAGTTCTTTAGAATGGATAGATCTATGTCAAAAATCCTTTGATAACATGAAAGAGTCTTTGATTCATCCACCCATGCTTCATCCTCCTTCCAATGATAAACCTTTGATTTTATATACTTTTTATACACCTATTTCATTTAGAGCAATGCTTTCCCAACAACATAATATGGGAAGAGAGTATTCTATGTACTACATTATTCAAATCCTCATCAATTATAAAACATTTTATACCAAAATTGAGTGTGATTATCTCACCATCTATTTTGTAGATGAAAAGCTTCACCACTACATGCTTTACCAAGCTACTTATGTCATTTTTCATTTTGACCCCTTTCATCATTTATTATCCAAAGCATTTATTCATGGAGTTAAAATTGGTAAATGGATGGTCCTCCTTATGGAATTTGATCTCTGCATCATCACTCAAAAAATTGTCAAAAGGCAAATCATAGCTGATCAATTTGCCATAACTCCCATAGCAACCACTTATTTTATTCAAGATAATCTTATATATGAAAATATCCTTTAAATCAAAGGTCTTAATAAATCTATTTCTCTAAAATATTATTTTCATAGCTTTACCACCAATCTTCAAGCAAATAATATTGATGAATCCACTACTTCCTCTAGTACTACTAAACTAAAAGTAGTTATCAAGGAGCTTCCTCAAATTAATGTTGACTTGCATGAATATAATTAGACCATTCATTTTAATGGCACTAAATGCCTTCAAGGAGTTAGGGCAGGTTGCATTCTCATTAGTCATCTTGGAGAGATCATTCTTTTAACTTTTTTCTTTACCTTTGATGTCACCAATAATATGGCTGAATACGAAGCTCTCAGTTTAGGCATGCGAGCGACTCTTGATTTATACATTCAATATATTCATGCATTAGGTGATTCTCAGCTTATTTATCTCCAAGTCAGTGGTGATTACTAATGTAAAAGTGAGAACCTCATTACATATCATCAAATTAAAAGCACTCTTGCTAAGGATTTCATCTCTTTCACTATTGAGCCTATTCTTAGAGATCAAAATTCTATTATTGATTCTCTTGCCTCTTCAGTATCTCTCTTTCATCCCCACAAATTCCTTTATCCATCCTATACTCAACCACTAGATTCTCTTATCTATCATATCAAGGATGTTACCATTTGACAAATCTCATGGTATCAAGATATCATTCAATTCTTGGAACATCAAACTTATCCTCCTATTATAGATTCTCATTAAAAGACATGTATTCATAAACAAGCTTTCAAGTATGTATTTCAACACAACATCCTTTATAATTGCAATGCTTAAGTTACCTTTCTCCATTGCGTTATGCAAGATGAGGTCCCTTCTCTTCTTGAACAATCACATGGGGGCATTTGTGATGGCCATTGTATTAGACATGATATAACCCAAAAATACCTACGTATGGGTTACTTTTGGCCTACTCTTGAATTGGATGTAATCAAATATGCTAAAAATTGTAACCCTTTCTAACTTCATGATGATCTAATCCATTCACCTCTAACTAACATTAAAACTATAAAATCTCCTTGGTAATTTTTCACATGGAGATTTAATCTAATTGGAAAACTACCTTGCTCCCAAGATGGGCATGTTTTTATCATCACCATTACCAAATATTTTACCAAGTGGGTAGAAGCCATGCCTCTTGTTAATGTCACCGGGCCTACCATTTCCAAATTTATTCTTAATCAAATCATTTTCTACTTTGGTGTTCCCCATACCATTATTTGAGACAATGGTGGTAATTTAAAAAACAAACATGTTAAACAACTTTGCAATAAATTTAAGATCAATCACAAATTTTTCATGCCTTATCATCCATAATATAATGGCCAAGTTGAGGCCACTAAAAAAATTATCAACAAAATTATCCAAATGATAATTCATAAAACCCATATGATTGCCATCTTTATTTTTACCCTGCACTTTAGGCCTATCAGACTAGTATACATACTACCACTAGGGCACCACTTTTCATAGTATATAGTTCTAAGTCAGTTTTTCCTTTAAAAGTTGAGTTTCCCTCTCTTTGTATATCTCTTCATTGTATTATTCCCAATGAATAATTACATGAAGCTTGTCTTCATGCCCTTGATCTACTTGATGAATGTCATCTTTCCACCTTACAACATAACCACTAATACAAGGCTCACATTACTAGATAACATAATAAATGTTTTAAAGTATGCACATTTAATGTTGGTGAGCTTGTCCTTAAATTAGACTACACCCATGATAAAGAAGGTAAATATTCCCAAAAATAATGGGGCCCACATTTAGTCAAAGATATTTTTGGTCCAAGCACCTACCATCTTCAAACCAATGAAGGCCATGTTTTCAAAGAGCCCACCAATGCACAATTTATGAAAAAGTACGTTGCCTAAACATTTCATTCTTTTCATGATTTCTATCTACATCTATCTAACACTTTTTATAGGTTACTTACATGGGTCATTCCTTTTGCAGCAAGTTCCTTCCTTTCACAAACCTTTAGTCCTCCCTTTTAGTGTTTTAGTTTATTGATGTACCATATTCTTCTTTATCTTCTTGTATTTTCTATTTTTTGCACCCCTTGGGTTTTTATTTTGTGAGTTACTTTGTAAGACCATGGATAGGACCTAATACTCCTCGCAAAATTACCACCTTTTACTTATTTTTTCCCCTAATGTTTTCTAATTTAGTTTTTGACACCCCTTAGGTTTTTATTTTGTGAGTTTCTTTGTCAGATCATAAATAAGACCCGACATTCTTTTAAAATTACCATCTTTTCATCTTTTTACATCTTTGTTCTCAAACTTTAGATTTTTCTTCTTTCGATAGATGGAATTCGCACAATAATCTATGTTAGCATTTTTTCCCTCCATTTCCCTCATTCTTATGATAAGGAATCACACTTTACTATCATTGTATCCCTTTTTACCCCTTTGTCACATTTTTTTGATTTGAGGTAATTCAAATTGTTCCATGTGTCACTCCACATTGGATAAAACAAGGTTGAAGTCAAAATATCACTTTTATTTTACCTAGATTTACGAGACTCTTAGACCTCATGCTCTTTAAAGTTTTATCTCTTAACAACCAAGTCCCAAGTATTAAAATTAAATTCATATTTAGCACCCATGTTTAGTTTTCTAAATTTTTATGGAGGAGGAATAGAAAAAATCCATCAAGAAAGTTAAAAGATAAATCATTTACATCAAAAGGCAATGATATCTAAAAAGTAACATACAAATCTCAAAAGTCAAATTCACACCAAAAGATGTGATTACAAGCACATCTATCTCCAATCAAAGCTCAAAATCCATAGTTGTCCTCACATAGAGCTGTGGTACTTTGAGGTGTGGTAGGCCAATAGATTGGAATAGAGAATTCAACAAACTCTATGGTGCTACCTAATTTCTCATGCAAGTACCCAATCTTTGTAATAGATTAATGACTTTGTAAGAGGATTTGAGAAATAAGGAACACATTGTGGGAAGGTAGGTCCATTTTAATTATCATGCATACAACCTTCATGGGATGATATATATAATTCATTTGTTGACCTAAGACTTGTGTAGCTAAGATTTCTTCAGAGTCCTTAAGGTTAAAAGTCCTCTTGTTTTGACAAACCTAATTTGAGTATCTTGACTTTGATAAAGAGTTTATCTACCGAGGTTTTCCTTCATTCTCCCCTCCTCCCATTTTCATTTCCCCCCTTGATAGACAAATTGTGATTCCGAACCTATTTTCCCTTTTATTTACTTCCTTTTTCTTCACCTCTTAAAAACATGCTAGTACTACTTTGTTTTAGTTTTATCTATGCTTAGAGTGAAACAACATGCTTGAAAAATTATGGATTACTTATTTATTTTTCACCATACATTTAAATTTCTAGACTTGTCTTAATTTATTTGTACCATTTGTCATTTATTGTACTTATATAAACATAATATTTTTAACTTTTATTTATTACTGACACTTCAAATCTTGTAGGAACATGTCGAGTCTCAATCTCTTTGAGTGCATGCCTTAAGGGGTGCACTGGGAATAGGATGGGTAGACCATCAGTGCTTAGTAAGATTATTGTTCCTTTTAACACTTGTCATCTACACTCTAGCATCCTAAAATAATTTAACCTAAGCCTATTCTTCTTAGTTCTACCTATTCCTATCATTTGTTATGTTTTATCCTTCATTTCTTTCCTTAGCACCATTTTGACCTGCCAGTTGTGCTAGGTCAACCTAGCATAATTTAAAGACTTTTTATCTCTTTTGGTTTGTTGGCCTTTTGGCCAACTTAGCATAGACCTAGAAAATTAGTCCCAAAAATGTGCTATCATAGTGGATGTTCTCAAAAATTTTAAGGGTAAGATACTAATATATATACAAGGTCATTTATCACCATTTCATAAGAGTGAATAATTAAGAGAAGTGTGAGTGAACATCTACCTATTGACCATTATACTTGGGGAATAAAGATTTAGGGTCTAATACTTTCTTTGGAGCTCCAATATCATCTTATGGATAAGTCTTTTGGATGCTTGGATAGGTTATGTAGCCTAGAGCTAATTTATCTTAGTTTATCCTTACATACCATGAAAATATCTTGCGAAGCACCTTGGCCAAGGGGGAGATTGAGGCTTAGTGGGTTCATCTTCAAAAGTAACTATTCCTAACTTTATTCCTCCTTTGTAAGAGTAGATAGATAAAGAATTTATTTTCTTTTATTCCATGTATTAGGATTTTGTATACATTGACATGATTATATATATTTTATACATGTTTAGTTTAGCTGTTTATTTTTTTTGTTTCTAAATTTGCTTCATGCCACAAGCTTTGGTGCACACTAGATTAAATCTAATTTTCTTGTTATTAGATTAGTGAAATATTAAATCATAAGACTCTTTTAGGGTTGTTGTATGATTGTGTTAGACTATAGGCTTTAGAACCCTACCTCACATGGTGTGTTGTGATAAGTGATCCCCTAATTGGGTCTAGCAAATCCTCACATTGGTCATGCTCCCTCTTAACAATTATATGCTCCCCAATCGAAATTGTAGGTGTGCTCCATCCCATCCAATCCATGATTGATTTATGGACATGATTTATTTTTGATTGCATACATTCTAGTGAACCCAACATGAATCAAACCCTTTCAATATTTCTTTCACTTATTTCATTTCTATTTGTCATTTTTTTATCATATCTTTACTATGCTAAATCAACCTTGTCAACCTAGTTATTTATCTTTATGTGCAGGTTTGTAGGAATAGGTAACTAACTTGACCATCTCGACTCGGTATAGGTTTCAAAACTTATAGAATTTTGTTTAGATAATTGGATTGACAAATTTGACCTAGTGTACATTTTTCATATTTTCAGGCTTCTTGTTCAACCTACTAGGTCAACCAAGTTGACCTAGTACATTTTCAACACTTTTTCAGCAAGTTCTTGTATTTCTTGAGTGACTATCTCGACCTAGTTTACAAGTTTTTTATAGTTTTATCCAAGGTTATTGATCAACAATCTTATCCTTTTCATCTCTAAACAATTTATTTCATTTTATATTCCTTTTTATCTTCCTATTTTTGTACTTTCCTTTCACAGTTTCTAATCTTCAAAACTACCTCTACACAGTCAACTAGGTCAATCCTGTGGACCTAGTTCTATGTTTTCTAAAATAGCTAGGTTTACTTGATTGGTCTAGTTCATTTTCATACTTTGATTCCATAGTATGGTTAGACCCTATTCTGTATGATTGTCCATATAGTTTCTCAACTATACTTGTTTTAAAGTTAGAATAAACCATATATGTTAATCACATCTTTCTTTTTAGTTGTTTGCATACTTAAAATAGCTCACATAGTCTAATTAGGGGATTTTTAATTAATCACTTATTTTCACTATTTATATTCTTTTGCACATATAGCCAAATCACATAAAACATCAACAAGAATTTAAACATTTGATTACCCAAGCCAACCTACTTAGATTTCATCACAAAGGGGGGAGTTGACTTGATGCTTTGGTCAAGTATAAAGTGTGTTTAATGGTATATTTTAGTTAAGAACCTGACACCATTATCACTAAAGTGTGTGAAGTGAGGGGGTAGGCCCCAATACTGAGCCTATATCATTTACACTATAGTCCCTTTCATCCTAAACTTACCTTTAACTATCCTTAGATTTTTATCTAGTAACTTGATTATAGACAATATCCCTTTATATTTAAAATCATTTTTAATAATCTAATCAACATTCTAGGTTGACCAAGTACCTAGATTTACTTTCAAGTTATTTTCTTTCTCTTTGATCAATTATGTGTGCAAAATCTTTCATTAGCTAGCATTAGTGAAATATTTTTCTTTGTGTGCATCAATTGGATTAGCTAATAGCAATTTAATTTATTGTTTGTTCCCCTTTTAGTACTTACTACTTTCTTACATTACTTGCAATTTTTTTGCTTTAGTTCATAACTTGTTATCAACTTTCTTTTCTTCCCTGTTTACTGTGCTAGGTCAACCCTAACGACCTAATATCTTTTTTAGCCTTGGTACACTGTGTTAGGTCAACTTGGTCGACCTAGTCCTATTTGTAGAATTTTTACCTCTTTTTGCCAGCTATTATTCACTTAATTGGGTCAATACTATGGGCCCAATATAGTTTTATAGTCTTTATTTTACACTATGTTGACTAGGTTGACTTAGTACTATTGTCATTCACTTTTTGATTCTTTGCTTTCCCATCTTGTCTCTTTTCCTTTCATCATGGACTTTATATTTGGTGATAACACTTAAGTTTAGTCGATAAACATGATGGAATTCACTAATCCTAATAGGATCTCCCATAGAAAAAGTAGGGCTCATTTCATAAATGTTAGTAATGTTCATATTTTAACCTGCATGATGGACTATGGGACCCCTCCTCATACCCCTTTGCAATAAAACCATCCTCTTCTATTAAAATATCAACTTGAGTTAGAGTATACTACTGAAATGCTTTTTTTTATCATGAAATTCCCTCAACATAGAGGGAAGGATCCTTCCACCATCTATAACCTCATGATTAGTTGTCAAGTTAAATAACCTCATTCTCCTAATCCCACTTTCTCAACTAGATTTGGGGGTACTAATTTATTTTCTTCTAAACATATTCCTTCAATATTGACTCCTTCTTATGCTATGACATATTCTTCTTTAACTTCTACCTCCATGCCTAATATCTCAACTAACATGGTAGGTTCTACATCTAGTGGGCCTCTCATAAGATCCTCTATCCTCTATCCTTCCACTAGTTCATCATTTTCTACCCAAGGCACTCATGATTCTAGTGCTTCTTCTTCTTAACCATTTACTAGTCCATCTTTTGCTTCATAAACAATTTTTTCCACTAGTGATTCAAATTTTCATAGCTCTTCTCAATCTCATATCAACCAAGCCACTAATACCAAAATAAACACTAATACTAATTCTTTGAAAAACACTAATCAAACTCATCAACTATTATTTCAAACTCTCAATCGAATGAACACATTTAAAGCTCATAATACAAATCAAATGATTAGAATGTAAAACCACCTTCTTAATCTTCAATACAATCCTCAACCAATGACTTGGGGCACACATAAAAAAAGTGTTCCTCCTCCTCCTCTTTGAGATTCTCAAGGTAATCTCATTCCTCATCCTCCATTAGTCAACAAAATCATAAAGAATTTACAGAATGAACCTCTTACCACCCAAATTACTAACATTGACATTAGAAGTATAACACCTACAATTTATTATAATGGATCAATTGATCTTACCTTTCATCTCAAGACATTTGGATATCTTTATAAGGATTGGGTCAAGTTAAATAACTTTTCTAATACCAAACTCTTAACCAAAACCCTCATGGGTGATGCCTTGGATTGGTACAATCAACTTAGAACACACTCTATCACTAGTTTGGAGGACTTAGTAAATGCTTTAGTTCAAGAATTTCAAACTAGTGATCTTCTAGAGAACACTTTGGCCCATTTCATCAATTTCAAATAAACAAAAATGAAACTACCCAAGCCTTTGTTAAGTAATGGAAGACTTTGTCAAATAAATGTGAACATAACATAGTGGATGATAATCTCTTTCATCTCTTTACAAATGCCTTATTTCCTTAATTATAATATCAAGTACATATCCTTTCTCCACATACCTTAGAGGAAGCTATCGATCAATCCAAAAGACAAGATTTCCTCATGCATCAATTTTAGCCACCCAAAATTTCCATAGGACATCACCTATTAGTTAAGAATAAAAACCACAATATTACCAATGATAGTGTTATCGATTCATATGACACCATTCACAATGTTCAAGCTATCATTCCTATCCCTTCTTCAGAACCAACTCCTTCTCAATGATAAAATAATCCTCATTTCTCAACAAACAACATTAATGTCCATAAGCCTTTATCCTTACCTAAATTACTTAAACATCTGCCCAAGCCTCTTCCATAAGAGCTTGATCATACTTGACCTATGAAATCATGCTATGATCCTAATAAGTTTTGCTAGGTTTATGCTAGTTAGGGTCATTCTCATGAGACTTGTAGACAGTTCCACAATTTAGCCATGGAATTTCTTCTTATCCCAAATTTTGATTATGATTCTATTATTCATAAGCATCAACACACCTATGAGGTTACTTTCAAAGACTAAAAATCACATGATAAAAATCAAGCCTTAAATCAAGCAAATGCTTATTTTTTTAATCTATAAAAACCCCTTGCCTAATCATCAACCAATCCAAGAAATTAAAGACAATCCCACTTCTTCCACCAATAATACAGAAAGTCTTGTTGAACCAAATTTTGAAGAGAATGTGGTTAGCATGACTAATATGAAAACAATGGTGGCTTTCATTGATTCAAAACCTATCTACACTCCTTCCCATAAGAAATATTTTGTTATCTAAGATTATTCTCTAACTCATTTAAATGAGTTGGGGAAAAAGGATCTTATTACTTTTGATGATCCGATTTATGATTCATATTATTCCTACTTCTCTCCCATCATTTTTTAATACTAAAAATCTAATTTTTAATAATACTTATTCTTCCAAACTTTAAGATCAATCCAAACCAACTACTTCTTATCACCAAATTATTTACAACCTTCTCATTCTTATCAACATAAGTTTCAATGTTCTTCAGATCCACCTTCCAAAGACCTTCTTAATTATTACACACATATATCTAAAAATATCTTTATGGGTTATGATGAGTGCAATTCCATTAAAAAAATTATTATGTTTCTATCCCAAATACCTTTTCATGAGTTCAAGAGGACATCTCCATGTCATAGAAACTACCTCATGAAACTCTTATTTGAAATGAATGTCCCTCACCCTCTTCTAGTAGGATGGGAGGATACTTTATCTAGATCTGAGGATAGTATATTAAAACACTGTGAAGATATGTCCATTAACATTGATGAAACTATAGACACTTCTCTCTCTTTATGATTTCCTATCGCATCTATGATCCTAAATGAGATTTTACTTCATGCAAATGATCCTCTATTATTTATTAACATCTAAATAGGTGATATCCAATTTAAGTGAGCCTTGATTGATGAGGGTTTTGGCACCTATGTCACTTCCTTTGATTTTAATAAGAATCTTGGGTATTTTGAGTGTGATCTCAAGTCTACATGCAACACATGCCAAGGATATGATAGAAGACAAATGCCTCCCTTAGGGTGTTTGTGGATTCCCATTACCATCCCACCTATCACCATTCATGTGAAGGTGATGATATTTAACTTCCCCTTTCATATAACATATTTCTTGGTAGGCCATGGACTCATCGTATGTAACCTGTCACATCTTCCGCTTAACAATGCATAAAATTTCCTCACAATGGAGCCATTTATAGGATTCAAGGAGACACTAACCCTTAGAATTTTGAATAATTTTAAGATCATGATGTCTTCAAGATTCATACTCTTGAAGCTTTTCCTAGTGTTCCATTCTATGAGTTGTAGCATCTCAACTTCCCAATCAACTCAACCAAAGGTTACAATGGGAATCTTGAGCTCATTAGTAACATTCCTCCCAACCTTTTAGACTCCAATGGTGAAGATCCCAATGAGATTAACTTAAAGATCAAAAATTACAATCTCTTACCTTATCTCATCCACAAATCCCTACTTCTTTATAGCCTTATTATCATAATCCTTCTTATGATGACATTCTTGTAGTCTTAACCAAGACTAGGCACTCTATTCCCTAGGCTTCCTCTGATGACAAGGTCATCTCAACCTGTGTCATTGATCTTCATACTCTAGATTATGATGATGGATATTATTTAGATGATCCTCTTTTAAGAGGCCTTGTCTAGGCCTATGATGCCAAGATTATTAATTATCACTCTTCTTTACTTGAGTATTTTCATGCATCTTGACATTCTCTTTCTTTTATAGTACCTAAGTCTTGCATTTTCCACTTTATCACAGTGTAGAGATGGCATTGATACCTCCAATTTATGAGGAACCACTTAGGACCATGCTCTTGGATCATGCTATGATTAGACTTTATCACATTTCCACACCTAATATAGTCCTCTTTAGACCTTCTATGAATCCCACTCCTCCTTTAGTAGGGCTAGCTATAGTTAAGCTTGTTCCTTTTTCCACTCTAGTTGAGATTGTTTCCTCTCTTACTATTGTTGAGCATTTTCTTGCTTTTCATCCTAGTGCTCCTTCTATTGATCCTAGTTTCACTCCTTCCCCATCATCACCCTAACTTGATGATGGTTTGCTTATGTTACCTAAGATGGCTCCTTTTCCCACTAAATGGGCTTATGAGTCCTCTTCAACTACTTCCACTCCTATTTCACCTCCTTCTATGAGTTATTCTAAACCACTCACAAGCATACCTATTACTTCCACAAGATAGATAATCATTCTTCCACCCATTATCATAAGTTACGATAATACCTTGATACCTAGCATCCTTTTTCCTCATCATTAGATAAAGCCATACCTCCCCTAAAGGTACTTACTAAGTATTTACCTAAGTAGGGTGACATATATTGTTTATGGCACTTATATGGCACACATCACATCAATAGTTACCATATTATTCAACAACATCTTAAAGATCACCTTGTAGCCATCCTTATACCTTCTACCATTCTTCCCATAGGTCATTCTTTCAAGAAGGTTCCTCCTTCTTCTCCCATGGTTTCATTACCTCTTATGGTCCCTTCACTATCTTTTATGCCTCCACCTATGATTCCTTCACCTATGGACCTTACCTCACCTATGGATCCCTCTCCACCCATGAGTCCTTCACCTATGGATCCTTCTCCACTTATTGTTCCTTCCTCTCTTGTAGATCCTATTTCCATGCATTCTCCTAACCAGTCTTTTCCTAACGTCCCTCCTCAACATGATCCTTTGATCATTCCTACTTTTTTAGTTGAGGAGATTATAAAAAAAGTATTTTCCTATTATTCACTAAAGATTGATGAAACCTTAATATTACTTCAATTACAACTTCATAGAGGCTTATTTGATGTATTGGATAATGTTTGTGGATAGATTTACTAGTATTTTTGAGCACATGCATGGTGCTTTATCATTTATATTTGGGTTTTATGTGTGCTCCAATATTATTTATATTTTGATTATATCATTTTACACTGTGTCAAATTATTTTTTTATTTTATATCATGTTTTTATTTTTTATTGTACTATAGTTAGCTTATGATATTATTTTTCATTTTGCATATACTTGTCTTCTTCTTATCATTGCTTTCTTTTCCTTTAAAGTTTCTCTCAAAACTCTTCCCTTGTATCTTCATGATTATTTACTTTCTTATTTTTATTTTTCATAGATAGTTTTCATGGTGACTTGGTCTCATTTACCCTAATCCCTTTGATTACCATCTCTATTACCATGTGATTAGTTAGTAAGCAATCTTTCTCATTACTATTTCCTTTCACTGGTCCTCCTTTTTGCCTTCTTCCTTTTCCTAGAAACTAAGCATAAACATAGTTGAGACTCGAGATCACATGCTCAGTTCATTGTCAAGTCTAAGTGTTCTAGTCAGTATTTTGTCTTGGGTCACTTAGCTTTCTTTATCCTTAACCTATAGCTCATTCGTGTGTATCACTATCTCTCTCATGATTGGTCATTCCAAATCTATATGAAGGAGGAATCTTAAAAAAACATTGAAAATAAATTTAAAAGCCAAATCATTTAAAAAAAAGTAATGATATTAAAAGGAAAACATATTGAATATTATTAAAAGTCTAATCACACTAAAATATGTGATTTAAAGCACATCTCCTTCTTCTAGACAAAGCTCAAAATCCAAAGTTAGCCTCATGCTAGAGCCTAGGTCCTTTGGGGTGTGGTAGGATAGTAGATTAGAAGAAGAGAATAAAAAATATTTTAGTGCTACCTACTTTCTCACTCAAGTACCCAATCTTCGTAGTAGACTAACGAATCTATAAGGGGTCCTGAGGAATGGAGAACACATCATGGGAAGGTAGGTCTATTTTAATTTTCTTTGTACCAATCTACCATCATGAGTTGATCTTAGTAGCATGCCTATTTTCCTACAAAGCTTTATGTTTATAGAAAGTAGGTTTCCTTTGTACATAAAAGACCACTAGTCCCTTAGTGTCTTCTCAAGTCCTTAGTATTTATCTTGCCTCCTAAGGTATTCTCATAAGATGCCTAATTTTTTCTTCTTACACTCCCTTTTTCATTCCTTTTCCTTCATATTTCCTCTTTGTACATATTGTTTCACTTACTGATCACTCCCCATAGAATTTAATTTATGAGTTGATTTGTAAGACCATGGATAGGACCTAGCCGTCCTCACAAATTACAATCTTTTCCATCCTATTACCCACATCCTTGATTTACCATTGCTTATCCTTTTGCTTACCAATATTGATTTGGTACCCCTTGGGTTTTTATTTTGTGAGTTGTAGTGTAAGACTATGGATAGGACCTGACCCTCCTCACAAAATTTTCCAATAATCAAAGTCACCATCCAAAATTATATTTGTCAAATATGAAATAAGATTCAATTGATTATGAGGTTACACATCATTGACATGCTTCTCATATTGGTATTTAGTATGTTTTATGATTACTTCATTTTTCTTTCAATTTTTTATTTTCTTATTTTATGAGTACATGTAAGATTACAAACATTTATTGAATTTCTCATACTTCTCATCTTGAATTAGTATGATAAATTTAAGACCAAATTTCTGAAAATTTTATTTTTCTTTTGTACTTCCCATCATGAAATAATATAATTGATTGACTTAATTTTGATTTGTTTTTATTACCATTTGTGCCCTTTTATGTACCTTCCATTTTATTACATTGTTTTTCATACTTCCCAATGTGATATTTAGTATGATTTTACTTGTTTTAATTTGGTGCAAAAAACTTTTACATTGGTTTAAAAACAAATCCCCTTTTACCATCTTTTTTGCCATTTTTCTTGGATTTTTATACTTAGTTATTTTTTGTTATTATACATTTCCCAACATGAACTAGTGTGTAGTGCATTCTTTGATTGAATATATTTTTCCAAGTCCTTTTCACCTGTTTCTTTTTAACCATGCATGTGTACTCCATAATGCTAGAAAAGAAACCACACCACATATATTTCCTATAGAATATACAACAAAACTAAATACATGTGATAGCAAAAATATATATCCAAAGCATCCACAACCTCAACCATAATGAACAAACATAACCACCATAAAGACAACATACATAACCAACACCAATAACCCAAAATGATACATCATTTTGGGTTATTGGTGTTGGTTGTTAATGTTGTCTTTATGGTGGTTATGTTTGTTCATTATGGTTGAGGTTGTGGATGCTTTGGATATATTTTTTTCTATCACATGTGTGTGTGTGTATATATATATATATCATAAGTTTGATATAACATATTCTACCATATACAAATCCCACACCAGGGTTGGGATCCATCCTATCTATCTCATGGCCTAGCCTCATTCTGACTCCTCCAAATGGTACAATGTAATGAGGTATATCAAGATCTCAATCGATTTACTTGTCCCTATAGGCATGGTATCTGCACTTGTGCCTGAACCAACTCAACCTAGGTCACTATATGTGCCTATGTTAGCTGAGTCTACATTATTGTATATGTCTACATCATCTGTGTCACTATATTTAGATGCATAACTCTTTCATCTGCCAAGGCTTGCTATGTCTTTTTCTTACTTTTACCCATATGTATTGGTGGTTACACCCTCTTTATCTATACTTATATATGCCTCACTGCCTTGCTAACTAATCTAAACTAGCTCATTTGAGCTGGGATAGATGGTACACTCAAATCCTCTAGTGTCCTAGGGTTTTATGGCTATATATTTTTATCTAGGGTGTTATGAAGTGATCCCCTCATTAGGGACCCCCATGTCTCCTCCTCATCCTTAGGTATGCCTACAAAATCACACCAGACAAATATTAGATCACTATCATATCTCATAATATCTATCTATATTTCTCTACTACCAAATAAAAACTTAAGAAATAATTCAACCATCTTTATACCTATCTATGTCTTTAGCTCTTATAATATCATCATCATCATGATCACCTAGCACAATCTTCCCATCTCCTAGTACCTCCTTGGTTAGTCACCTCTTCAACTCAAACATGGATATCATGGCTCATGTTTGTCTTAGCCTCTATTTGAGTGGTCTCTTTATCATCTCCATTGGATCATCTATGGGATCATCTAGGATGTCTATAACTCCACTCTCTCCTGTCTCAATCACCACTATGTCTCTGATGGCCACTACTCATCTTTTTATGGGTTTAGTAGTGGTATATTTGGTATTTATACCTCCTCCACCTCCTCCTCTACCACTCATCATGCCCAAGTAGTCCATGGTCACTCATAACATGGCCTTAGTGTTAGCCTCACTATCAATGGTTTGAGTCACCTCTTCCCTTGTGGCTCCCTCATATACTAAGAAAACTAGTTAGGCATCGATATCAATATTGCTAGATGAGGTAGTCCTATCTATCCTACTACCCATGCTACTGAATGTGGCTCTTTCTACCATGTATAGTGACCAATCACCTTTCTCCTTTATTGTGCTAGTGTGATTGTGTGCTAGTTCACTCATGTAGTTGTTATGTGCCCATACAAATTTCACATAATGTCCATATATCTCACTAACTATAACACTGGCATGTGGGGAATGATCACACATGGGACACAACCCACACTACTTTATCCTCCTACCATCTCCACACTTAAGGTAACCCATCATTGATTGCATGGGGTAACCTAGTTGGTTGATATATGGGGAATCTCTCATATATCCATGCTATCAATAGTATTAGCAGTCCAATAGTCTTCTACTCTCTAACCAACATCTTAAATAAGTCATGTACAAGTTGGAATCAGATTATATAACCTAGATCATATAATACTCCCTCGTATAACATCATCTTGCTCAAGGCTACCATGAATAGTGGTACTTTACTATTTAACTTGTGATAAAGCACCCACTATGTCACAAGGCTTATCACCACCTTTATAAGGTCTAGAATATATGATATATACCTATCATTCATACTGACTCTCCATCCTCTTAATATCATATCCCTGTGGTCACTGGTGCTCCTACTATGGGTAGCTTGAGGATGGTATGGACATCCTCTAATGTGATACCCACCTCTATCACATCCCCATCCAACTCCCATCTAAAGGTGTTAGTCAATCATTCCTATCATCCAAAGAACATGAATAATAGGTCAATGTTAATGGGGATCCTACACATGTCAAATATACCTCCTAAACCTATGGCTACTAGTCTAGCTTGTTCTCTATTTGTTAATCTATCTAACAAATCCGGTAACCAAGACATGTCTACCAACCTCTAAAATCTTGGTCATCTCTACAACCAAGAAACAATAAAGGATACATTAGTTCCTCCATGTCATGTATAATCAAAATACATTCTTTACACATAATTTATACAAATTTTAATTTAAAAAATCCTAATTACTATTACCTTACTCATTTTATCCTAATTTTAGCTTTCTTGGTCCCTTTTGCCCTCTTTTGGTCATTTCGGGCCATTGTATCTCTCTTTTGGCTTTTTGCACATTTTTTGTGTTTATTTTGGTTCCTTGGTCAACTTAGTTTGACCAAAATTTCCCTATTTTTGTCATATTTGACTTTAAATTCTAAGTCAACTCTCTTATTTTCCCCTCCCTAGTGTTGAGTTTTCATTTTGGCCCTTACAAACTAGTTTTTCACTCCATTCTAGTTGTTTAACCTACAGATTACACTAGGTCAACCCATACCTACTGGGTCGACCATATGGATTCAACCTACTAGGTTGACCTAGTCAACCTAGTGCATTCTATGTGCCAACCTAGTACATTTTTTCCCAAATGTGTATTTTACTCATTTTCTTCCTAAACCCTTCTAACCCATTTTTTGTCTTCCTATTTACTACCCTTAGAATCTAAGTTTGTTCAATTATGAAATATATAAATTCTTAAAAATAAATTTTATGAAAAATTCACTTATTTCAATACAAACTTCCAAAATTGGTTTGAGATTCGTAGTTGCATACCTATAGTGCACCTGTTGCCACCTCTGGGTGTCCTCCTCATTTAGTGTGTCATTCCCTTGCCATCCTAGCCTTGTTTGGTCTTAGATCTCTCTTTTCTCTCTTTTATAATTCAAAATTCCAAATGAATTCTCTTTTTCCCTATTTAAAAACACTTTTTAGCAACTCAATTATTTCATGTATTTTCAAGCAGATTCCTTGTTTTGCCTCTATCTTTGTTTTGGATCATATATTTTGAAAACCATAAAATGTGTTATAATCATGATGGTGTAGAGATTATTTTCCACTATCATATGTCTATCTTCCATTTTTTTTTACTTTTGGCTATTTTTTGCACTAACTTCTACAGGTTTGCCTAGTGTATTCTACATTGGGCACCTTCATTTCCTGCAGTCTACTTCTTATCTATGGTACTAAGGTAAGTTAAAGGTATGTGTTTTTCAATTATATCCTTTAATTTATCTTATTTTATACTTACTTAAACATACTTATCATCAATGTTTTGTGTTATCATGTTTTCTTCTAAAGCACCATCCCGTGTTGCACTTACATGACACATGATGAGCTTTAACTGAGGCATATGTATACACATAATATTTTTAAATTTTGTTGATTATTGACATTGTATCTTTCAATAACCTATCGAGTCTCAATATATTTGAGTGTGTGCCTTAATGGGTGCATTGGGAAAGGGGTGGGCAAACCATCGATGCTTCGTAAGATTATTGTTCCTTTTAACACTTGTCATCCACACTCTAGCCTCCTAAAATTATTTAACCGAAGCTTATTATTATTATTATTTCTACCTATTCCTATAATTTGTTATGTTTTATCCTTCATTTCTTGCCTTAACACCATTTTAACCTATTGTTTGTGTTAGGTTGACTAGGTCAACCTAGCATAGTTTAGGGAATTTTTCTCTCTTTTGGTTTGTTGGCCTCTTGGCTGACCCAACATAGACCTAGAGAGTTAACCTAAAAAATGTGTTAGGTCAACTGGATCAACCTAGAATAGTTAACATTCTTGAATGTTTTTAGGGTAAGATATTAAAATATATACAAGGTCATTTACCACCATTTCATAAGAGCAAAAAATTAAGTGAAGAAGTGTGAACAAATATTTGCCTATTAACCATTTTACTTGGGGAATAAAGCTTTAGGGTTCAATATTTTCTTTGGAGATTTGATCTCATCTTATGGAGAAGTATTTTGTATGCTTGGATAGGTCTTTTATCCTAGAGATGATTTATCTTAGTTTATCCTTACATACCATGATAATCTCTTAAGAAGCACCTTGGCCAAGGGGAAGAGTGAGGCTTGATAGGTTCATTTTCAAAGGTAAGTATTCCTAACTTTATTCCTCCTTTGTAAGAGTACATAGCTAGAGAATTTGTACTCTTCTCTTCCATGTATTAGGATTCTATATACATTTGTGTGAGTATATATCTTCTATACATGTTTAGTTTAGTTTTTTATTTGTTTTGTTTCTAACCCCCACTTTGTGCCACAAACTTTGGTGCACACTAGATTAAATTTATTTTTCTTATTATTGGATTAGTGAAATATTAAATCATAGGAATCTTTTAAGGTTTTTGTGTGATTGTGTTATAAATAGGCTTTGGAACCCTACCTCAAAAAGTGTGTTATGACAAGTGATCCCCTAATCGGGTCTAGTGGATCCTCACATTGGTCATGCTCCTACTTAACAATTGTATACTCCCCAATTAAAAGTGTAGTTTTGATCTATCCAATCCAATCCAATCCAATCTAAGATTTATGTATGCACATGATGCATTTATGATTTCATATAGTACTATCCTACTATCAGGAACACCTAAGTTCATACCTTTTTCCATTGTTGAGTGAGGTTGGCTTGTTACTTATCACTTACCAATGTTGTTTTCCCTTTTTATGTACCTTTATCCATTATTGAGTGAGATAAGGATTGTTAATACCCACTCATCAATGTTGTTTTACCATTTTTTTCTTCTTTTTATCATTGATACTTTTTACTTACCATCCTTTTTGACATGTATCTTTGGTTTAACTTGGTGAGTTTGTCTTTATTACTCAAGGTTTACTTGTTTGAGTTGTTTAGTTTTTAGTAGCCTTGGATTTTTAGTTACTTGATTTACTCTTGTTTGACTTGGTCATTTATTCTAACATAGCACTTGTCACCCCAACTTCCCAAATTTTCCAAGTATGTCCCATCCTCATAGCATTAGCTATCTTGGATTTTCTTGCATTTATTTGTTTTTCTCTTTAGTTTTGTATTCTTGGGTTTGTCAAAAGTAGTCTCTATGCCCTACACAATCAAAAATAACAACACATAATCCAACTATCTAATGATAAAGGTAAGTCAAGGTATGCATTACATTTACTTTTTAGTTATTTTTACTTTACAATCATTTACTTTTAGTAATTTTTGATTTACAATATTGTAACTTTTTTTAGCACCAACATTTTATGTCCTTTTGTTCTATCATAAAGCACCATCCCCTATTTCACCTTAGTGACATGTGATGAGATTTGAGTTGGGCATATGTATATGTAATATTTTTAATCTTTTATTAAATACTAATTTTTTACATCTTACAGGAACTTATTGAGACTCAATCTCTTTGATTGCATGCCCTAAGGGGTGCAACAAGAAAGGGGTGGGTAGACCTTTGGTGCTTTACACAATTTTTATTTCTTATTGACAAATTATTACCAATTCAAACCTATATTAAAACCATTCCCTAAGTTATTACTCTTCCCTTGTACACTCCTCTAGTATTTTTTCCTCTTTTCATCCTTTTTTCCTCACCTTGATCCCCTTTCACCAATTGACTGTACTAGATCGACTGAGTCAACCTTGTATAATTTTTAGCCTCTAATTACTATACAAGGTCAACTAGGTCAACCCTATACTATTTTTGGGTATTTTCACTTGAGATATTTATTAGCCCTTTGACTAATCTAGGTTGAGACTTAGTGATTTATCTCATGAAAACATATAAGGTTGACTAGGTTGACCCTATATAGTCGACATATTTAGAAGGATTTAGGGTGAGATCCACCTATAAATACAAGATAATTTCATCATTATTTCAATATGAAATCAAGATTTATTATTCGCTCATGCTTCTTTACAACATGCTCTTCCACCATTCTACTTGAGGAGTCTTAACTTAGGGTTTCTACTTGAAGAATCTATTTTTGTGAATAAGTCTTGGATGCTTTAGCCTTTATTATTTATCCTTACAAACCACAATAACCTATTATGAATCCACTTTGGCTAAGGGAGAGATTGAGTCTTGATAGGCTCACATTTAGGTAAGTATATTCTAAATTTGTTTTCCTCTCTTTAATAGATAGAAGTTTCATAAGTATTGGCTCAAACAACATTACTCTTCATATTCCATGTATTATGGTCTTACTCATACTTAGATTAATTGAGATTATCCTATGCATGTTTTTATTGTTTTACTAACCCCTCATATTATGCCACAAGCTTTGGTGTGTATTAGATTATATCTACTTTCTTGTTTATTAGAATAGAGTGAACATTAAACCTAAGATTCTTTTAGGGTTTTTGCATGATTGTGTTAGATTGTAGGCTTTGGAACCCTTCTTAATATGGTGTAGTGTGAAAAGTGATCTCCTAATTGGGTCTAGCAGATCCACATATGTGTCATGTTCTTTATTAATAAATGTATTCCCAATTGTAAGTGTAGGTATCCTCTATCTTCTCCAAGATAGGATTGATTTATAGACATGATGCATTTTTGATTGCATACATTACCTTCCCCAACAAAACCTTTACCCCATATACCATCCTAACCAAACCCTTAACTCATTCCTCTACCTTCATAACCTTTAACCCATTCTTAATCCATGTTATACCCCATTCCCACATCTTATAACAACCACTGATGGTTGAGCGCCGACCAACAATGGTTCTTTATGGAATCATCACCGATCAAACCTCAACCATTGAAAGTTTGATAGTGATCACTAATGGTCATTATGTATATATCGTTGATGACCCTAAAACCCTAAGTACTACCTAAACATATCAAAAACCTCAACAAAACATCAAAATTAAGCCTTCATATGCTCTATTACTACCCAACCTACATTCGTAACATAAATTTTTAACCCTCTAATAAATTACTAACAAATATCAAACCCCCCTAATTTATAATGCCTACTCTCCCAAGCCAAACCAAAGAAGTAAAACAAATTTCCAATCCAACTACATCCCCTACCTCATTACACATCCTCCATCATGGTGGATCCCTTAGAACCATCATCACCTCTTGGCCCCATGCTTTACCCCTACCTTGTTACATCATCTTTAGATCTCCTCTACCCAACCCTACCTCAGTATCTCTACACCTCACATGGACCAATTATGGTCAATCCTCACTCAAATCATATGAGATTCCAAGTGCATAGTCACCATCATTTTTCCACAAGATAAAATTGAAAAATGTTGTGGGTTAATTTTTCAAATGCGTAAATAGAACCCATAGTAACCTTTTACGATTGCCTTTTAAAGGTTTTATTTTGACCACTGATAGTCACTATGTGACTCTTGATGGTTGAGCATTGACCATCGATGGTCGACCCCTTTAGGATTTTTACCATCCTACCATATCCTTTTCCCAAAGGACCATCTAGGCCAACTTCCCCTTTACCTACCTAGCTTAATTTTTGGTCATTCAGTCTACTTTTATGCCTCTATTTACAATAATCACACCATGGTACCTTTATCATCACCTTTGTTTTTGTGACCCAGCTTTGCTTTGGTCATTTAAACCACATCGATTACCTTGATATATTTGATAAACTTGTGCTCTTTTTACACACTAAACATTTAGGTGCTTTAGAGTATGAAAATTTGTGGTCCCAATACTCACAACCATTTTTTTTCTTAATATCACATCTTTTTGGATACCTATAAATATATTAACCTTGCCTAAGAGACTTGAGTTTATAGGAGTAACCCATATCAACTATGCCTAATGTTGTGGCCTAGTTACCCTGTCACATGTCCTTTTAGTCTAACCTTATTTTACCACCTACCTCAATTATGGTAGCTTATTCTATGCACGATCTATGATATCACACTTAGTCACATTTTATATGCCTATTCACATTTAAATTCCCACCCAACCAACCTTGACACCAACTTATCCACTTGTCAAACCTACCACTAACTTTGTTTCACCTCATCGATTCCTAGTTTGAGGGAGAATACCTCCTCCCATACTTGGGGTATCCAACCTTCTACCAAATTTTCATTTTTGTTTTGTAGCTCACTAATATAAACTACATAAAAAAGGGAGCAAAATGTAGATGCTATAAAACCATACATTATGGATCTAGATATCACACTAACCTATAAATAACCACTTGGACCCCTTTGGGTTAGATTATTTACCAATTTTCACATTATTAAACTCTAACCATTTTCCAGGGAACTAATTTCTAGTCATTAGTGGATTATGCAATTTTGACTATGTCCCTTTGATCGCCAGTGGTTAACACTTGATCATCAATAGTTGACTTGGACCATAGATAGTTACTTAAAATCTTGTAAGATTGAAGGAATCAACTATAACTCAATTTTAACTCACTCATTGATTACTAGCTATCTAATTTTAGTATACCATTCACATGATTAATGCATGTTAGACTGTTTGTTGAACTCTTTCATTTTAACACTTCTTTGCTTTATATTAAGATATGAGTATGAGGTTGAATTAGGAGGATTTTGGTGCAAGAGATTCTGACTCCTAGGTGAATCCAAAAGCTTCCCAATGAACCAAGAACTAGGATAGAGACTTAAGGTGCTTCTATAACTCACTATCTTGAGCCAAGATACCGTTACTCTACTAACATTACTCAAGGATCCACAACAAATTTCAGCCAACTTTATCATTCTTCATACCAACAACACCTAAAAGCTAAGTATCTATGTTTTTTTTATCAAGATTCATTAATTATATTTATATATTTCAGTGATTGGGTCATTCCCATTCTCTACACTTCATTCCCTATGTTGAAATCTTACAACTCTAGACACTTCATATCTTACCCAAAACCACCCATAGCTTATTCCAATAATCTAAACACACAACTCCCAAACCAGATACCTCTCAAAATTACTTCCTATCTTGCAACCAAAATTCAACCCAAACACCACTTCTAAAACCTATCTATAACTCTCCCCAAAAAACTTCTTTTCCCAAACCAAATTCCATAGTAACTACTGATGGTCTTACCTAACCACTAATGGTTGGAACCATTGATGGTCACACCTTACCATCGAAGGTCACTATGTATCTATTTTTATAACAAGATAATTTGACCAATTTTCTCATACCAAAATTTTATTTAATGTGTTTCTATTTTATCACAAAACTTTAACTTATTTTCTGAATCAAGTTTGAGTAATTTAGTATTTGTATTCAATCATTTATTACCATTTTTAGTTAAAATCACTTGTTTATTTCCAAAAAATTCTTGTATTTAATTTCTTGTACCTTCTATTATTTCATGCAAGCATATATTTTTAGCTTATCATAACTTAAGTGTTTTAAAAGTGTAGATTGATAGCCTCCAAGGAAGTTTGTGCTTCTTATATCTAGCTCACAGTAGGCAGTCCACCCTAATATCTCACTAATCCACTATTTTTTAGATTTTTTTATTATCTACAGGTAATCCTCCCTAGACAAAGAGGAGTATCAATAATTTTCTAGATTCACATGCATATGATACACTAGGTTCTACTAACCTCACCTTTCTTATAAGTTTTACTCTTTCTTAATAAGAAAATAAAGCAAAATTTTAGTGAAACATTCATTTTTTTTGAGGTAGTTAGGCATGTTGCATGGATGGTTATCTATTTTTTGTTAGTTTTTAGGATATATTTACTTGAAAAATTCATTAAAAAAAAGTATTATTTAAAAAATATAAAAATATATAGGTCATAAACTAGAAGTTCTTATCTAAATTTTCACTGAAGTGTTTCAAACAATATTAAATGGTGCTTCACATGGCCATATATCTAATCTATTTTTTTAAACAAAATAGGAGTTCCTCTTCAAATTTAGATATTTGACCTAGTTATACTTAACCATTTTTTTTTAAAAAGTAGTGTTTTAGAAACTAGACTTGAAATTCTGCATTTCATGTTCTTACATCATCTTCAAATTTGGAGTATAGATATCTCAAATTATCTATAAAAGTTTATATTTTCAAATTTTTAGGAAAATCATGTTCATGGATAGGCCCCTTATTTTCCCCCAAAGTTGTGCACTTACTCTATCTTACCTTTTGGAAATTTTATTTGAAAATATGTTTCATTATGAAGCCGTAAATTTGAGATTAGGAAAATTTGGGAACTTGTGTGTGTGTGTGTGTGTGTGTGTGTGTGTGTAGAGAGAGAGAGAGAGAGAGAGAGAGAGAGAGAGAGAGAGAGAGAGAGAGAGAGAGAGAGAGAGAGAGAGAGAGAGAGAGAGAGAGAGAGAGAGAGAGAGTGAGAGTGGATGAAAACATGCCCCCAACCTTGGAAAAAAGGTGAGTTGCCACCTAGAAGTTATGATTAACTCAATCATACAACCCAATCATACTTATAACCTAGTGAACATGAGTTATCTAATCAAATAATACTATATATATATGGTAAATAAAGATGATTAAATAGAATCTAAACTATAAAATTTGTAATATTAAATTATTTAATCACCTCAACCTTACCAAAATGTGAACCAACTACTGTAGTAGATTGGCTTAATAATAGTCCATCAAATTCCATCATGGTGTATGTTAAAGTCCATAGAATTATTTGAAATATAAAATTTATTATGATTTTTTAATTTAAGGTTCCATTTTCATGGCATATTCACTTCATATATGTCTCAAACTAAAATCTAAGTGTAATAATGGTACCAATGTATACCATAAATGTGTATCTGAATCATATAACTATGCAATTTAGTCAATTTCAAAATTTATAAATATGAAATGCATGTTCCCATCACATGCCCCCAATGAAATATGAAACTAATAACTATTATAAGTGTGTATAACATGTTTATATAACATGCACCCACTAAATATATAATTGATAATAATTTGGGTGTCATGTCTCTATGACATAACTCCACTGATATACCCCCTCTTTTGAGGTGGTGGGAAATATAAAATGGTAGTCACCTTATCTCAAAATGATAATATAACTATATATTTTGTGAAGGTATATTGTATGATATATAATAAACATGTCTAGGGAAAAATATCATTGAGGCACATAGAATGTGATCAAATCAAGGCCTAAGATGCATAATATAAATCACAAAAATGTCTAGATAGGGACAACATAAGATCAAAAATTAATCAAGCACAGACACAAGAGCATAAAAAATAAAATAAAAATAAAATGTTCAAATAGGACCTCAAACAATGGTCATATTCAAATGATTCACAATCGAATGGACATGACCTAGTCAAATCTCCACAAGGCAAGTAATGACATATTTAAATGTCTATATAATAAGCAATGACATATTTAAATTACAAACTAAGTGAACAAAGGCATGGGGGACACAAACAATAGTATTTTAAAATTTTCAAATGCTCAAACAAGAAGGACAATAGTAAGCAAGACAAGACACTTAAGGAAGTGCATAAAAGGAAATCATGAAACATAAACAACCAACATAAACATATCATTCTAGTCCTTAGATAAATGTGCTCCCACAAAACCTTAAGTACATAACATATCAATTACATTATGAAAGATATATTCAAGGATAAAGGCATATATAAGTATATAATCTCAATCATAATAATGGAAAATGATCATAGAATAATGTAAATTGATTGTATCATGATCAAAGAAACAAATTCTACCAATGTCCATATTAGATGAGTAGAAGGAAAGCCCAACATCCAAAAGTTCATAGATCATGTTCTTGGGTATGCCTATACAAAACTCACAAGATGCATGAAATATATGTGTATATAGAAAGGAACTATATTCTACTTACCAATATGAAACTAACAATATATATTCTAAGGAACTAATAAAATATGTAAATGCTGAAAATATTTTTGGATTTTTTATTTTTTGGTTTTTTTGATATATTAGAAAAAAGTACTATTATTTTATCTCATCCAAAGTATTCTCATATGTATCTACCCACTAGGAACCTAGTGCAATAAACTAAGGTACTACCATGAAACATGTATAGGCATAATATTTGGCACTATAGGATATGTAATGCTCAACATATGTATAATATAACTTTATGGTTGTGAAGAGTGTTGATTCATACAAGTGTATCATAGGGTTTATAGAGTGTTAAAAAACTTCTTATTTATAGACTAAAATAGTGTATTGCATGAGTATTTGGTTGTGATCTTCTTGATCTCTTTGGTGGAATAGTGGTAAAACAATTAACTGTTTCACAAAATGATAATATAACTAGTTGTTGGGAGCAACCATGGTATTCAAGCTTGCTTGTGAAAGATGATAGTAAATTGAACTAATTATAGTGAATTATGATCAAAACATAAATTCTAAAGTCTAATCTAGTATGTATATTTACAATTAAATCTAAACTACATTGCTTTGACTAAAAAATGAGTAAAAGGAAGGGTGGGGTAGAGAAGAAAGGTATCTCTGATCTTGACTCCAAACATGCACTCAAAAAAATATATGACATGAAATAACCAAAGGCATATATCCTAGTATATACTAGGGAAATGTCTAAGGATTTTGAAACAAAGCTTAACTTTCATCAAATACATGCACTCAAACTAATATACTATATGAAATAACCAAAGGCATAGATCCTAACATATACTAGGCAAATGTATAAAGATTTTGAAACAATGCAAATAAGAAATCAAATTCACTTTAAGGATTTGATTCCACAAGAAAATTGCATTAGCACATCTTAAGGAAAAGCAATTGAAATTAAATGAATCTAAATTCTTTCAATCAACCTAGCATAAGCACAAATTGACAATTCAACATTCACACATGCACATATACGATTCATACAAGAAATTCAAATCAAAACATCAAACTAGATGTTTGAGGAAGTAGCCATGATAACAAAATACGTAAAAGAATATGAGTCAATCCTTGCATAATTTCCTTGCTTGCATTAATTTTCTCTAAATTTACAAATTAGTTTTATCTCTAAAACTCCCTCCTCTTTTACAAATGATAATACCCTTTTTATAGAAGAGTTTGAGGTATATTGGTCAGTCATATCAAATGATAATCAGCTAGGTGTTAAGGACAATTATCCTTATACAATATTTTAGAACTAATGACACCTTACAAATGGACTAACCTATAATCAATGTGTGTTACAAGATTCACATGTTTTTACAGAATAGACTATTCTCTTTTCAAATGATATACATGTTTTGTTACAAAAAGAATATGTTAAGTCAACATATTTGAATTTGAGAAGCTCCTCCATTTACAGCCTTTTTCCTTTGATCCAAGATCTTTATTACCTTATCATGTTGTTCATTAATCATCTTAAAGTTGATGATGGGATCCATGAAAATCTCTTCTTCTTGATCTACCAGTCCTTTGGAGTTTTTGTCAACTCTATCTAAGGCCTATCTAATACTCCTAGCATCCCCAATTTTCTCCTCTATAAATAGGATCATGTCCAAGATTCTTATATGATCTATCATTGTAGTGCCTTAGATTTTGTTCTTCACCTCTTGAATGAATTGAGTAGCTTGTGTTTGAATGCATCAACTATTATCAAAACCATAGGAATAAGGGTAGTTGGGTCTTTGATCAAGCCTCCTGGTATATGCACCATTTTACTCTCTAACTACTTGAAGTCTTTAAAAATATCCTCCATGCCCTTCGACCATTTGTTCATATCATTTATATTATCTAACAAGATAATCATAACCCTATTTAAATGTGTAAATCTGATTGTTTTAAACTCACAAATTTGATCATCCATCAATACATTGATCAATTCCTTTACCTTATACTTAAAGACTACCATTGATTGATTTGTTGCACAACCATGTAATTTTTCTTGTTCACGATGTCTTGATTGGACCTTATAGTTTTTATAAAGCTGAATATGTCATAAATGATTGCTTCAAACTTATTAACTATATCCCATGGCATTGATAGGATAGATTATTCCTCTAAGTTCTTATTTTGTTGCTTAAGGCATTTGATAGTAGCTTGCAACTATTCTAATTGTGCTTGAGCCAACTCTATTACATCCTCCTCAAATATTAGATCCTCACCAAGTCTTTATCCCTTATCTTGGGTCAAATTAGTCAAGGGCTCCACCATTTGATATGTAATCTCTTCACCACCTTGCATGACTATTTTCTCAGTCACCCTTTGTAAACCAATATGACCTAGATCAAACCTGACCCCAACTAAAGATTGGATCACATGTGGAACTAGGACCTCTACTTATGATTTAATTTATTGACTTGGAGTATCTAATCTATTTATGTCTACTTCTTATAGATCAATGATCCATGGCTTCAATTCTTGATGTATTAGATTGTTAGTAGCCTTCACCATAGCCCATGGATGATTAATAGTGGGAAGATTTTCTAACCTTGGTTCATAAATGAACCACTCAAGCATAGGTAGACCATATAATATGTTTTATTTAATAAAAAATTTGACTTCACTCAAATTTGGTATAATAGTTACCTTTCATTTCTTTACCTTTGGAATAATGGCCATCTTAGCTTCCCTTTTAGGGGTGTCAATAACCATCAGGTCCAAGGACTTTACCTTATCTTGTTTGACTTATTAAACCTTTACCACTTCATCTAATTCTATTTAATAAGTCATATATATCATCCTAAGCACATCTTCAATGGATTCATTGGGGTCCAATGCTATCATATGTACCTCCTATTGAGGTAGATCTTGCTCTGATGCTTTTGAAGATTTAAGAACTGATGGACTAAAGTAATTTTATCTGACCTTCTTTCCTCATGCCTATGATCTATTAATGTCTTTTTTGTGGGAAAATTATAAGAACCAACATGAATCAAATGATATTGCCTAGGGCCTAGTTTCTACCTATCTTCCATTTTTTGGTCCTTATTCAATCTAGACTCAGGTCTTATGTTGTGCTCCTTCAATCTTCTACTCACTTTAAAGTAAGAGTATAATTTTGTGTATATAAAATCAAATGCATTGGGATCATGTTCATAAGGAACATTCAAAATTACTTTGATTCTCAAATGTTCCTTTACCTTTCCATAAGGGTTCCATTGTCTAAGATCATCAATTTAGAAATTGAAAGACAATCTATGCTTTGAGGCAGATTCAATGTGATCCCACTATCTGAAAGTGCCCTTGCTAATTATCATAGGAAAATTATGTAGGAGTCCCTTTCTATTGGTCTTAAAAATTACATTTATCCCATGGAATAATTGGTAGGCTACTTCTTGTTATGCTAATTTATCAGGTACATAATCTAGTACTTTGAGAAGAGCATTTTGAGTTCATTCAATCCTTATGACTGTACAATTAGGATATAACCATATGTCCCCTATTTATTCAATAGAATTTTTTATTAAAGGGATCACTCTCATCATAGGAAGACCATCTATATCCTCACTCAATGCAGGGTAGACATAGTCACAAATGAACTAGATGTGGTCTTTGTACTTATAGATGTTCAATTTGGAGTAGTACTAGGAAATGGTCTGAGTACCATTTATAGACCATTCTCTTTGATTGGAAATATTTGTGGTTGCAAAAATGACATATAGTATATAGGAGATCATGTAAAACTCAGTCCTCTTCTTATTTTTGATTACATATATATGTATGCTAAGGGAGATACTGATTATCTCACCTAATGGAGGAACCATTACCTTTTCAATAATGGAATACACCATGGGGACCCACATTGTTTCTACATATGTTGTAGTTGCACACCCATATAAATTATTTAGCATTGTCATTACCATCAAAACTCTAGGTCTAAATTAGCTTATTGGGATGTTCTTACCAGGATCCATAATAACCTGATTATCTACTTCCAACCACATAGATAGGGTATCCATCACATTGTGCTTCTTAGCCCATGAATTAATGGATGTTAGGTCAATCTAAGGCTTGGGAAATTCGTAGTAAGAGTCAAATACAATTGGGGATATGTAAGAAATTTTCCTCAGATTATGTTCATTAATCAACATGTCCTTATCTATTTTAACTACTTCAAAAATGGGACCAAAAACATCAATGCAATGAAGTACCTCTAGTTTAGTAGCTGCATAGTGATGTCTAGTCATCTAGATGGACACAATGTCATCATAAAGTCTCTTTACTAGGAGAATATTTTCTTCTTTCTTGGTGATAACTGAATAGTTTTGAATTATCTAAAATAATATGGAGCAATTGTTATCCCTTTTATTCAAAGAAGTATCTACAAACTCAGTGTCCTTGAACACTTGACCTTCTACATTTGAAGATAGATATATCTCAACCTTTTGCTTCAAAACATGTTTATGGGTTGATATTGCTATAATTACAATTGAATTATCCCTTTGTATATAACAATCCAACTTTTTAAGCTCAAAATAATGAATTCAAAGACAATCTAGGGCTTTCCATACATTCTAAGGATTTTTGGAGGTTTATATAAAGATCTAATAGACGTAATCAAGTTCAAAATGTGTGCTTGTGTGACCTAGATTGCATATGGATTACAAATTTATACTTTTCATATGCATGGGTCCACAAGATCTTTGAATATGACTTGTATACCCATGTGACATAAATGTGTCACACTTTTCATTTATTTGAAAATGTGACCATTGTCATTTTTGGACATATGTCATTACCTCATGCAATATTAAAGCTCAATCAAATTCATATAGTTCATCTCTTAAGAAGTCCTCTAGCCTTGACTTATTGATGGCTATTGATCTTGTTTTAAGCTTTTAATATTGAGACACTTAACATCTTTGTAGGCTCTCTATGTACCCTATGAACATTCTTCATCACTTGAATGTTATTGCAGCATGTGGTAGCATCACATTTGATTTGGGTTCTTTGAATTATTGACTCTATTCACATCATTGATCTTGAATGTACTATCAAATATGGAACATTGATCTTCTTTCTATAGGATTAAACACACTCTATTGATCTTTTGAATGCATAATCAAACATAGACCATTGATCTTATTATTTATTCAAAAGATCAAGTGTGAGACATTGATCTTCTTGATTACTCACTGATATTGTAACACTTTTCACTCTCACATTCCTTCTCACTATCCTTGACTTGTTGACCTTTGCTCATTGTTAGATCTTTGATCTGCACCATGATCATGACACTTGTCATTCTCACATTTGATCTTAGAATCCCTTGACATATTGATTTTATGCTTGTCATTGGATTTCCATTACACTATTAATGTGTACCATCGATCTTTGGGTTTGAATTATTGAATCTAGATTTACACATGGATCATTGATCTTTGATTCAAGTTCCCAAGAATTTTTCACTTGGAAACACCGCATTTAATTCATTCCTAGGAAATATTAAAATCAACAAATTAAGGGTTTGGAGATATAGAGACTTAAGATAAATTTTAGACTAAGGTTTTAGACATATTAATAAACAAGATAGAACTTTGGATAAAATTTAAAATAGGTCTAAAATATAATAAAATGGTCCCACATAAATTTAAATCACTTTCAAAAAAAACTTAGACTAAAGTATTTAATACAATTTAAACATTGATTTAATCAATCGACTAAAGACCAAAGATTAACAAAAGTGTCAAATTATCGTTAAAGCATAAAAACCTAAACATTGTTCATTCAAATGGAACTCCATTAAACTTGTAACATGGAAACACAAGAATCAAACGTTATCAACATTAGATAAAGTCAAACAAAGGTTATACTAACATGTCAATTAAGCCAGATGAGAACCATGATATTCAGACAATGCATCCTAATCAAGTGGGATGTCTAATTTATAAAATAAGGGTCCTCATTTTTTATAAATGAGGGTATTTTGACCTCAACAAATGATGGGTTTTGGGAGAAATGTTGCAAAATGTTAGAACTCAGATATTCGTGGTTTAAATATAATAAATAAACAAATCATTCCACATAATCAAATACCATTATTAATATCAATTCATGATTAAAACAAGTTTTATAAATGCAAAATTAGGTTCAAACATCAAAACTTAGTCATGTTGTGTGTATGCTTTGATTTATGTATTGATTACCATGGCATTAAGAGAATAACTTACATATTTCATGACCTTAGTCACTAACATAGACATATACAAAATTTAGATATTCATTATGAATCATGTTTTATGAAAAGGGAAGGATTGGGCATTGATCTACTGCCAGCTAGGCATCCATAGCCTTGATAGAGATACCTTTGGTTCCACTCAAGGCCTTGATCTACTACCATCTAGGCATCCATATCCCGATTGGAGGTTACTCGAATCACCTTTGTTCATAAATCTCTTAGATTTTCAATAAGGCTCTTATTTTTTGTATTTTTCAATTATATTTAGATTTCAACCAAAGGTTGAGAACTAGAAGTAGCTAGGTTTTAGTATTTTTTCAAATGTTTGATCTTCAAACAATCATCCTTGGTCATAAAATTCATCCTAGATAATAATATTATTTAAGTTCTAACATGACTTTGATCTAATAATTCAAACTTTCACTCAACATATGCAATCCTCATTAGAACCAAACTTAGATTAGAATAAGGTTTAAGATTTTAAATAGTAATTAACCTAGATATCCATCCTTAATAATTTATCAAAATCATAACATCAAGTTCAGAATTTCCTAGGTCCATGATCAACCAATGTTTAAGAGTCATGCCTACAATCTTGATTTGACAAGTTCCTTTGAGAAACTACATGTATTGGAGCAGGAAATTGCCTTGAAAAGGACTTATTGAAAGTAGGGAACAAAAAAATAAATAAATAGACAATAATAAAAATGATATTTACAATCACTATTTACAAACAAGGAACATGAAAGAAACTAATTTAAGCCTACCTACACTAACCCTAACTAGTCTTACAAGTTACTCCATGAAGAATTTATGTGGTATAGTAGAGAAGTAGTGCTTGAGGTATTACCCATTAACTAGAAAAGTGAACTTTATCCCTTACAAGTCTTTGATTTTCAAGGTGTTGTCTCAACAATCTGATAAGGACCAATCCACAAAGGAGTAAATTTCCCATGCTTCCCTTTTGGTTCAAAAGCTTTGTCCCAAAGGAGAACTAGGTCTCCCTACCTAAACACTGTAATCTTAAACACTTGTCAAACCATATTTTGACTATGGTTTGATGTCTGATAAAGTTTGCAAATGCTTCTTGCCTTGCATCTTCCATTTGTATGATGTCAAGTAACCTTGAATTTGTATATTCTTGATCTTCTTCCATGTACTCTTGCATGAACTTATAAGTTAGCAGTTTGAGAGTGATAAGAAATATTAGTTCTTGACCATATACCAATATAAATGGTGATGCTTTTACATCTTTTTTCACTCTAGTTCTATCTACCCAAAGAGCATATTTAAATAATTCATGCCATGTTCTTGGTTGTTGGGCTGCAGACTTTTTCACAACTTTCATCAATTTCTTATTAGTTGAATCTGAAACTCCATTACCTTGAGGGTAATGATTTGATGAAAAATTAAGAATTATGTTGTTATCATAGGCCCACTTAGTCATTTATATAGATATAAAATATAGTCCATTGTCACAAACTAATGGTACTAGTGTCCCAAATCTTGTGCAAATGTTCTCTTCTAAGAACTTGATTACATCTTTAATTCTACATTATTTAGTTTCTACTACCTCTTTCCATATTGTAAAATAATTAGTAGCGGTAATAAATATTTGTTTCCATCTAAATAATTAAGGTTAATTACCCCTATAATGTCTAAGCCCCATTGAGTAAAATGTTTGTTAATTAGAATTGGCTTCAATGGCATAGTTGCTTTTGGTTCCTTGGTGTTGAAAATTTGACATTGATGACACTCTCTAACATGTTTATGTGCATCCTTGAAAATGGTGGGCCAATAATATCCAGCCCTTAAGATTTTATGAGCTATTGTTTTTCCATAGGGGTGTGCACTCCCAAGTTTCTCATGAAAAACACTAAATAACTTAGTTGCTTCTTCCTTTGAAACACATCTTACGTATATTCTTTCATAAATTTTTCTGAAGAATACCCCATCCTTGATCAAGAAATGTGTTGTCTTAAGCCTCAAATCTCTTCTTTGTTCTATAATCAATATTATAAGACAAGAACCATTTATTAGAAGATGAATAATTTCATCTTACCAATCATTTAGTTCAAATTGTTGTTGATCAACCTGCATGACACTTAATTTAGGATATGTGTTAGCAATTAATTTAATCAATACTTGACACCTTACCAACTTGGCAATTTTCATCTCAAGATCATAATATTGGAGTATAGACATACATTTACCTCTTCTCTCTCCTATTTCACATTGATCAAGCATAAGTTTAGTATTACGATTTGATCATATTATATGCATTTTATTCCTAAGAATATAGTTCCTAAACTTTTTAATTGCCTTAACCAAAGCAAATACTTATTTTTCAATTAGAGAATAATTTAACTTAACATTATTAAAGTTTGTACTCATAAATACAATTGGATGATCACATTTATCTATTTTATGAGTTAAAATAACTACTATATTATGTTCAGAAGTAAAAGAATAAAGATAAAAAATTTGTATGAAATTATGACTTATCAACATCAGTGCATGTCTTATTACTTCTTTAATATCCTTGAAGGATTTCTTTTTCTCTTCATTCCATATAACCTTGGCATCCTTATTTAGTATATTATTAAGTGGCTTCACAAATTTTGCAAAACCAAAAATGAACTTTCTTATAAAATTTATTTTACCAAAGAAAGACTTTAATTATTTTCTACTATTATGGGGTTCTATTTTGGATATGACATTGACTCTATCATGATCTATATAAATCCTATCTTTGGCTATAACATATCCTAGTAACTTCACTTTTGTAACACAAAAATGCTTTTTTTAGGATTAAGGTAAATTTCATACCTTCTACAACATTTAAATAATTATTGTAAATGCATAATATGGTCTTCCCTATTTTTAGAAAACATAGTTAGATCGTCCATATATATGATGATGCACTTACCTATGAGACCTTGAAAGGCATGGTCCATACCTCTTTAAGAAGTTTCTCCTCCATTTATTATTTCAAAAGGCATCCTCTTATAAACAAAAAAATCCCCACTTTGTTGTGAATGCAGTCTTCATTCTATCCTCCTTATTTACAAGTACTTAATTACAACCTAAAAAACCATCTAAGAAAGACATCATAGCAGAATCACTAATAATTTGAATCACTTGGTTAAGGGATGATAGAGGATAATTATCCTCTTTAGAAGATCTATTCAAATTTTTAAAGTCTATACATAATCTAATCTCTTCATTTTTATTTCTAACTAGTACTAAATTAGCTACCTAGATAGAATGTCTAATTGGAAAAACTATTTTTTCATCTAATAGCTTCTTAACCTCTTTATATATTAATGGTTCTAAAATAGGATTAGTAGGTCTTTGCTTTTGTCTAAAAGGTTTACAATCTTATTTTAATGAAATGGTTTGGGTAATGACTCTAGGATCAAAGATATTTAAGTCTTCATAGGACCATGTTACAACATATTTATACTTGGTCAACAAATATTTGGCCTTTATAGATTATATGTTTTTACAAGATGTACCAATATTTACTAGCTAGGGTTAACCTTGAGTTCCTAGGTCAACTACATTATAATCTTTCCCATTAGCCTTGGGAAATTTAATAGTTTCATCTAGCTTGTCTTGATCAAAAAATCTTTCTAAGGTAATCATGTCATTGTGAATTTTGTTATCATTCAATTGTATTACCTTATCATCAACTCTATATTCATCAAAAGAATTATCATTAACGTCATCAATGATATGAGAATCAAATACTCTTAAGTTATTCATGAACTCAATTATTTGTTGATCATCACTAAATACTTGTAAATGGTTGACATTGTTAGGAACTAAGGGACATGGGACTAATTCAATGTTAAGTCTTTGGGAGTTTTGGTTTGGCATGAGGTTGGTTGTAGCTGAAGTGAGTTCATTAGTAGGTTTGTTCTCTTATTTATTAATTGAAGCAATGCTAAAGGCATCAAAGTACTCAATCAAGTACCATACTCTAAACTTATATTTCTTAAGATAAGATAATTTGCAATGGTATTTACTCTGAACCTGATTAACTACTACTTCAAAATCACCATACACTAATAGTTTTTTGACTTTGTGTTTAATAGAAAATTATAATCCTAAAATTAGTGCTTCATACTCTACCAAATTGTTGGTGCAAATAAATTTAAGTTTGTAAGAAGCAACAAATTCTTTCCCAATGAGATTGATTAAAATAATTCCTACTCCAGATTTAGATTGGCATCTAGCACCATCAACATATAATTTTCAAAGTCCAGGCATAGCATGAGAGTCTTTAGAGTTACATACCTAAGGAGTATCAAGAGTGTAAACTCCTAAATAAAAATTAATCATGTTGACCTTTTTATTAACTACATTATATTTAGTAATCATGTGCTTCATTTTTGGTTCCCTTTCAATAGAAATTTGATTGAAAACTCCCCTCCATGGTATCCCCATGTGAAAAAAATTAGTGGACATGTATCCATTTAAATACTTGGTCTAATCTCTGTTAAGCAACATCCCATAAACATCTAGAATGTCTACCACTTGAATATCTATGAATTATTGCACCCTTGGATTTGAAGCAAGATGCATATGCACATTCAATAACTCACAAATTACTTTAACTCTAGATTTATTTAATTGAGTAACTAATCTATCAGACTTAATAGGAGTTAAACTAAGCTTTTCATAGATACCTTTTGACATGATATTTGTAGAGGCACCTAAATCTAACAAACAATTATGCAAGTTTTTACCAAAAACTCTAATTGATTGCAAGAAAGGTGGAACCTCTACTTTGTTCTTATACATCACTATATTGGAATTTGTAACCTTTTGTGATTTACTAGGTTTTTTGCTTAGAGATTCTAGAAACAAATATCTTTATTCAATAATTTGAGTCAATTCATGTAAAGTGATATTAACTTTCATCTTCTTCATATCTTTAACTATATTATATCCACTCCTAGTATAAGAACTAGATGAATCAACAATATTTTTAGTGTTACTTCCTTTTGGAGGTTCTAGATTATTGTTTCCTTTATGATCAAGAGAAGTATCGAAGTTATTTAGTGGAGTAAAACTTGTCAATGGTTGATTTTTCTCTCTATTCCTCAAGGGATAAGTATTATTTAGATACTATTGAAAAGCATGAATCTCCTCTAGAGTATCTTCAGGTTCATTCTCATCTTTGAATGGGAAATCAAATGTCTCCACCATGAGAGTTATGTCAGTAGATTTAGATGACTTTGAAGAACTAGATATACATGCAACATTATCTTTGTTAAGTACAACCTCAAATGTATCTAATTCATCTTGAAATAATTCAAAATCATTACAAAATTTTATACAATCTAATTCACCATGATTTGAAGTGTTATGAACTCTATTATTCAATTAAAGCTACCTCACAAATGTTTATTTCAAAATTGTTCTTATTTACAGATGAATCATTATTTTTATTATTATTATTACTATTTTTATTAGTATGAAACCTATTTATAGGTCTATTGAACCTTTGATAAGAATAATTTCTATTGGAGATTTCCCCAATGTTATCTACTTGTCTTTACAACTGAAGAAAGTTAGTGCTCAATTTTTGAACCATTTTGAGTATAGAGTCATTTTAATTATTAGGTGAATATAAATTTTGAACTTGAGTACTAATACTAGATCTTGGCACGATAGCTCATTGATATTGTGGATGAGATCCACTTGCAGTATTATTTAAGAATCCTAGGTTTTGACCAAGATGATCATGACTCAAAGGTAATTGGTTCAAAACTAGAGTTTGATTCAAAGCATGCATGTTTTGATTAACAATTGGAATAACATTGAACATAGTAAAATTATGATTAACATTAGGAATAGCATATGCTAATTGGCCTTGGGGTTGCATTTGATCATTAATTTTCATAGCTTCAATATAGGCCAAGGATAATGTATTTATAGTTCCCACATATATTTTTAGGAACACAAAAGTCATGGGATCTAAAGAATCCTTATAAACCTCTAAATCTAAACCTTCATGAGGTCTATAGGGAACTATAGTTTTAATAAGCATCTTGTGGAATATAAAATTGAAAGCTCTAATGGTTTCACTTGAATTTTTTATCACTGAAGTGAATTATTGATAAAAGACACAAGGACTGATGATCTTTCCAAATTGATCAATGAAAATACTATTGAAATCATTCCATCTAATAATGTAATTCTTAGGAAGGTTGAGAAACCAATAATATGCAACATATTTAAAAGTGAAAGGAAATAATCTACAAGCAACATCTTCATGAATAGAATTTAACAATCTTAAATTAGCCTTAAAAGACTGATATGTTCTTCAACAATAATCACACTTGTAAGACTAAAAGAAGGTAAATACTTCTCAAGATTTATAGGTAACTCATGTACCTGACCAATCATATTGATGCAAGATACACCTAACCATGCTATACCTTAATAAGGGTTGAACATAGGAAAACCACAATAGGTGAAGTTTGTTGAGATTTAGAAACCCTGTGCTTACTTTTATTTTCTCTTGCTTTACTATGAATCTCCAAAGAAAGAAGAGGTAATCTTGTCTCAAGCATCGACCTAGTTCTTATTCTTGGAAATTCCAGCTTATAAAATCTAGATCCTATTCAAAACATAGCAAGGAAACCCTTTCTTTTCAAAAACAAATGATATTTAAGGATATATTAAGCAACCTTTGCATGCAACGGTTTAATTCTTACAAATCTAGAGAAAATTTTACAAATAACAACTCAATTTTTTCAAAGAATGACAATCTTCAACTAAATTAGCTTAAAAATAGCTCCAAACTTGTGAATATCAATGGTTTTTACATAAAATTACTATCACAACCCTTCAACATGTCGAATTCATTAAGGTTAAACAACATTTGTAGCAATTTATCATAAATCCTCAAAGAATAACTATCTTTAGCTAAATAAGCCTAAAGACTAGTCTAAAACCATAAACACCAATGATATTTACATAATTAAGCTAAGAAAAACACAATTATACAAATAATAAACTGATCTTTGAATAAAATTCACTAAAATTAGCTAAGGTACTTCAAATTCACAAAAATTTAGCTAAAGGCCCTCCTTCTAGCATTAGTGAAACCTAACCTATTGATGCTTGAAAGTGCATCACAAAGTTTTAAAAATGTTTAAAACACTTCTCATTTCTAGATTCAAAGAATCTAGTATGTCAATAGCTAGTTTTGATCTTCCTGAGATCTTTGGTAGAATATTGGTAAAACAATTAAAGGTTTCACAAAATGATAATATAACTGGTTGTTGGGAGCAACCATGGTCTTCAAGCTTGCTTTTGAAAGATGATAGTAATTTTAACTAAGTATAGTTAATTATGATCAAAACCTAAAGTCTAACGTCTAATCATGCATGCATATTCACAATAAAATCTAAACTATAGTTATTTGATTAAAAAAGGAGCAAAAAGAAGGGTAGGGTAGAGAAGAAACGTAACTCTGATATTTAGTCCAGACATTATGATAAAGATTAAATTTCATCAAAGACATGCACTCAAACCAATATATGACATGAAATATCTAAAGGCATAGATCTTATAATATACCAAGAAAATTTCTAAGGATTTTGAAACAATGAAAATAAGAACTCAAATTCATTTTAAGGATCTACTTCCATAAGAAAATAACATTAGCACATCTTCAAGAAAATCAATGAAAATGAAGTGAATCTAAAGTCTTTCAATCAAACTAGCATAAACACAAATTTATAACTCTGCATTCACACATGCACATCTAAGATTCATACAAGTTATTCAAATTTGAACATCAAACTAGATGTTTGAAGAAGCAGCCATGATAACAAAATACACAAACAAATACAAGACAATCCTTGCAGAATTCCCTTGATTGCATCAATTTTCTCCAAATTTAGAAAGTAATTTTTTCTCTAAAACTCCCTCCTCTTTTAAAAATGACAACACTCTTTTTATATAAGACTTTGAGGTATGTCAGTCAATCATATCAAATGATAATTAGCCAGGTGTCAATGACAACTATCCTTCTACAACATTCTATAAATAATGACACCTTAAAAATGGACTAACCTATAAATAATGTGAATTATAAGATGCACATGATTTTATAGAATAGAATATTCTTATTTCAAATGATATACATGTTTCATTACAAAAATAATATGCTAAGTCAACATATTGACTTTGAGAAGCTCCCCCATTCACAGCCTTTTACCTTTGCTCTAGGATCTTCATTGTCTTATCATGTTGTTCATTAATAAACTTGAAGTTAATGATGGGATCCATGAAAATATATTCTTCTTGATCTACTAATACTTTAAAGTCCTTGTTAACTCTGTCTAAGGCCCCTCTAATACTCATAACATCACCAATTTTCTCCTCTATAGATAGGATCATGTCTAAGATTCTTTTATTGTCCACCCCTATAGTGCCTCTACTTTTGTTCTTCACCTCTTGCATGAATTGAGTATCCCTATGTTTAAATTCATCATTTTTTATCAAACCCATAGGATTAAGGGTAGTTGGATCTTTGATCAAGCCTCCCATTATATTCACCATTTTACTCTTTAACTACTTGAAGTCTTTAGAAATATCCTCCATGACCTTGGACTATTTGTTCATATCCTTTATCTTCTCTAACAATATAATCATAGCCATGTTTAAATGTGCCAATATGACTATTTTAAACTCAATAATTTTACCATCCATCAATACATTGATCAGTTCCTTTACTTTATTGCTTGAAGCCTACCATTGATTGATTTTTTGCATAGCCATGGAATGATACTTGTTAAGAATTTATTACTTGGACCTTATATCTTTTAGAAATTTAATGTGTCATAAATGATTACTTCAAACTTATTGACTATATACCCTAACATTGATAAGATATATTTCACCTCTAAGTTCTTATTTTGTTACTTTAGGCCTTTGATAACAACTTGTAATTGTTCTGATTGTGATTGAGCCAACTCCAATAAAACCTCCTCAAATATTGGATCCTCACTAGGTATTTTTCCCTTCTCCTAGCTCAAATTAGTCAAGGGATCCACCTTTTGATATGTAATCTCTTCACCACCTTGCATGCCTATTTTCTCACTCACCCTTTGCAAACTAGTAGTGCTTGTATCAAGCCTGACCCCAGCTAAAGATTAGGTCACATATGGAAATTGGACCTATATTTTTGATTCAACTAATTGGATTAGAGTAGCCAATCTCTTTTCTTCTTCTTCTTATTTTAGATCAATGATCCATGGCTTCAATTCTTACTATATTGGGATACTAGTAGCCTTCACCATAGCCCATGGATGATGAATAATGGGAAGATTTTCTAACCTTGGTTCATAAATGAACCAATTAGGAATAGGTGGACCATATAATATGTTTTCTTCACTAAACAAGTTGACTTCACTCAAAGGTGGTGTAATAGTTACCTTTGGTTTCTTTGCCTTTGGACTAATGGCCATCTCAACTTTCCTTTTAAGGGTGTCAATAACCATCTAGTCTAAGGACTTTCCCTTATCCTATTTAACTTATTCAACCTTTTCCTCTTTATATAATTTGTCTCAAAAGTCATAGATAACATCCTAAGTGCATCTTCAACAAATTCATTGGGGTTCAATACTATCATATATAACTTGTATTAAGGTATATCTTGCTCTAATGCTTTTGAGGATTCAAGAAATGATGAACTAGAAGCAATTTTATCTGGAATTCTCTCCTCATGCCTATGCTATTTTAGTGTCTTTGTTGTTGACAACTTAGAAAAACCAACATTAATTTAATTATATTACCTAGGGCCTAGTTACCACCTATCATCCATTTTCTAGTCCCTATTCAATCTAGACTCAAGTCTTATGTTGTGATCCTTAATATTCTAGTCACTTCAAAGTAAAAGGATGATTTTGTGTATATAAAATCAAATACACTATGATCATGTTCATAAGGAACATTAAAAATGCCTTTGATTCTCAAATTTTCCATTAGCTTTCCATAAGGGTCCCATTGTCTAAGATTGTCAATTTCTAAATTGAAAGACAATCTATGCTTTGAGGCAATCTCAATGTGATCCCACTATCTGAAAGTGGCCTTGCCAATTGTCATAGGAAAACTATGTACGAGTCCCTTTCTCTTTGTTTTAAAAATTCCATTTACCCCATGGTATAATTCGTAGGCTACATCTTATTCTGCAAATTTATCAGGTACATCAATTGGTAATTTGAGAGGAGCATTTTGAGTTCCTTCAATCCTTAACTTTGTAATCAAGATATAACCATTGATTAAATAGACTTTTTGATTAAATGTCTCAATATCATCATATTAATACCATCTATATCCTCACTTAATATAAGGTAAACACAATCACAAATGAACTAGATGTGGTCTCTATAGTTATAGATGTGCACTTTGGAGTAGTAATGAGAAATGGTCTGAGTACCATTTGGAGACCATTCTCTTTGATTGGGAATATTTATGGTTGCACACATGGCATCTAGTAGATATGACATCATGTAAAACTTAGTCCTCTTCTTATTATTGATTGTATATATATTTATACTTAGGGAGATACTGATTAGCTCACCTAGTGGAGGGAACATTACCATTTCAATAATAAAATACACCATGGGGACCCACATTAGTTCTACATATGCTATAGTTTCACACCCATGTAACTTGTTCAATATTATCATTACCATCCTAACTCTAGGTATAAATTGGCTTACTAGGATGTTCTCAGTAGGATCCATAATAACCTGGTTACCTACTTCCAAACACATAGCTAGGGTATCCATCATGTTGTGCTTCTTAGTCCATGAATTAATAGAGGTTAGGTCAATTTGAGGCTTGGGAAATTTGTAGTAATACTAAAAATCAATTGGGGATATGTAAGTAATTTTCATTATATTATGTTTTTTAATCAACATTCCCTTGTCTAATTTAGTTACTTTGAAAATGGGACCAAGAACATCAATGCAATGAAGTGCCTCTGGTTTAGTAGCTACATAGTGAAGTCTAATCATTTGGATGGCTATAATTTCATCAAAAAGTATATTTACTAGGAGAATATTTTATTCTTCCTTGGTGATTATTGTCTAGTTTTTAATTATCCAGAACAATTTGGAGCATTTTTTAGCCCCTATATTCAAACCATTTCTATAATTCCAATCGAATTATGCCTTTATGGATAATAATCCAAATATTTAGGCTCAAAATAATGATTTCAGAGACAGTCTAGGGTTTTTGATACACTCTAGGTATTTTTGAAGGTTTACACAAAGCTCTAATGGTGGCAATCATGCTTGAAATGTGTGCTTTGGTGACTAAGATTACATTTAGATTGCACATTTATAGTTTTTGTATGCATAGGTCCTCAAGGGCTTTGAATATAACATGTATGCCCATGTGGCATCTTTGTGTCACACTAAATTTATTTAAAAATGTGACTATTGTCTTTTTTAGACACATGTCATTACCTCCTACAATCTTAAAGCTCAATCAAATTCACACCATTATATCTGACTAAGTCCTTTGGACTTGACTTTATTGCTAGCCATTAATCTTCCTTCTAAGCTTCTAAGATTATGATACTTGGTAGCTCCATAGGCTCTCTTTATACCTTGTAAACATTCTTCATCACTTGAATTCTCTTGTTCCATGTGGAAGCATCATGTTTGATCTAGGTTCTTTTAATTTTTGACTCCACTCCTTCCATTGATCTTGAATGTAAAATCAAATGTGTGCCATTAATCTTCTTTCTACGAGATTAAATATGCTCCATCGATTTATTAAATGCATGATAAAAAGTGTAGTATTGATCCTATTATTTATTCACAAGTACAAGCATGGGACATTGATATGTTTGATTACTCATTGAGATTGTGACACTTGTCACTTTCACATTCCTTCTTAGTATCTTTGATTTGTTGACCTTTACTCATCATTAGATATTTGATCTATATCCATGATTGTGACACTTTTCATTCTCGCATTTGATCTTAGAATCCCTTGACATATTGATTCCATGCTCACCATCAGATTTCCATTACACTATTAATGTGCATCATCGATCTTGTTATTTGACTAATTGACTCCAGCTTTGCATGTAGATTGTTTATATTTTCATCAAGATCCCTAGATTTTTCCACTTGGAAACACCATGTTTAATTAATTCTTATGAATAATTAAAATTAAAAAAGTAAGAGATTAGAGACATAAAAACTTAGGATAAATTTTAGACTAAGGTTCTAGACATATTAAAAAACATGATAAAACTTAGGATAAAATTTACACTAGGTCTAAAATATAACAAAATATTCCCATTTAAATTTAAATCCCTTTAAAAATAAAAATTAGACTAAAGCATTTAGACTAAAGTTTGTAACACAATTTAAACATAGATTTAATCAATTGACTAAAGACCAAAGGTTAACAAAAGGGTCAAAATAGCATTAAAGCATAAAACCCCAAACATTGTTCATTCAAATGGAACTCCATTAAACCTACAACATGGAAACACAAGAATCAACTATTAACAATATTATATAAAGTCAAAGAAATATTATACTAGCATGTCAATTAAGCCAGATGAGAACCATGATACTCAAACAATACACCCTGATCAAGTGGGATGTCTAATTTATAGCATAATTTACAAAACAAGGGTCCTTATTTTTCTTAAATCGGGGTATGATGACCTCAATAAAGAGACAATAAAAGGAGTAGGGGTTTGTTTAATAAAAAATTGAGTTCTATATGATTTCTTTGGAATAAAATAAATATGAACATGTTTTTTTGCTCTAGATAACTGAATATGTTATGTAAGAGCATATGAGGATTCTATAGAATCCATTATGTTTATTTGATGCAATGGTCTCTCATGTAAAGGTAGCCTAGGAAAAGATATTACATATTGCTTACACTTTCACAGAGTATTAACCTTAGTAGGTTTGATAATGAACTATCTGGGTATAAATTTTTCTTCTTTTCATGGATTCTCATATGAAATTTTAGAAACTATAATTCCTTGATTGGCATGAATGTATTTAACACACCCTTGCACTGTAAAATGTATTGTGTGAAGTGTATGTATCAAACATTTTCCCAATAACATATAAAATAAACCTGTCTAAGGTATAATTGAAAATATATTAACCACATGTGCTAGACCCACCTTTAAAGGTAAGTCCATCTCACTAAAAATTGATGGTGAGGTCCCATGGAATAATCTAACTGATTTAATCAAAAGATTTAAATCATCGTGTATATAACCCAAATACATAAGTAATTTTGTGGTGAAAACATTCTTGATTACACCATTATCAATCACAATAATGTCTATAGGTTGGTGATAAATATATGATCGAATCAATAATGAATGAAAAAATGAGTCATCATCTACAATCTCACTGTCATTGAAAGTAATAAAAGGTCTTTAAACCACAAGAGTATTATGTCATGTATAGCTACCAATTATCCCATATAATGAGTGTCATTAATGTGATATAGGAGGATGTGAATTATATGCCATTTGCACTTATGGATTCTTCTTAGTATGGTCTTACAAAGGATTGTTAAATATCTTCTAATTCTGGTGATCACCATGTTATGAACATGATTCCTATAGAGGATCATCAAATATAATTTTTTGGTCATCGATAAATTCTTGGATCTTATGTTTCAAGGTAAAACATCAGTTTGTAGAATTCCCAAGGCCTTGTTAATAGTCACAATAAGCATTTGAATCATATCCTTTGGGTATAGGTCAACTTGAATATCAACCTCTATATGATGAGAGAAAAATATGAGGTAACATTTCACAAGCCTCAGAAGTAATGAAGATAGAGACTTTTTTTAAGCATGTAAATTATCTCTTTAGTGTATTAGATAAGACAAGTTTCTTAGATTATTATGACACCACATTAACCATAATAGTGTTTTAATTTTCAGGTTTATAGGTTTCATATTATAACTTGTTTTGATAGTAAACTTGATATTTGATGTAGTTAGTATGTTTGCTACATACTTAAATTTGTTCAATGAGATAATTGTCACTTCATGATCATGAATAATATGGAATAAGTCATCTAAAGATTTGAAATGATTGAAAACAATGGACTCATGTAATGGGAGAAGAAAACTTTTATAGAAGTTGTCTTGAATTTATTTATCTATAATTAGAATTGTCATTTATACCAAAATTTTCTTGTATCTTAAGACATATTAATTGATAGGATCACTGGTTCCTTGTTTGATCTTTATAATTTAGGTATAATAAGCCTTTTTGGTAATATTGGTATATTAGTATCCCAAAAAGTGATCCATAAGAGGTTTGAATTATTTTATTAATTGGATTGGTATTTCGTAGAACCACTTTAGAGTATAATCCTTGAGGATCCTTGGAAATGGTTTACTTAAAATTTTATAATTTGAGGCATAATCAAGGCATGCCACATAGAAATATCAAAAATGTTTTTAGGATCACCCTTTCCATCATAAAATGTGAAATTCAGTGCACAATTCCATTTGGAAAGGTGTGTAAATATATTTTAGGTGTAAGAGTGTTATGCAACATCTCTTGAGAATCAATAGCATAAGGTGATTTCATAGAATTTTGTTAATGATTTATAACCTTAGCTTGAAAAAGTGTTAGAGTTTTTAAAATAGGATGCACATCTTGATTACTAAGGTTTGAAGATTAAGAAGTCACTAACAGAGGTTTCCCATAGTTTGAGTGAATGTAAGCTTTAAATTTGGTAATTGGTTTGAAGTATTAATGTTTCTCATGTAAGATGTAGCAATAGTAGCTTTAGGGATTAATGGTATAAACACATATCACATGCCCCCATTATAATTATAAATTGGTGATGTTCTCATGGGGAAGGATATCGGTATAGAATTAGTTGTAGCAGCACCTAAGGATTCATCATTACTAGGTGTGGATGCCTTGGTCTTAGCATGTTTAGTGATTTCATCTCTTGTAACATACAAAAATGCATCCATTATCTCTTATTTTTATTAATATGAGTGAATAATGTTTATTTATCTTCCATTTGAAAATGAGTCTTTTTAATAAAATTTTCCATTACTTACAAATGAAAAAATTAAAATTTGAAATAAAGTACAATAAACTAAAATCCTACCTAACTAAAAACTCCTAGCAGACTAAAAACCTTAGGAGTTGGATTTTTTTGCATTCGCATAGGTTGGGTACAAAAAAATTTTAACCCTAAATTGATATGGATCAATATGGTATAGGTTACACATATATAAATGAATAAGCACAAGGATGATAAATAGATCTATAACATTCCAATTAACTACAAATTCAAATAAATAATATTCTAAATTTAATGTTGAGATATGTTAAACATAATAAATACAACTATTGATTGGAATTATAATAAATGGAAAACAATATTACTTATCTTGTTTACTATGTGCATGTAAATATTATATAGAATAAGATAGAGGTAGACTAGATCTAGTTTTTATATCAATCATCAACTTTTATAAATATTCAGTGTATGGTGTTACATGCTTGCATTAGATTCAGACTATTGCATCGAATTTGGTGTCTTAGTTAGATGCACATATCTATAATAGAATAGTGGTTGGATCTAGATGTGACCATCTGGAGCCTTCTAGTTTTTCTTTTGCCTTTTCTTTGGTATGCACATATCTTGTTCATAGACTATTATTCCTTTTTGAATGATCAAACCCTAACTTATTCACCCTTGGAGTTACTATTGGAAAATGGATTAGTTGGCACACGGTGTCGAGATTCCCAAAGGACCCCTCTATCAATGGGTGCTACCTACATAGCCAATACTCTGAAGAGGTCCCCATACTTATATAATTTTCTACTACATGTTGGATTTTTTGTGCATAAATATGCAATGAGTGATAATTAAGTACATAGAGTGACCTTGCTTGTAACTTGTCAAATATGGCTCATGGAAAGATCCTTCAGTATTTTAGACCTATGAGGATAGTTTTCCTATACTTGATATGTAAATAAGGATGAATATGGTATATTTAATATTTTGAATTCTTGATTGAGTGATTTTATTAAGTTTCCTTGTGAGCTAGTATGTGTTTTTTGAGGTGAGGAATGAATGAGTATTGTTCATGAATATATACCAATTATTTTGATAAGTATCTCATATTAAATAACTTATTTTGACCATAAAGACATGTTACGATTGTAAAAATGATGAATTTATGGCACTAGACACTTAGTTTGGCACATGACACTTGTTTCAATGTAGGCATATAACTGGGATGTAAGTGTTTCTGAATATGGAAAATAGTTCTAAGTCTAAAACTTGCATGGGATGATAATAAGCATGTTTATATCATTTTTAGCAACATATAAGGCCTTGTCATCATAATAATATAAGGTTAGACTAAGAAATAATAAATAGGCATAAGAAATAACTATGTGAGCCTTTCAACAGTAGGAACATCTTGGAACTAAAGGGTACAACCATGAGAAGTACTTTACAAGTATACAATACTAAGCTGATATATAATTCATATTTAGTATCTACATGAATATATTTTAATATTTAATGAAAACATTTATCATGTTTGTGTGAAACTCTGTCAGCACAAAACATGGTTGTGAAAACATAGAGTTTTATGTAGTCACAAATAATTTAAATACCATGTGTGGCCTCCACATAACTTAGATAATTAGGGTGGCATCCATTAGAATTATAATATGCATGCACAAAAATTGGCCTCGTTGAGGCTTAAATCCTCTATGGTCACTTAATAAAATAGATTTGTCGATCATGATGAATACATAGAGGTACATGTGTGGCCTATAAGATGTTAAAACTTAGGATTGTGAATAAAAATGTTACACAAAATGTGATCTCAAAAATTACCTTAATCTTATTAAATTGTTTACAAAATTGCCTATTCACCTTGTATGCTCCTACATTAGTAATACTTAATGTCAAGGGAAACTTTTTACATAAATATAAATATTTTTTTCTTACAACACCTTATAATTTTGATTCATTATATTTATAATAACTTTAAATAATTCATGATGGTGTGTAAGTCCACATCATAAAACAAAACAAATTTTATCCTGCATATCAAACTGATCTTTTCCTTCAATTTTACTCTTCTTTCACTTTGTCATTATTTTAGTTGAGGCTCCTTCGTAAAATTGTTAATAATATCATAAGCCAAAATTTCCTTACATATTATACTTTATCTTTTACAATTTAAAAAATACTTTTAATTTTTTCAAAAAATTATTTTTTTATGTAGATAGGCATTCACTAACCATATTGAGCCTTATGTTTTGTACTTAGATGATGGTCCATAACACATGTTGGAGGATGAATACAATAACATCACCCTAATTCTAACTCATGGTGCATGTCAAAATGATTATGTCACAAGAATATATAATGGTCGATGGTTTTTTATTGTTGTTAGAAACACAATGGCTAATATAGAAGGCTAAGTAGTTAATAAATTCAAATAATGGAATGAGTATTATTTTTACCATGTTGATAAGCCTTTTGTCTAAATAACATAAATAATTCAAAAAGTTTCCATTTTTTTTAATAGTATTATGTTTTTTGATGGCTTGAAATCATTGGCTTCTTGTAAATAGAGCATTTTTAATTCTTATTTATTTTGATGGTAAATATGTTGTGAAAATTCTATTTATGTTTAATTGGTTTTAGGTTTTAAGAGATGGAATTTCATGGATAACTATGTGGACAAGTGCAAGTAGGATTTATCCTTTGAACAACATAAATAATTGGTTGTGTTCACATTTTTTAGTATTATGATGTTTGAAGACATGGAATCATTATCTTTTTGTAAACAAATTTCTGTTAATTCTCTTTTGTTTAGTGGTAACAAGAAAATGAAACCCTCATATTTTATGGATTGATGCCCAAAGAATATAAACTCAACATGTAACCATTTTTGAATGAGTTAACATGGTGTATTATAATAACCCTCTTTTTTCTAAATGATTATATTGGTTGTTCGTAATTCTCTATGACTACTTGATGGCATGGAATCATTAAATTCTTGTAAAGAGAGATTTGTTGATGCTCCTTTTATTTAATGTAACTATATCATGTAAGCACTATTTTTTTTTTTTTGGAATTCTTGTTTAAGAGAAGGAATTAATTGGGAAACTATGTGGACAAGTGAAGGCAGGATTTGTTAATTGAATAACACAAATAAATAGATCTTTATTTATGCTCTTTTATTTGTGGAAGTGGGACATTGAATCCTTGATATTTTGATAGATGGATGCATATAGACTAGTGACTAGACATACAACCTTTACCAGGTGATTTATTATGATGTATCAAAATCACCCATTTTTATGAATGGTTATATGTTTTGTTCATTGTGCATTATGGCTACTTCATCCCATGTTATCATCAGTTATTTTAAATAGACACGTTGATGCTCTTTTTTCCACTTTTAGTGGGACAATGAATCCCTACCTTTTGATATCTCAATGTGCATAGACTAGATACATGATGTTCAACCATTTCTAGATGAGTTACCAAGATTTTAGAGTTATTTCCCCCCACCTCACCCCCCCTAGTTATTTTATAGATGATTATACATTATACATTTATGTTTATCTATGACTACTCAATACATTTATTTTCCCCATGAACTTCTTTATATGCCTTTATATTTTTTGTTTCTTTTTGGGTAGAATATTGTTTTAATCTGTGGACAAGTTCCATTGGTGTGAACAATTGAATGAAGGTAAGTTTTATCCTATGAAAAACACAATGAATTTTTTTTTCTTCATTTTTAAATAGATTTATGTTGTTTGACATAATGGAATCATTGGATTTTTGTAAACTGAGCCCTATTATTTCCCTTTTAAGTTTCCTCGAACTAAATGCCTTTAGATTTGGCTAGGACATATTAGAATCATGGTCTTTAAAATCATTAGCTTCTTGGTTTAGTTTTAAACATTTAAGGGAATTAAACCCACAAATTGACATTTATATTATATTTTATTGTATATTATTCTATAATATTATGTATGATTATATAAAAATTATAATTATATAGTTATATAATGTTAGATTTATTCAAATGATAATAATGTTAATATTGTTGATATAAAATGTAAATAGTTGTATAATATTATAATTTATATATTTGTATAATAATAGTTATAATATAGATAGGATACAATGTTATTTTGAATTCTATTTGTAAATAAGGAAAACCATTTTTTTTTTAAAATTTAGTTTAAATGAGAATAATTTTAACATTGGTATGATGTTTTGGGTGGGAAAATGTTGTAGGTAGCAAGTTTGTTTTGGAAAGAATTTATTTTTTCATGAAATTGGGTTGTACATTGGTATGCATGAAACAAAATTAATTGTGTGCAATGATTTATTTCTTGAAAATTTTATTTCTTAATTGGTTTCTTCATTTGATTTGTAGGAAAAAAAATCTTTAATTGATAAAATTTTCATTTCATGTGTGTGTGTGTTTAGAGTAGGTTTCATAGTTACATTACATTATTTTTCATTATGATAAACAACTAAGGATTTTAAAATCAGCTTAAAATTGTAATTATTATTATTTTTAGCTATAGTAAACTACAGAATGATCAATATCAATAAATGTATGACATCATTTGTCTAATTTAGAATTTAGGCACTCGCACTTTCATTGAAGCCAGTAATTGGTGTGTGTCAATGGAATTATTTCTAGTATGAAACAAATATGATATATCGCAAACTTGATGGTAGATTGTGTTGAAACAAGAGTTTTATAAGTTACCTAATAAGTAAATCATCACTATAAAACTAAAATTTTAGAATTATTGATTCCTTAGCCATTTGGTTGGATTTGTTGAATATTTGAAATTGATTAGGTTTCAAATAAAGGTTTAATTGAATATTTTATTATTTCTAGGATCAAAGAGTTATTTTTCATAGCTATAATATATTTTGAAATTTTAATTGTGTGTGTGTGTGTGTGTGTGTGTGTGTGTGTGTGTGTGTGTGTGTGTGTGTGTGTGTGTGTGTGTGTGTGTGTGTGTGTGTGTGTGTGTGTGTGTGTGTGTGTGTGTGTGTGTGTGTGTGTGTATCACACACTCACACACACACACACACACACACACACACACACACACACACACACACACACACACACACACACACACACACACACACATGTATATATACATAATGTGTGTGTTTCCTTTAGATGTAGTGAATTTACAATTATTAAATCATGATTCCATTAATTATTTATTTGAAAAATTAAATTATTGTTAATAATAAAATATTTACTTAATAGAATTATCATTTATTTAATCAAAGATGAGGTAGCTTGAATAATTGTTGAAGAATTGTTTTATATTTTGATTGATTTTTAAATATTGAATGTGTTAGTATCTTTGTGTCTAGTTTTAAGTATTTAAAGTACTATTTTTCTTAATAATAACAAATAATTATTTTCTTTGAATACAATGTGAGATTATATAATGGATTAAAAAATTAAATATTATATTGTATGTTTTACTTAATTATTAAAATCTTAATGTAATTTAAAATTAATATGATCTTTTAAATATGATAATGCATTAAATACTTATTTTATCAATTATTTTGAATAATTAGTAAATAAAAAATATTAAATTTATTTGAGTCAATTCTATTTGTTATTCTGAATATTTTTTTCTCATAACTTGGAATGTTATGTTTTAATTAACTAATGATTTATGTTAAAACTAACATATCATTAAACAAGATCATTGCACTTACATATATTTTGTGGCATGTCAAATAGAGGAAAATATGAAAAGATGTGAAACAAACAATAGTTTGATAGATGGGATAATATTAACAACACCACACTTTATGAAAAAGAAAATTTTAATAGATCACACTTTTTTTATAAAATTTTGCATTGTAGACTACCAAAACCTCCATCACCAGAGTTAATAATGATGGTGAAAGCTCAGATGAATTTTTTTGAAGCATATGTTATTTATTTAAAAAACAAATTGTAAGTTTGGGCCTTTATATAAAGGCTTCAATATTGTTTAGATTAGTGTCTATTATACTAAAAAAATATGAACCTAGACATATATTAGAAAAAAAATAGGTATAAAGGTTTTGAACTCAAGGAAATAAAATATTATTTCGATCACACATACAAAATTCCAAAAGAAAAGAAATAAATTTTTGTTAAACTAAAACTATAGATATTGATTGTAATTTTTTTGGAATATATATAATATAATTTTATAGTATAATTTTTTAATTCAAAAAATTAATATTAAACATTGTTGTGTGTGTGTGTCTAAGTGAATAAACACTCACTTGAAGTGATACAATGTTTTTATTGTGTCAGTATTTTATTCTATGTGCTGATGACAATCTCATTGATATTTGTCTTATTATTGATATGGTCTTATTTATAATTGTCCTTTTCAATTGAACAAAGATAAATATAAGATTTTTTAAGTTGTAGTTATTAAAAATAACTTTATTTTTGCATTATTTTTATGGATTTAATTGTTTTTGTAGTGTTTGGATTTATAAATTTCATATTAGTTGATAAACATTGATATCATCATGATGTTACATCTATAAATAAAAATATTTATTTTCCTTATCTTAAAGGAGACATTGAAATAAAATATTTTTTTTGAAAATATTACATTTGAAAACAAGTATTTTGAAAAATAAATCCAATGCTCTTGTTGCATCCAATGAGATAGAAGAAGGATCTCCTATAAATATTATTAAGTTTCAATGTAGAAAATTCAAAGATGAAATGTCATAATTGCTTGTTTTAATTTTGATTTTGTACACAAGTAACATTTTTCCATCTTAGTTTTTCTCCAAATTAATCATGTAATTTATTTTCAATTAGTATTTTTGTGATACTAGAATTATAGATTATTGCATCCCATTGTAGTAAGATTGGGAACTCAACATGTATATCAAAGACATACAATACATAAATGTGAATGGTTTCTTTTGCAAGTGTCTTTTCCTCACATACCAATATTAGTACTCCAAAGACTATTGGGATGCTTTCCATGGGTAATAATACTACAAATATTATTTTCCCTATTAGTGCATTAACTACAAGAAAAAATCAATTATCAAAAAAGGAAGGAGTCTTAGCAAAGACCTACCTTTAAGAGTATGAAAATAAGGAAAAATATGTAGGATTGTTTGGATTTAATTTTGTTGATAGTGATAAAGTAAAAATATGAATGACATATTTCAATGACACTATAGATGAATTTAATAACCAATATGAATATGGAAAAAATTATGTGCTATCGAATGGAGTTATTAGAGAAGAAAATAAGATGTATACTCATTATAATCATTTCAATCATTCATTTGAAATAACTATATAGTTTGCAATGAGAATAAGTAATTTTTATGAAGAAATTGAAGGAATATAAATGCATAATTAAATTTTAATCTACTAATGAAATTTATAATTATAAAATACTAAGGTGATATAAAATTCATATTTAGTATCTACAATTTCCCTTCCTTTAATCTACTAAGTAAAATGCTAGTTTAAAGGAAAAAAAATTGTAACTAGGTGTGTATAACATACCTTGTCTTTACGTGAGTCCTAATTGAGTGATTTATCAGTGATTGATCTAAAACTAAGAGCATGTTATAGTATATAATCATTGAATATAATATGAATTTGAAAGTTTGAAATGGTATGAATGTAAAGAGATAATGGTTAGGGCTACATCTGTGTATCGACAAAACCATCTTTCCTTTCTAAAATTTTATTTGAAAATATGTTTCATTATTATTATTTTTGTGTGTGTGTGTGTGTGTGTAGAGAGAGAGAGAGAGAGAGAGAGAGAGAGAGAGAGAGAGAGAGAGAGAGAGAGAGAGAGAGATTGGATGACAACATGCCCCCCACCTTGGAGGAAAAGTGAGTTTCTACCCAGGAGTTGAGGTTAACTCAATCATGCAACCCAATCATACTTATAACATAGTAAACATGAGTTATCCAGTCAAATCACACTATATATATGGTGAATCTAGATTATTTATTCAATTATAAATTATAAAATTGGTAATATTGAATGATTTTATCATCTCAACCTTACCAAAATTTAAATCAACTACTATAGTAGATTGGTTCAATAATAGTCCATAAAATTCCATCATGGTGTATTCTAAAGTCCATAAAAATATTTGAAATCTAAAAATGATTGTGATTTTATAATTTAAGGTTCCCTTTTCATGGCATATTCACCTCATATATGACTCAAGCTAAAACCTAGGCATGATAATGGTACCAATGTATAGAATGCTACCACAAATGTGTATCTGAATTATATAACTATGCAATTTGACCAATTTGAAAATTTTCAAGTATGTAAGACATGCTCCCATCACATTCCCCTCCTATAATATGAAAATAATAAATTTTGTAAGTGTGGAGAACATTTTTTCTTAACATTCCTCCATTAAATATATAACTAAGAATAATGTGGGAGTCATGCATCTATGACATGACTCCATTAATATACCCCCCCACCTTTGAGGTGAATAGATGTCTAAAATGGTAGTCACCTTATCTCAAAATGATAATATAACTGTATAATTTTTGAATGTATCATGTAAGATATATAAAAATCATATATAGGGAATTATAAGATTGAGGAATGCAGAATGTGATCACATTAAGGCCTAAGATGCATGATATAAATCATGGAAATGTTGAGATAGTGACATTTCAAGATAAAAAAGAAATCAATCACACACACAAGAGAATTCAAAATCAAATCAAAATAAAATATTCCAAAGAGACCTCAGATGATGGGCATGTTCAAATGCTTCACAATGGAAGGGACATGAACTAGTCAAATGTCCATACAAGAAGCAATGCAATATTCAAATCTCAAAGTAAGTGAACAAAGGCATAGGGGACAAAAAATGGAGCATATTTAAATTCCCAAACAAGAAGGACATTAGTAAGCAATGCAAGACACTTAAGGAAGAGCATAAAAGGAAAACATAGAACATAAGCAGCCAACATAAACATATCATACTAGTCCCTGGATAATTGTGTTAGAAAAAAAAACATTAAGTACATAGAGTATAAAGTAAACTATGAAATATTTAATCATAGATAAATAAATATGTAAGTATAAAATCTCAATCATGATAATGGAAAATGATCATAGAATAATGCAACCTGGGTGTATTATGATCAAATAAGTGTATTCCCCCAATGTCCAAATTACATGAGTAGAGGGAAGGCCCAACATATAAAAGTGCATATATCATGTGCCTAGGTATGCCTCTATCACATTCACAAGATGCATGAAATATATGTGTATATAGAAAGGAATGATATGTTATCTACCAATATGTAACTAGCAACATATATGCTAAAGAAATAAAAAATATGTAAATGCTGAAAATATTTTTAGATTTTTTATTTTTTTAAATTTTTCTTGTATTTTTGATATATTGAAAAAAAATGACTATGATTTGATCTCATCCAAAGGATGTTCATATGTATCTCCCCACTAAGAACCTAGTGTAATAAACTAGTGGTACTACTAAGAAACATGTATACATGTAATATTTGGCACTATAGAATATGTAATGCTCAATATATGTATAATAGGACTTTGTGGTTGTGAATAGAAAATAAGAGTAGGGGTTCATGGAACCAATTATTGAGTGCTATATGGATTCTTCAGAATAGAATAAATATGAACATGTTTTGTTTTTTATATATAAATGAATATGTAGTGTAAGAGTATATGAGGACTTGGTGGAATCCACTATGTATCTTTCATCTAATGATCTCTTATGTACTAGTAACCTATGAAATGGGATTACATATTGCTTACCCTTTCATAGAGGATTGACCTTAGTAGATTTGATAATTAACTATTTGGGTATAAATGTTTATTCATCCAATAGATGCTCATATAGAATTTTAGAAACTATAATTACCTAATTATCTTGAATGTATTTAACACACCGATATGCTATATAAGGTATTTCATGAAGTTTATGTATCCAAGGTCATCCCAATAAAATATCAAAGACACCTCCATAAGTTATAACTAAAATGTATTAACCACATGTGGTGGACCTATCTATAAAGGTAAGTCAATCTCACTAATAACTTTTTTTGAGGTCGCATCGAATGATCTAACTAATTTAGTCAAAGGATATAAAACATCATATTTATAACCCAAATACGTAAGTAATGTCATGGTGTAAACATTCTTGCTTGCACCATTATCAATCATAACTTTGTGTATAGGTTGGTGATAAGGATATGATAGAATCAATCATTAATGAAGATATGAGGCATCATTCACAATCTCACTATCATCAAAAGTAATATAAGCTCTTTGAACCATAAGAGTTCTATATCACATATAAGTACCAATAATCTAATCTAATAGGTGACCATAATGTGATAGAGGAGGATTTACATTATATGCCATTTTAAATTTTGTATTCTTCTTAGAATGGTTTATCAAAAGGGTAAGTGCACAAAGTTGGGGGATAAAAAGTGGCCTACCCATGGACATGATTTTTCTAAAATTTTAACTTCTGTAGATAATCTGAGTTATCTAAACTCCAAATTTGAAGATAGTGTAAAAACATGAAGTGTAGCATTTCAAGTCTAGTTTCCAAAACACTAATTTTTTTCAAAAATGATTAATTATAACTATCTCAAACATCTAAAATTTGAAGAGGAACTCCAATTTTTATTGAAAACATAATAGATCGATGGATGTGATGTGTACCATTTTTTGAGCAGCATTTAATATTATTTAAAACCCTTTGGGGAAAATTTAGATGAAATATTGTAGCATGTCACCTATATTTTTTAATATTTTTTCAATGAATACTGTTTTTATGAATTTTGAAAGTAAATAGATCCTAAAAATTGACAAAGAAGTGGATAGTCATCCATGAGTCAAGCCTAACTACCTCAAAAAAAAATACAATTTTTTTGAATGTGTGTAGAATTAAGTATACTACATCACCATATTATTTTTTTTCACTTGGATCAATGAAACACAAATTACATGAACATGTATATGCATGTATGTTTGTGGCATGTAGTGGCCTAAAAAAGGCATAGTTAGAAGTAAATATAGTTTGAAACCTTAAATTAGTCTAAAAAATATAAGAATCATATTTATGGAAAGAGGAGACTGTGCTCGTCATTATGGTATCAGGTTTTTGAATTTTTGAGTTGAAATTATTAGTGTATTTGGCAATCAAAATTGAAATTTATTATTTATTTTCATACCTTTCAATACTTGACTGTACATTGATAGTCCAAGCCTTTGGTTCAGGAATCCAAGCCATTCTCGAGCCAAAAGGTGTGGGAATTGAAATCAAATTCAAATATCGTGATCACATTAGCAACATAGTAATTAATGCAATCATATTATATAATAACATGATCACGTTAAAAATGTTATTGTGTTATATATTATAAACATCCTAAACTTGAATAGGGGCCATTAGGCCTGTTAGTCTTAAGATTATTATCTAATATGACCTATGCTATCAAATCCCTAATTAACATTATATTTAAGGAATTTCTTACATAGGGACCAATTACTCTTAATTGTAAAGATTATACTAAAGAAAATACTTGATTGGTTAAATATGATGTGCAATTAGGGAAAAATATTCACAATATACAAATTAGATGGACACAATTCGTTCATGGGGTGAAAAATGACTTAATTGATATTCTAGGTGAAAACAATTGATTACATAGGACTTAGTTGTCCTCAATTGTGTATAGTATTGAAAAAAATATCAATTAATAAAATGGTGTAATTAAATCCCGAAATGACATTAGATGGATGTAATTCCTTGCTTGGGGATTGAGTGGCCCCAATGCATATCATATTGAACCTAAATACTCAATTGGTTTAATATGGTGTGTAATCAAGGCTAATGGAACCCAACTGAAACATTATATGGAAAAATTTACTTTCATGGGGCTCAGTTGGCCACAATTATGTACATAAGATAAAACCAAATGCATGATTAGCTAGATATAATTTATAATCAAGGCCAATGAAGTTGTAATTGACATTAGATGTATTCAATTACTTACATGAGCCTTGGTTGGCCATAATTGCATATTCAATTGAACTAAATACTTGGTTGATTCAATATGTTATGTATTTGGGACCAACAGAGCCCCTATTGATAGTATAAGGATGAAATTCTTACACAAGGCTTGTTTGGACTAAATTTCATAGATCATATTGAACCATTATATTTTTGTAGTTGAATTTGGTGCACAATTAGAATCTCAGTTATTATTAAAGATGGATTTATAATTCCTTATAGAGGGTTAAATTGGTTATGATTTCATATCATATTCATGATAACACTTAATTATTTGAATAAGGTGCGTAATTAGGGCCCTAATTAAAATAATGTTGACACAATTCCTTGGGCAGGCCTCAATTGGCCCCAATTATGTATCATCTAAAAATGAATACTTGATTAGCTCAATATGGTATGCAATCAAGGCCATGTAAGCCCCAATTTCCATTATATATGAATGCAATTCCTTGCACACGGCTCCTTTAGACTGAATTTCATATCAATTTTAAAAAATACTTATTTTTTTAATATGGTGAGAACTTGGATCCCCAATTGATATCATATGAATAAAATTCCTTACATTGAGGCTAAGTAGACCCATGGGATTAATTTAGCCCCAATTAACATCCTTTATATATAGTAAGAAATAGGTTCATAGGGATGAAACTCGTTAAAATTGCATCAATCATTACCATAATTGACTTTGTAGGCTCAATCTATGATAATGTGGGGGATAATTGATCCCAAATTCACATTTTTAACTCATAGATCTATGTTCAAGGAGCTCAAATTTGCCCCAATCACCCTCATAATTGTACCTTATCTACCCTAAAACCTATACCCTAAGCCCTAATCCCTAAAATCTATTTAATGTAAATATAAACTCTTTAAACCTTAAACCAATCATTTAAGCCCAAATTAACATCATTTAGACTAAGAATTAAGTTCACAGGGCTTAGTTTGGCCTAAATCACATGACTTATTGACCCATTTGACTAATTCACTCAATTTACATGTGCGACATGACATCCATGGTATAATGACAACCCAAAAACACATTTTATAGTCACAAAAGGGTCCAACTAATTCAAATTATCCTCAATTATCTTTGTAATTGACCCTGTGTACCTTAAACCATGTATATACATTAAAACCTAGAAGGGTCATAAACCATCAACCCCAAACACTATACCCTAAATTGTAAACCATTTACTTCCCAAGTATTCACCAACTTCAATTTAGTCCCAATTAACATCCTTTGTAGTAAGAATCTAGTTTAAACACATGGCATATCTAGTGATTAGACATTAATATACATTTCCTTAAACCTAAAACCTATGCCCTAATCCCTAATGATCCCTAAAACATTTAAATTATAAGCCCTATTCCCTAATTTCCACTATGCATCATAAACATACATGGCTTATGATATAACTGATTTTATCATGAGATGTCATAATTTATGCACTTTTTAAACCTATGGCTAAAGCCTTTAGAGTACCAATCTAGTTCTGTTTATCTATATAGTAAATTAGGGCTATTTTGAGCCTAGTTTCAACCTAATTTACCAAATAAGAGGAGAGTTAGTTGATTCTTTTATTTGAGGAGGCATTTGAGGCCAATTTCAGGGTCTTCAATAAAAAGATATGATTTGGGGCAAAATCAAAAGATCGATCTTCTATCATGAATTGATCCAATCAGTCAATTTGTATAATTCCCTATGTGGTCTAGGCAAAATTGAGCCCCTAAACCAAATTTATGGCTCAATCAATTGTATAACATGTATATGGCATAATTGAACCTAATTTTATTAGAAATGTGAAAACATGAAGGTAATCAAGTCATAAATATGTGTCACAAGTAGCTCAAAAGTTATTCAATTACCTTAATGATTGGACCCTATATCTAATATCTTAAACCCTAATTACCTTATACCTTTTAACTTTAACTCCAAACCCTGCACCATTTACATTAAAACCTAAGCCATAAGCCCTAAACCCCAAACCCTATAAATTAGAGACCCTAAACCCTAAACCAATAAATTTATCCCCATTTAAAATCCTTTATATATATAGTAATAATTAGGTTCATAGGGATGAATTTGGTTAAAATAATATCAATCAATATCACAATTGACTTCATAGGCTCACTCTACGATGATGTGGGGGATAATTGATACCAAATTCACATTCTATAATGATAGATATAAGTTCAAGGGTCACAAAATTTCCCCAATTTCCTACACAATTATATAAATGTACCCTAAAGCCTAATCCTTAGAACTTTCTTAATCCCTAAATTCTAAACCATAAATTTAAACTCTTTAAGTCTTGAACCAATCATTTTAACCCAAATTAACATCATTTGCACTAAAAATTAACTTCATAGGGCTAATTTTGGCCTAAATCACATGATTGATTAACTAATTTGACTAATTCACTCAATCTACACATGCAACATGAAATCAACGGTATAGTGACAACCCAAAAACACATTCTATAGTCACAAATGGGTCCAAGTGATTCAAATTATCCTCAATTATTTTTATGATTTATTGACCCTATGTACCCTAAACCATGTATATACATTAAAACCTAGAAGGTTTGTAAACTATAAACCCTAAAAATTATACCCTAAATTGTAAACCATTTACTTTACAAGTATTTACCAACTTAAAGTTAGTCCCAATTAACATCCTTTGTAGTAAGAATTTGATTTGAACACATGGCATATCTATTGATCTTAGACATTAATATACATGTCCTTAAACCTAAACCATTTTCCCTAATCCCTAATGATCCCTAAAAAATTTAAATTGTAATCCCTATGCCCTAATGCCCACTATGCATCACAAACATACATGCCTTATGATATAACTAATTTTATCATGAGATGTCATAATTTATGCATGTTTTAAACTTATGGCTAAAGCTTTGGAGTACCAATCTAGCTCTGTGCATCTGTTTAATAAATTAAGGCTATTTCGATCACTTTCAACCCAATTAACTAAAGAAGAGGAAAGGCAGTTGATTATTTTAATTGAGGAGGCATTTGAGGCCAAATTGAAGGTATTTAAAATCAAGATATGATTTGGGGCAAAATTAAAAGATCGATCTTCTATCATGAAATGATCCAATTAATCAATTTATACAATTCCCTATGTGATCTGGGTAAAATTGAGCCCCTAAACCAAATTTATGGTTTAATTAAATATATAACATGTACATGGAATAATTGACCCTAATTTTATTATAAATGTGCAAACATGAAGGTAATCGAGTCATAAATATGTGTCACAAGTAGTTCAAATGTTATTTAATTACCTTAGTGATTGGACCACATTACCATAATTGACTTCATAGGCTCAATTTGTGATGATGTGGGGGACAATCGATCCCAAATTCACATTTTTTAATCATAGATATAAGTTCAAAGCTCTCAAAATTTCCCTAATTGCCTACATGATTGTATAAATGTACCCTAAAACCTATACCCTATGCCATAATCCTTAAAAATTCCTTAATCCCTAAAATCTAAACCAAAAATATAAACTTTTTAAACCTTGAACCAATCATTTTATCTTGTAAATTAACATCATTTCTAGACTAAGAATAAAGTTAGCAAGGCTCAATGTGGCCTAAATCACATGACTAATTAACCTATTTGACTAATTCACTCATTTTGCACGTGCAACATCCAGGGTATAATGGATACCTAGAAACACATTATATTATTAATGACTTATTATTGTTTTTTAGGGCTTCAAATTACTTAGAGATTCTTTCTCCAAGTATTAGGAAAGGTCCCTATAGTTGTGCACCTTCACTTTGGACCTTAATTGTAATCACTAATTCTGAAAACATAACTTATAATCCCTAATCCATAAACCTTATGCACTAACTTGCATTAATACCCAATCCTTAATCCCTTATGTACATTAAGTATAACATGATCACGTCATTTAATTATGTGATCTCATTATTGTTAACATAGGCAACACTCATTCCTCATTTCCAATTACCAACCCCATAACTTATATCGATAATAATGTGATCACATTAAAGCCGATATCATCTTCCCATTAGGTTGGGTATGTTGGGACCTTGTGGAAAGCATAATATGATCATGCTATTTAGTAATATGATCATGCTATTATCAATATCAACTTCCCAATGGGTTGGGTGTGCTATGACCTTATGAAAATCATAACACAATCACGTTAATTAGTAACATGATCACACTATATAATGTGATCACGTTATTATTGTTTTAGTGATAGGCTCACTTATCAATGAATATTTTATCCCAAATCAAGACTTCTATCCATATAAACATTCTATGAGACTTCTATCTGTACTTGACTCGACCTTTGAAAAGTTGTCAATTGTCCCTTCTAATGGGTTCTAGATCATGTTCAAAGAGGAAGAGAAAGTTGTTGAAGAACAAAAAACCAAAGGACTTAGAATATTTCAAAGAGAAAAAAAAGCTACTAATGTGAAAAGTCCATGGAAAACAAGGTACAAACCCTAATCTTGATGAACCAAATGCCATAGAAAATGACCCAATTGATGATAATGAAGTAAGCAATGATGAAATTGACTATAATCAATTGAATAATGTTGAAATGGACTATAATTAAATTGACCATAATGAATTAGTTAATTTTGGAAGTTCACATCCACAGTTTCAAATTTTTTATTTTGTTGATGATGAGTCTATGTATGATGCTTCACCCCCCATAAATGAATAAAATTTGATGGAAAAAAATAATGATGAAATTAAGCATCAAAAAAATTTCATGGAAACATATTATGAATAAATTAACAATGAAGAATTTAATGTCATCCCACCTCTAAACAATGAAAGTAATAACCATTTTGAAACACCCTCTCAACAAACTCCACCATTACCAACACCTCAAATAATTGAGTAGAAAAGACAAGTACTTAATTTAAGTCGATGATTTTTTTTAAAAACCAATGTATAACAAAGTGTCTGAACACCATTCAAGAAGACTAGCTCAATAAATTTGGGATATTTTCTTTCATAATTTATAGTATGATAGTCAAAGATGTTAATTATCTATTTCATTGATAAAACTGGTTAAGATGAGACCAATAATATACACATTAGGACAAATAACATCTAACATGGATGATGAAAATGATAATTTTTTTGAGAAAATACATGATGCATATCATATTATAAGCCTAAAATCAAGCATCAAAGATTGTAATGTTGCTTGATGTATACATACAACTTGTGTAGTAAGTGACATAATAGTGAAAAAATGAATGGTTTCAAAAAGAAGACAAACACTTCATATAAATAGAAAAATAATAAGGAAAGAAATTGAAATACATGAAATACTTAATGAACCTAATACCAATGAGCTCTGGCCATTCTCTGTTAGACTTTCATGGAAGACAAGGCTCTATCCAATACTCTCAAAGAGATACATGCTCAATTTTGGAAAGACAATACAAGAGTTTTGCCCACTGCAAGAGATGTTGTGAAAAGAAGAGTTGGTTCTCATAACCATGAACCACATCCAAAACATTTATTAGATATGAATTAAACACAATTATACTCTAAATTCTTGGAGCAATATCCATAAATTTCTATTTGTCAAAGATATTTTGAGATGGAAAAACCTTTTTATGTTAAAATAAATCACACACGCATCATTTGTTGTTGTAGGCAACATGTTGAATTTTCAATGCACTATGATGTTTTTTTCTATATTCATTGTACTTTACATACTAACATTTTGTATTGGTGTGTCATTGAATTGCCACCAAAATCAGCCAGGGAATTTATTCCAACTATATTTTGCAAAAGACTAGATGGGCTATTAATTTATAATAAATCATGTTTAAATAGAAATTGCAACATTTGTGGTGGATTGCCAAATTTAAAAAATGTATTCATGAATAGATTACAAGTGCAATTTGACAAGAATTAGTTGGTTTAAGCAAATATAAATTAGTGACTTATCAAGTAAAAGATGGTAAATAATCTAAAAGGTGTGCGCTTATTACAAAAAAGATACATGTTTCAATTTTTTTTGTCAAATTTAGGGAGAAGATTGTTTATGACTATGCAAGGCCACAAATAGGGCTAGATGGTTGTATGAACATTTCAAGATATGCAAGGATACATTCCCACTTTGTTCTATTATTTTAGTATTTGATTTTATATAGAATTACACATTTAAACTCCAAATGGAATTTCAATCACAGTATTATAACTCATCACAATTTACCATATTCATGCATATAACATTCATGCATGCACCTGATATTACAGAGCAACAAAAAAAAATTAAGCGAGTATCATTTATATACCAATGATGATATATCACATTGTTTAGAGTATGTGTAAGGTTGTTTTTAGAAGTTATATGAATAATTGAGTTAGAGGAACATTAATTTCAATCAACATTACATTTGGTCAGATAATTGCACATTGAAATTCAAAAATGCACATATGTTTTATTGGTTACATAGGATGCATATTACCATAGGTGTAGAACACATTTGGAGTTTCAGTGAGGCTGGTCATGGAAAAGGGGAGCATGACGGTGATGGATCATGTGTAACAAGAGTTATTGTAAGGGAGGAGTTGGAATTTGAAGAGGGTGTTCATTTGATAGATGCAAAAACTTTGGTTGAATGGTGTAATGAGAACATGTGTCATGGTGCTCAACCAAATTATACTATTTATAGACCTTTATGGTTAATGGAGGAAGAACACCTAAAAAATTATGAGGATTGTATGACTCTAATGGGTTCAAGTGACCTCCACTGATTTCATAACTTAAATTCAAGTTCTTGGACTATTCATATGAGACACTTGGCATGTTTTTATTTTGCATGTGTGGACTCTATTTAGAATGAGTGTGAGTCAAAATAGTGGGTAGATGATTGGAGTTCTAAACCTCTAATTAAAATCAACACATATCAGTTTCTAATAGCATTATAACTTATAGATAAGACATCATTAGATGACTTTGACCATGTATCTAATCTAATACAGCTAGGTATAATATTTTTTATTATGTACAATTTATTACCATTATTTATATATCTTCATATTATCACTAAAAATGATCTTTTATGATGTACAGGGCATGTTGTTTTAGTTATTGGAGATGAGGATAATGAAGAAGGAACTGATTACTACTTGTGTTAGTGTGTAGAGAGAAAGAATAAATTGACTTCCCCAGTTATAGATGGAGAAAACATTGACTATCCCACTAGGTCAGTTGTAGTCACTAGAACTTCATTTTGATGATATATTATAGAAAATTCACATCAATAGTTGTTTGAAGAGTTTGAAATGCACATGAAGATACTTCACTATTAAAATTTGATTCTTATAATGAATATTCCATTACAAAAATATCATGGGATACCATTAAATAGGAAGCTATGAAAAATTTTGGAGTCAAATCATGAAGCTATTCTTGATACTATCAAGGTTAGAGCAGATCCTAATGGTTCGTTGGATTGAAATATGAAGGTATGTTGACTTTTTAAATGTAGATGTAATCAATTTTACCAAATTTTTTTTTATTTTATATTTAGTACATAGATAAATTTCATTTTAAATGCTTACTAACAATTTTTTGTAGGTTAGTGGTGCCAGATAAGCTTTCACCTTCATGTGGTTGGCACTGTCAATAAAGAATTATATATTCTTAAAGCTAAAAGAAGATTAGGTTTTATGCATGTTTTCTTTGGGGTGAGATTAGAGGGCTTAAAGAGGTATGTGAGGGATCTAATGGTTCATGGAAATGGCTTACATTTTTCATTTTATGTGTGTTTGAACTTAGGCTTAAAAATTGCATTTTTATTGTATTGGGAAGGGTTTTCTTAAGGCTAGATTGGGTAGCAAGTTTGTCGATCGGACCTAACAGAAAGCCAAGAAACTAGTCCTAAAGGTTATCCAACACTCCAGATGTGTTGGTAGTGTCATTTTTCACCCATGAAGCATCAGAACTAGAGTTTTATTACCATAACTCAAATTTTGACAACATTTATTGTCAATGTTCCAACTCTTCAGAATGGTAGTGAAAATACACTTCCAGGTGGATTCAAACATCATGGAAGCATAATAACATGTAATTTGTCTCTTTGGATATGATCAAATTGATATATTTTCAAGTGGAGGTCTTGGAGGTAGAAATACTAGTTGGATCTCGAGAAGTTACTTGTTCACTGACAAAAACTTGCATTTTTGGACCCGTCACTACAACTTGTCTAACAGATTGATCTTAAAGATTCCACCTGAGTGTTTTGAGGTTTAATGAGAGGGATTAAGGAGGTATGTGAAAGATCTGATATCTCATAGAAATGACTTACGGTTTTTATTTTTTGCATGTTTGAACGTAGGCTAAAATTTTGCATTTTTCTTGTGTTGGGAAGGGTGTTCTTGAGGCCATAATGGGTGGTAGATTTGTTGATCAAGATTAAAGAGAGGATAAAAACATAGTAATATAGGTTATCCACCCCTCAAATATGTTGGTAGTGTCATTTTTCAGCCATGAAGCATCAGAACTAGAGTTTCATAACCACAACTTGTACTTTGACAACATTTATTGTCAATGTTTTTGCTCTCCAGAATGGTAGTGAAAATGCACCTAAAGGTGGATTTGAACATCATGGTGGCACAATAAAATGTAATTTATCTATCTAGATGTGATAAAAGTGATAGATTCATAGGTGGAGGTCCCAAAGGTAGAAATGCTAGTTGGAGCTTAAGAAGTTGCTTATTCATTGATAAAAACTTGCATTTTTAGAGTCGTCACTGTAACTTATCTAACAAATTGATATCAATGATTCAAATTAAGTGATCTAGGGTGAGATTAGAGGGATTAATGAGGTACTTGAGGGATTTTATGGTTTATGGAAACGGCTTACATTTTTTCCCATGCATGTTTGAACTTAGGCTAAAAAATTACATTTTTCTTATATTGGGAAGGGTGTTTTTGAGGCCAAAATGTGTGGTGGGTTTATCTATTGGGCATGATGAGAGGCCAAAAACCTGGTATTAGAAGTTATCCACCCCCTCAAACATGTTGGTTATGTAATTTTTTACCCACGAAGCATTATAGATAGAGTTTTGCAACCGTAACTTGAACTTTGACAACATTTATTGTTAATGTTTCTACTCTCCAAAATGGTAGTGAAAATGCACTTTGAGGTGGATTCAAACATCATGGTAAAATAATAGCATGTTATTTGTCCATATATACATGATCAAAGTGATAATTCATAGGTGGTGCTCCCAAAGGTATAAATGTCAATTGGAGCTTGAGAAGTTGTTTGTTCACTGACAAAAACATGCATTTTTGGACCCATGATTGGAACTTGTCTAATGGATTGATCTCGAAGATTCCATCCAAGTGTTATAGGGTGAAATTAAAGGTCTTAATAAGGTATGTGGGGGATTTTATGGTTCATGGAAATGTATTACAATTTTTTTCTATCCATGTTTGAAATTGGGCTAAAAAATTACATTTTTCTTTTATTAGAAAGGGTGTTCTTGAGGCTGGAATGGGTGTTGTTTGTCGATCAAGCCTAACATAAGGCCAATAACCTGATCTTAAAGTTTATATACCCAAATAGAAGTGTTTTTAGTGTTATTTTTCAACCACAAATCATCAAAACTATATTTTTGCAACCACAACTTGAACTCTGACAACTTTGACAATTTTGAAAACTTTTAAAACTTTTAAAAATTAAAATAGAGACCTAGAAACTCAATGATTAATTAATCTATTTACCTATTTAAAACTTTGACAAATTTGACAATTTTTACAATTTTTACAACTTTGACCTATTGACCTATTAGGTGGAATTGACTAATTGGCCTATTGACATATAGAATAAAGAAAACCTATCTATACCTTGTTTGGGTTAACAATAAATTTTGGTTTTGTAACCTTATATTCCATTTGAGGTAGCTGGTGAAGAGCATGATTATTCAATCTTTCCTTCTCTTGATTTCTATGGAGAATGTGGAGATGAAATATATATGAATATTTATAGTAATATTATTATAACATATATATGGACAAGTGTTTTTAATTTTCACTTTGATCATAGTTATTTCCCATTGAAAGTCCACATGACCCTAAACTTAGAATTTTGTATACTTTACTCTTTGTAGTGAATCTTGTCTTTGATTCAAAAAATGATAGAGAAGGGTTTATAATGGTTATATAAGGTGGTGATAAACTTATTATTGATTATAGATTCCTTTGATGTTGAAAAACCTAGAGACCTTGCATACCCCTATTTCTAACATACAAAATACAGTGTTGAATGGCTGAGATTTCTTGTTTGTGAATGCCCTAAGGGTTGTAAAAACTTGATCATTGAAGGAAAAAGTTTCAATAATTTTAGAAAAACCTAATCCAAGAATTATATCATCTTTAAATTCCTATTTGGACACTATATGTAATTATTTTTAGTCTTGGCCTATATAGTTGCTAAAAGCCCTGACTTTTAGGGTTTTGACCATAAGAAGAGATTCAACACTTAAAAATTCTTGAAAATTTGTAATATAGTGTGTCTTAGGATATATTAAGTGAATAAAGTGAGTTAATACTTTTAGCTTCTACATTATGTATTGTACTACCCTATAGGTAGTCAACTAGCCTAAGAGGCCTAGTGAGAAAGAGGCTAAAGAAGAAAGTTGAACTTAGGTGAAGAGTTGAGGACCAAAATTGATTTAAAGAAGGATTAGTGAAAATGGTGGTCAAACATAGTGTTTTTTTGGTTAAAGTGTCTCCATAATGGTCAAACCTTGGAGCTTTGTGCATTTCAAGGGTTAATTAGAATGCCAAGTAAGCCTAAAAGTACAAGATTTTTCAAAAGAACCTAACCCAATATTTTGTGTGAGGTAATGACATGGAAAAGGGTCTTAAAAAAATTATTATTTTTCCTTGAAGAGTCTGTGTATGTAACATAACATGAGGTTTTTCCTAAAACAGGGCTACAAGCCAACATAAAGGCTAAAGAGAGAAACCTAAGAAAAGATAAAAGAGAGATAGGTTAAAAAGTTGGAATTGTCTGCATGTGTAGGATAAGAAGTTCTAAGGTAGAATATAAATTAATACATAATATTAGATAAAAAGACCCTCGATCAAAATCCTGAACACTTGCAAGCTGTTGACAAAGCTTTACATCAAAAGCATGTACAAGAAACAGGTACAAAGAGAAGAAGGCCATTAAGACTAAGTGATAAGATTGTCATTAGTCATTTCCACTACACAATGAAATTTAAAAAATTTAATTTAAAAAAATATGTAAGCTCTGAGATTTATAACATTAAAAAGAATAAATTTTAATCCTCATTTATGTGTACATATAACATTAAATTTGATATAAATAATAATTTGGAAGATCAAAACAACACTATATAATAACATATAGTGAAATAAACATTGAATATAAATTATATATATCAAGCCATGATAGGCATACAATATAGGCACATACATGTCTAATGTCAATAATATATATATTGGGCTATGATATCCATACAAAAATTTGCATCTACCAACATAGTATCTAATGTTTGTTGAATGTCACATGTGCATTACAATGCCAAAAATATATTAATTACCATATAGGCAGACAAAATAGTACATCTCATGTGTGTAAGACATCCTATTCATCAAATAGCCTCCCTCTTTTTTCCTTCCTCAAAGAAGACTCTCTATGGAATGCCTTACTAGTAGATGGAGACCCATCTAATGTCTTGGATTGCTCCAAGGCCTGATTGCAGGTCCTACATTCATAGATAGATTGTAGTTGATATTGTTTTAATACAAGAATTATTGCAAAATTAACATAAAATAAATTCAAATAATTGTTAAGAAATTAACTTTAAACTACAATAAAAAAACATTCAAACATGTGCACTTAATGTAATCTCATGATCTTGCTCAATCTATTTTTCACTCTCAATCAAGTCAATGGTAGGCTTAGTTGTCCAAATAGTCATTTGAAATATGGGAGGACCATGATAAGTTTCCCCAATCACCATCTAAATAGGACTATTAGTTATCATAGGATAGCCTTGCATACACAATACATAAACATAATTTATATTTACCCCAAGTACACATGCACTAAAATTATTAAAACAAGTCTATTTTTACAATTCAAAATTACAAGAACCAATATATACCTCTGTCAGTGCTTGTGCCAATGACATTGTAATAGTAATGTCTATGTCTATCTCATCTCATAGAGATGGAGGAGTGTCAATACCAACCATCAAATATTCATTTAAACATGGTCGAACACTTAGTTTAATATAGATTACATCAAATCTTATATATGGAAACTAAAAAGATCAATAGAAGCACTTTTCCATATAAAATATCTATCTATATAAGTACATGAATATAATGATACATTATAGGACATAAGAAGACAAGCATGCACATGAAAATACACTTAGATATGAAATTAGAAGTGTTAGAACAACAACCTTGTACCAAAACAAAAATTAGAGGATTAAAACTATGAAAGGGAATATATAATGTACTAGTTTATTTTTTTTCAAATTGATAAGTATAAATATAATTGCCTCAATATCTTCAATCTATGCTATATTACATGTTGGACTATATTGGTTGTTGAGTTATTACTTGTCTAAAAATAGGGGTTTGACTTAGGGCTGGACCCTCGTAACTAGTTCCTTTTGGATGAATTTTCAAGATTAACTTAGAGTATTTAGGTATATTTTAAATTTTGTTTTAAAAATGTGGGCTTACATTTGATGGAGTAGATTGATGAAGTATGATTGGTTTCCTAGTATTATAGAGAAATTAATAACTAATGATTTGGCCACACTATATATAATAGGGATACTCTAGATTGTGTAGATGGGGATTGTTTTCCCATCGAGTAGATTCCTTTGCTTGACCTATTCACCAAATAAGATGTGTCATGTAAAATAGTTTAAGGTTATGATTAGGATACTAGGCTTTTCAGCTAAAGGCAGGGTTGTGGCCTTAATAGAGGATTTTGATAGAGGTAAGGTTGTTAATTAGGTATAATACTTTTGTGTATGATTACATAAACCCTACATTTATCATGGGCTAGGTGTATAATAAAATGACCCCTTACTAGTGAGTGTTAGAGATTGGGATAGTGGGGGCCATAAGGGCTTCTAGTTGGATAGGTATTCCACCATTGAGAGACTTTTCATGAGTGGTGGACACACTAAAAATGATATATTTGGTAGTTATACTATATTAGGTTATTTTAGGATAGTTTGTGAATAAGGTGGACACTCTACTACCATCACAAGCAAAATTAGGAGAGTACTAATTGGAGGAGTACATTTAAAAATATATCCTATGTTTAGGTTGCAATTATGGTAGGATGCAAACATTAAGTACAACCACCACCATAATATGTAGATACTTAGATGTATAAACAAGCATAGGATAGAGGGTGAGGATATGAAGTTTAGGGGAAAACAAGGGTGAGCATACACTTGTTTGAGAAGAACCAACATGATAGGAGGAGAATGCTAAGATGAGGTCCAATTAGGAATTATGCTTAGGCTAACATGAATTTACCCAAATAAAGTAGTGAGCAAGTTTATTTTTAGTTAATTTTTATGTTACTTTTTAATTAATTGCTCAGTTATTGTTTCTTTATGTGACTGGATATCTAATTTATTCTCTTGTTATATGGTTTTAGAGTGAAACACTTACTGGTGGATCATGATCAAAGAAACATTGGTTAGGATTTTTTATGTGAGGATTATTTGATCCTCGATAATATTTTGGTCGATGCATTTCTCCATGTGTGAATAAGCAAGAATACGTATGTTTTTCTCCCTAATTATCATATATATACATGGATTTTCCTCATAATAAGAGAGAGATAGTTGGCCTAGAGGAAAATATGGTTGGTTTATAGTCTTAGGTGAAGAGTCTCAATGATATTATTAGGGCTAGGGAAGGTTAGGATCCATATATCCAAATAATAGTGGGAGGTACATCACCCACGTAGGTATAAGTAAGAGACACAAAAGTAGAGAAATCATATCCCACATCACTCATCAACATGTATATGTAAGCAATTATAGTCATAAAAAATTTAAAGAGCAAAACATTTATGTAAACAATTTTTACCTCTATATATGTAAATGGTGTCATCCTAACAGAGGTAGATATAGTTATGGATGGCCCAATAGTTGGATTTGAATGTGAAAATAATAGCTGTGACAAACCAAATACTATAAATACTGGTTGTGATGATAAATGAACCGTCACATCCTGTAACATAGAAAATTACATATATATTATATTAAATTTTTATGTAAATTAATTATTAGCTTAGAAATTAAATTTGCAAATATAACTTAAATTTAACATGGCATTTATATAAAATATACTTTCAGTTGTGTGGTGACTAATGATTGCATGTCGAATGTGCATGCTAAAAACTCATCACTCATAAGAATATGATCTAAGCCATCTAAACCATCGATGCCAAGATAATCAGAAGGTCCCATACACATATCTCCACATGAACTTCAAGGGTGGGGTTAGGGTTGGGTATCTTTTGGTGTATCTATTGCATCACTCTATGAAATCCTACTCGTATGCTAAATGAGTGTATCAATGAGTGAGTTAAGAACATAGAGAGTGTCTATCTCCATGACTTGTTGAACCATGGAGGGTATCTCAAGCTCAAGAGGCTTTTGGATATAAATTCACACAGGTTGATTAGGTACATGACGTACAACTTGTCAATCCTACATAGGGCCTTTTCCTTGGCCTTAAAACTTACTAAAATAAAAATAATTGGTATCTAATTGAGGACAAACTCACAGTAGAGTTTCCTCAAAAAACATAAAGGGACCTTATGGTTGTTACATGGTGGATAATCAAATAACATCCACCATCGATCCCAAAAATTGGTCATGATTAAGTTATGTACATAGCGATGGATAGGAAAATGTTTGGCCATCATGGGAAAGGGGGTATTGGTGGTTGGGTCGATGAATAGAGCACAAATATCAACTTTTAAAATTTTTAAATTATTAACCTAAAGGGCTAATAACTTGTCAACATAATAGGCCCTAAAAGTATCTTTATATGAGGTCCATCAATCAATTTGACTCATTATTGAGTCAATTTAACCTAATAAGGTTTATAGGGAATCAACTAGCTAGGTGCGGTGGGGGTTGGTTGAATTGGGATATCTCATTCTATACATTAGATCTTCAATTTCAAGTTTGTTTCCAACAATATTGTCAATCAAAAACTCTTGACTGCTAGGGGGTTTTGGGAAACTATAGGAGGGTTAGGTGGAGGGATAGGAGGAACCACATGGTTTTGTGGAGGGTTAGGAGGAGGAGCAACTAGAGGGTTGGGAGGGTTAGTAGGATGGGATGTTAGAAAAAAAAAATATAATTGAAAATTATGAAAATTATGAAAAATTAGGGTTAAATAGAGAATATTTTGATGACTTACCTCTCCTACATGGTGGCATCATCGATAAACATGCCTATGGGTTGAATTATGTCACTTCCTGGCACTAGTTTGCACAAAATGTGATTATGAAGCAACCTAAGAGGAGAAAATGCGAATTCAAAATGAACACATTTTGCATTCAAAATTCTAATTTTTTTTTGGGGACATAGGGAATGTGATCACATTATTAACATGATCATGTTAGCATTAATAATGTGATTGCATTATTGTTTAATATAACATGATCACGTTATTAACTAATGGAATCATGTTATGGCTCATCAATCCTGAGCCTAGCCTTAAACAATACGATCATGTTAATTAAATAATGTGATCACATTATTAATTAACATGATTAACTTTCATTAAATGTCCATGGAATTATCCCCAAACTTTATGCACTTACCCAAAAGATTGTTAAATATATTTTGATTTTGGTGATCATCAGTTTGTGAACATGATTATTTTTTAGGATCATCAAATGTATTTTTTTCATACATAAGGTCTTGGATCATATTTTTCAAGGTGAAACATTAGTTCATAAAATTCCCATGGCTTTCGTGATAGTCACAATAAGCATTTGAATCATATTCTTTCAGTATAGGTTGACTCATATCAACCTTTATAGGATGAGGGAGAGATATGATGTGACATTCCATAAGCTTTAGAAGTAATGGAGATAGAGATTCTTGTAAGAGTGTAAATCATCTCCTTGGTTAATTGGATAAGACAAGTTGATTAGGTATTGTGGAAGCACATTAATTGTAGTAGTTTTTTCCTTTTTAGGCTCTATAGGTTTCAAATTATAACTTGGTTTGATATTAAACTTGTTGTTTTATATACTCGATGGGTTTGCTAAATACTTGAGTTTGTTCAATGATATAAGTTTCATTTCAAAATAATGAACTCATGTAATGGGATAAGAAAACTTTGTTATAATATTTCTTGAAGTTATTTATCTACCATTGGAATTATCATGATAACCAACATTGTCTTGTATCTTAAACAAATAATTGATAGTTTAATTGGTTCCATGTTTGATATTTATAATTTAGGCATAGGAAACCTTTTTAGTAATATTGATAGAGAAGTATGCCAAAAAGTAATCTGCAAGAGTTTTTCAATCTTTTATTGATTGGATTGGTATTTCTTAGAACCACCTTAGAGTATAGTCCTTGAGGCTCGTTGGAAATAATTTAGTCAAAATTTTATCATTGGAAGCATAATCAAGGCATGCCACATAGAAATATAAAATATATTGTTCAATATCACCCTTGCCATCATAAAAAGTGAACTTTGGTACAATAATCCATTTGGTAAGGTGTGTAATGATATTTAAGGTGAAAGAGAGTTATTCAACACCTCTTGTGAATAATAGCATAAGGTGATTTTGCATAATTTGGTTTAATATCTATAACCTTAGCCTGAAAAAGTTTTATAGTTTCAAAAAGAGATTTCTCATATTAATTACTAAGGTTTGAAGTTTGAGAAGTCACTAAAAGAAATTTACACATTGTTTGAGTGGATATAGGCATTGAAACTAGTAATTGGGTTGAGGTTTTAATGTTTCTCATGTAAGATGTAATAATAATAGTTTCAAGGAATAAAGGTGTAAAACACATATCCCATGCCTCCATTAGAATTATGAAGTTATAATGTGCTCATGGGAAAAGTTATCGATATAGAATCAGTTGTAGCACCACCTAAGGACTCATCATAACTAGGTGAGGATGCCTTAGTCTTAACATGTTTGTTGATTTCATCTCTTTTAACATACAAAAATCCATCCATTAAGCTCTTGTTATTATTAATATGAGTGACTAATGATTCTTTATCTTCCATTTGAAAGGAAGTCTTTTGATTAAAATTTTCCATTGATTACAAGCAAAACAATTAGAATTTGAAAAAATACAACAAAATGATATCCAACCTAACTAAAAACTCCTAGCTAACTAAAAACACTAGGAATTAGATTTTTTTTGCATTCACATAGGTTGGTTTCACCAAATATTTAACCATAAATTGATATAGGTCAATATAGTATAAGTTTAAAAATATATAAATGAATAAACACAAGGATGATAGAGCTAATTAATTACAAACTTAGATAAATCATAGTCTAAATTTAATTTTCAAATATGTTAAAAATAATAAGAACAACTATTGATTGGTATTATAATAAATGGAAAATAAGAGTACATAGTAGGTTTACTATGCACATGTAGATCTTATATGGAACATGTTGGAGGTAGACTACATCTAGAATTTAGATCAATCATCATATTCTATAAATTTACACACTATGGCCTCATATGCTTGTGTTAGATTCAAATTGTTGTATCAACTTTGGTGTCTGAGTTAAGCGTAGGTATCTAGTACATAATAGTGACTAGATCTAGGCATGACCACCTTGAACCTTATTTTTTTTTCTTTTTCACTATCATGATCATAGGTTGGTGCTCCTTATCATATGATCAAACCCTAGCTTCTTTACCCTTATAGTTACTATGAAAAAAATGGGTAAGTGGGTACATGGTGTCAAGCTGCCCTAAGGACCCCTATGTCAATGTGCACTACCTAGATATTAAATGCTCTGAATAGGTCTTCAAACTTATGAATTTCTCCCCTACGTGTTAGTTTTTGTGTGCATAAGGATGAAATATGTGATATGTAAGTACATAAAGTAACCTGGCTTGTAACTTGTCAAATCTTTCTCATGGGATGATCCTTTAGTACTTAAGAGCTATGTGGATATTGATCTTATGCATGAGAATGAATTAGGGATGAATATGGTATATTTGATCATTTTAATGCTTGATTGAGTGTTTTTAATAAGTTGCCTTGTGAGCTACTATGTCTTTTATGATGTCAAGAATGAATGAGGATTGATCATGAATATATACCAATCCTTTAGGTAAATATGTTGCATTAAATAACTTAGTTTGACCATAAGTACATGATACAATTACAAATTTCATGACTTTATGGAATTGGACACTTAGTTTGGCATATGACACTTGATTCAACATAGGCTTTTAGTTTGGACATAAATGTTTGGGTAGATGGAAAATAGCTAAAGGTTTAAAAATTGCATGGGATGATAATAAGTAGGTTTATTAAATTTTTAGTAGCATATAAGGCCTAGTCATTACAATAATATATGGTCAAAATAAGAGATAATAAATAGGCATAAGAGATAACAGATGTGAGCCTTTCAATAATGGAAAGGTCTAGGAACTGAAGGGTAAAACCATGAGAAGTACTTTCCAAGTATACAATACTAAGGTAATATATAACTCATATTTAGTATCTACACCAATATACTCTAATATTCACTGAACACATTCATCGTGTTTACCTAAGACTCTGTCGGCACAAAACATGATTGTGAAAACTTAGAGTGTTATATGGTCACAAATAATTTAAAGACCATATGTGGCCTCCACATGAATTGGATAATTAGGGTGTCCTCCATTAGACTTAGACTAGGAATGCTAAAAATTTGGCCTTGTTGAGGCTTAAATCCTCCATGGTCACTTAGTAAATAGATTTGTCGATCATGATGAATACATAGAGATACGTGTTTGGCCTATAAAAATTATAACTTAGGATTGTGAATAGAAATGTTAACCAAAATGTGATCTCAAAAATTGCCTTGCTCTTATTAAATTGTTTACAAAAGTGCTTATTCACCTTGTAACCTCCTACATTAGTAATATTGAATGTCAAATGAAAAATTTGGTATAAATATCAATATTTATTTATTTGCAACACCTTATAATTTTTCGTCTATTATTTTTATAATAATTTTAAACAATTCATGATGGTACAATGTAAGTCCACATCATAAAATAAATTCTAACCTCCATCTCACACTGATTTTTTCCTTCACTTTTACTTCACTTCTTTCACTCTGTCAGCATTCCTTCATTAAATTTTTAGTAGTATCTTGAACCAAAATTTCTTTACATATTATACTTTATATTTTACATTTTAAAAAAAAAATTAAAATAATTACTTTTTATGTAGATAGGTATTCACCAACCATATAGAGCCATATGTTGTGTACCTAGACAACAACCCATAACACATGTTAGAGGATGAATATAATAACATTGCCCTAATTCTAATTCACGGTGCATGTTGGCATAATTTTTTCATAAGAATTTATAATGGTATGTGGTTTTTTTTTTTCCTGTTGAAAACATGATGGCTGATATAGAAGTCTAAGTGGTTAATAAATTAAAATAATGGACTGAGTATTGTTTTTCCCATGTTGGAAAGCCTTTTGTCTGGATATGTATGTCACTAAGTTAAACACTATGAATAATTTTGGTGATGGATCTAAATTACTCTGTAAGGTTGTAGAGACCTATTTTATGTGGCATTAACAACATACAATAAAAAATTTAATATATGTATGAGTTAACCATCTATAAGATAAATGTTAATATTACACCGAGAGCAATTTTTTTTTACACTTTCAAATCAAGGTAATTTTTAAATATATTTTATTATCTTAGAAGATGTTTTTTTTGAAAATTATGTGGACAAGTTTTGGTTAAGGATGACATCATTTGAAAGTAGGATTTATCCTCTAAAAAACATAAATAATTTCATATGTTTCCATTATTTTTTATATTATTATGTTGTTTGATGTCATGGAATCATTGGCTTCTTGTAAAGAGAGTTTTTTTAATGTTCATTTATTTTGATGATAAATATGTTGTAAATAAACTTTTTATTTTTTATTGGCTTTAGCGTTTGATAAAAAGCAATTCATGGGTAACTACGTGGGCAAGTGAAAGTATGATTTGTCCTTTGAAAACCATAAATAATTCATTGTGTTTACATTTTTTTAGCGTTATGTTGTTTGATGACATGGAATCATTATTTTCTTTAAAATAGATCTCGATTGATACTCTTTTGTTTAGTGGTAACAAGACAACAAATACATCATTTATATAGATTGACGCCCATAGACTAAAAATTGGGAACATAACTATTTTCAAATGAGTTAACATAGTGTCTTATAATAACCCTTTTTTTCTAAATGACTATATTGGTTGTTCACAGTTATATATGACTACTTGATGGCATGGAATCACTGAGTTGTTGAAAAGAGAGTTTTTTTTATGCTCATTTTCTTTAGTTAAGTATATTATGTAAACACTATTAATTTTGTTGGTATTATTATTTTAGTGAAGGCATTTAGTAGGGAACTCTATGGACAAGTGACGGTAGGATATATTAACTGAACAACATAAATAAATAAGTTTTCCATTATTTTATATAATATTGTGTTGTCTAATGGCATGGAATGATTAGATTCTTGTAAATAGATCTCTATTTATGATATTTTATTTGTGGAAGTGGGAAAATGAAGACTTGATCTTTTGATAACTCAACACACATAGATTAGAGGCTAGGCATATAACCTTTGCCAGGTGAGTTAACACGATGTATCAAAATCACCCCATTTTATGAATGAATATATGTTTTGTCCATTGTTCTTCATGAATAATTGATGCCATGTTATAATTGGCTTATTTTAAATCTATCTTTATTGATGCTCTTTTTTCCACTGGTAGTGGGATAATGAATCCTTGTATTTCGATATCTCAATACACATATATTAGATACATGATGTGAACCTACCCCTTCTTCTAAATGACTATACATTGGGAATTTACGGTTACTTATGACTTTTCATTACATTTTTTTCCCCATGAACTTCAATACATGTCTTTAGATTTTTTATTTATTTTTGTGCATAGTATTGTTTTAATGTATGGACAAGTTCCATAAGTGTTAAAATTGAATGAAGGTAAGTTTTATCCTATGAAAAACATAATGAATTAGTTATTTTCATTTTTTAATTGATTCATGTTGGTTGATATTATGAAATCATTATATTCTTGTAAATTGAGCCCTATTATTTCCCTTTTAAGTTACTTCAAATTAAAGACCTTTAAATTTGGATAAGACATATTGGAATCATGGTCTTTAAAATCATTAGCTTCTTGTTTTAGTTATAAACATTTAAGGGAATTAAACCTATAAATTGGCATTTATATTATATTTTATTAGATATTATTCTATAATATTATGTATGATTATATGAATATTAAAATTATATAGTTATATAATGTTAATTCTATTCACATAATAATAATGTTAATATTATTGGTTTAAAATATAAATAGTATTATAATATTATAATTTATATAGTTATATAATAATAGTTATAATATAGATAGGTTACGTTTTTATTTTGAATTTTAGTTACATATAAGAAAAAATAGTGTGTGTTTTTTCTTTGTTTTTTATAGTTTATGAGAATAATTTTAACATTGGTATGATGTTTTGGATGGAAAAATGTTTTAGGTAGCAAGTTTGTTTTGGAAAGAAATTATTTTTTCCTGAAACTAGATTGTGTATTGGTTTACATGAAATGAAATTGATTGTGTACGATGATTTATTTCTTGAAAACATTATTTCTTATTTTGTTTCTTCTTTTTATTTTAATAAAAAAGCATTATAATTTTTATTTAATTGATAAAAGTGTCATTTCATGTGTGCGTGTGCACTTAAAGTAGGTTTCATAATTTGCATTTTTTTACATTATGATCAACAATTAATGATTTTAAAATTAGAAATTAAAATTATCATTATTATTATTTTTATTTATAATAAACTATAAAATGATCAATATCAAGAAGTGTATGGCATCATTTTTCTAACTCATAATTTAGTTATGTGCACTTCTGTTGCAGCCAATAATTGATGTGTGTCACTAGACTTATTTCCAATATGAAACAACTCTTATATATCCCAAGCTAGATGGTAGATTGTATTGAAGCAAGGGTTTTTTAAGTTACCTAATAACAAAATCATCACTATAAAACTAAAATTTTAAAATTATTGATGACTTAACCATTTAATTGGATTTGTTAAATATTTGAAATTGATTAGTGTTCGAATGAAGGTTTAATTACATATTTTATTATTTCTAGGACAAAAGAATTATTTTTCATAGCTATAATACATTTTGAAATTTTAATTTTATATTATATCAAGTTTTTTATAAATTTATTAAATTTTTATATATATATATATATATATATATATATATATATATATATATATATATATATATATATATATCCTTTGAATGTAGTGAATTTATAGCTAGTCGTTCATGATTCAATTAATTTTTTATTTGAAAAATTAAATTATTGTTAATAATATAACATTTACTAAATAGGGATATCCCATATATATATATATATATATATATATATATATATATATATATATATATATATATATATATATATATATATATATAATGTAGTGAATTTATAACTAGTCATTCATGATTCAATTAATTGCTTATTTGAAAAAGTAAATTGTTGTTAATAATATAATATTTACTAAATAGGGATATCCTTAATTTATTAAAATATGAGGTTGCTTTCATAATTGTTGAAGAATTATTTTGTGTTTCGATTGATTTTGAAATCTTGAATGTGTTAGTATCTTTATGTCTAGTTTTAGGTATTTAAAATACTATTTTTTCTTAATAAAAGCAAATAATTATTTTCATTCATAAAACTAACAACCCAAGAAATTAAATGGTGATAGGTCTGCACTCTGAAAATCTACTTATACATAGAATAATCTCAGTTGGTGATGAGGCTAAGAATTTTGAGAAGGGAAAGGAGAAAGAACCCAAATTGTCTTGGGTAGAATTTCTATCAAGACCAAGGGATTCTAAGCTCCCAACTGGTCATAACCTCATATTCATTCATAAAAGTGCATTAATTCATCTTGTAAATCCTTGATGCCATAGTAGTAATCACAAAATCCTCGTTGGATAACTCTCTTCTAGCATTCTTTTATCGGTATAGGCCAAGGATTGACACTTTTAGCTAATGGGTGGGCAGTAAGTGGAAACATTTGGGATGAAATGGCATGGTAGAATGGAAAAATATTACTTCATTGTCTCTTTATCCTCACTATAGAGTTGTGATAAATATCTAAGAGGAACATGGTATTTAGGGAAAACTTTCCTCTCTCTCAGAAAATGGAAGCCTAGTATGAATTTGGATAGTGATGCTCTTCTAGAAATTCTAATGTGTGTTACCCTACTGAGACTCCCTTAGGAATTTGGAGAGGAAGAAGTTCTTTTGGGTATTAAATGTGCTATTGGATAATTGATGTCTATTGACTGAGTCACCAGGTCCAAGATAAGATTGGTCAAGGCTAGGATCAACATCTATGTCTAGACAAACAAATCGGTTTTAAGGCGCATCCAACTCAAATCTAAATTTAAGAAATAGAATCAAAAGTTTTTTTAAGAAATGGATGAGGTTATCTATAAAGGATGTGACTCCATTGGTAATGTAAAAAGCTTTTTCTCATCCCTTAAGAATAAGATGGAGATGGAGGTGGCTAAGAATCCAATTGAGACTAAGAATAATACACTAGATCCCCTGAAAGTAAATATGGAGGTGGAGGTGGTTGAGAAGCTAGTTAAGATTGGGAATAATCCACTGGATCCCTTTATGACTAAGGTTAATCATGTTGTTGAAAATTAAGCCTCAGATAAATTTCATGATACTCCAACTAGGGACAAAGGAATATCAAGAAATACTAAGGAGGTGAATTTCTCTTCTGGATCCTCAAAAGGGTGCTCAGAACTAATGGTGTCATTTTCTAAAGGATCTATGCAGCTCCATAACACTAAATTGAAAGGTAAAAATAATAATTATAAGGGTCCTAGATCCCATTTAGATACCCCAACTCTAAAGGTTAAAGATCTCTTGAAGGGAAGGTCATCATCAAGCTATGCTAGGATGATCTGTATGACTCCTTCCCCAAGAAATAAGAAGGTTGGAATTACTCACCATCAAAGTTTAACTCTTAGTCAGAACCTATCTAGCAATATTTATATTCCATAAATGAAAGTATAATCTCTAAAGTCACTAACGAAACTGCTTTACCTAAGATGGGGAATTATATTGAGGAAAAAACTATAAAAAGGAAAGGAGAAAAGCAACTTCTAAGGCCACTATAAGGGGAAGGAAAAAAGAAAAAAAATAAGTAAAAACCCCTAGAGTTTGAAAAAATAAAACCTCAAGGAATGCAGAGGATTTGAAGATAATCTAAGCTTATGTAATCTCCATGTTACCTATTCCAATTGGTTAAGGTCACGTGGAACCTGGAAGTGGTATATGTTAGGAATATAAAATGCAAAGTAATATTAATGAAATAAAGACTAAAAATAAAATGAAGAAAACATAATAAAAGAGAGACACATATTTAACATGGTTCACCCAATGAGGGATACATCCACACAAAAACAACTAGTTCTTCTCTTATTTAGTCCAACAAATGAAGGGATAAACCTACAATACATCCACTGCAATCTCTTCTTCACTTACACACAGTGTGTTGCCTTGATTATAATTCCCTCATATCAAAGGAGGGTTACATATTAGGGGAAAAAAATACCAACATAATTTACCTTATTAGATATGCAGTGTGGACCCCCATGACTACCATAGTAGGGGCGTTGCCCCACTACACCCCTTATTCTAAACTGGGCATTTTAATAATATCAGGCTCCACCATCCAACACTATAATAAGTTTATAATTAAATAATGCCTATATATTAATCAAGCAAGATATGATACAACACTAATCATACAAAAAATTAGGCGAAAAGGTCACATGTCATGAGCATAATCATACCAAGGGAAAAGACACATTGGGACAAGTCTAAATAGTGGTCAAAAAATGACCACACCCATAATAAAAACATCACATCAATAATTTGACAGAAAATCAGAGAGAGTAAGGAACATATAAAAATAAAGAGAACAATTAAGAACCTAGGATAAACATAGACATCAAGGGAGGTAGTGGAGATGATGGTTCTTGAGGATTACCATCCCATCCTCTTAGGGTAGGAAGATCCTTGTTGATAGGTAAGGGCTCCTAACCAGTGTTTTTTTGAGCCTCTAATGTATCATCTTGATTTAGTTCAGGAAAGATTGCTAGAGCTTGGCATGAAAACTTGCCTTGGGAGGAAGACCCCAACCTTTGATGTCTCCATCCTAAGATGGGGGAAGAGATCCCTAGCCCATGCAATCACCTTTATATATGGATGAGCCACTCAAACCACCATAATAAGGATAAGACTATCAAGGTGGTGATCGATGAGGAGAATGACTCTTGTGTCTGGTTGTAGATTAGTATCAATATGGCCCACACCCTCATCCTAAGGGAGGCATAGGTGTGTGGGGTCTCAGGAGGTTCATGGATATATACACATGAGGCCTTTCTACATTCATCAAGAAAAAATTAGAAGTGGTTGAGTTCCAGGTGGACCTTGTCTATTTGACTTTGAATCTAAAGAGTAACATTAGATATAAAAGTAATTTTGTTAGTAATAAAAAAACTATGTTCCAAATCTTCATGATTAAAGTAAACATAATTTCTAGCTTTCCACATTTGAAATAATATATTAGCTCAAAAAATATACCAAAATTGGTTTTATTTTTTACCCAACAAAGTTGAGTCCCCTAAGAGAGCCATCTTCCACATGAAGAATTCAAGTCGAAAGGGTTGGGAAAGGGAATGAATCTAGTGCCATGTAGATTGTGCATGAGAGCAAAACCAAAAAAGGTGCTTAACAGTCTCTAGTTTCCATCAAGATAGGAAAAGGGGGTTAGACATGCCTAGATGCTTGATCAAGTTGCCCACAAGTAGGCCTTGATAAAGGAGACACCATAATAAATGAGCTTTTTTGGGTTTAATAATAGTAGACCACATAGTGCTAAAGTGTCGAGCCCAAACCTGATGTCTCGAATGGAGATTCCATCTGAGGTTGAGAATTTCATCTAGAATATGCTAAGGGGATAATAAATAATACCCTAGTCAAGGAGAGTAATAGGTGAAGGGGGTGGCCATAGGCCAATGCTAATCCTTCCACCAAGGATTAAGAGAGTTGACTCCTATTTTATGCAAATACTTGTCAGGTATGGAATCATGAATTTTTACATTAGCCTCTACATCTAAATTATTTAAATGAAATTTATAATGAAGTTGTTTCCAAGTGAGTTAGGATCTATTCTCCTTGCAAAAATTATCACTAATAACCTTCACACCTTTCCTAAAGAGCCTTAACCCTTTAACCTAAGGGACTAAGGCATAGGTAACATTGTGAAAATTTAATCAAGGTGACTACTAGAGGGACTGGGAGTTAATGTAGAGGCTATTCCTGAAACCCTCACCTATCCATTTAAGGTGAGGCTTAATATTTTTCCAATATTTCCATAGAATTTGAATTATAAAGGTACCCTTAATTTTAATAGGCATTATGGTTACGAGTAGAGATTGAAGTCCCAGGTCTTGCCAAGCATTTCTACCACATGGGAGTCCTTGAGAGATACACTAGCATAGAAGAATATTCTAGGATTCATCCCCAGTAAGACATATAATAATCTATTTGACACCAAGAAGGAGGCCTTTGAATTTTAATAACTAGGAGACATAGTCCCCCAGCTTTCTTAGGTTAGCAGCATATGTTCCAAGCAAATTTGTGGAAACCCTTATAACCCTTAGATTTAGCCCATATAAAATCTCTTAGAAGTTTTTTTAATTTAATATAAGTTTCATTGGAAGGGGCCCAACAAGAGGAATAATACACATGAGTATATTCCAAGACTTTAGAGCAATTTAAAAATTTGCTAGCAAGAAAAAGAGGCTTGGTGATCCAAAAAGAGATTTTTTTCTTCAACTCTTTGCACCACATAAGACCATAGTTCATAGGGAGAGCCATGAAAAGAAAAAGGGATTCCAATAAACCTAAATTACACCCCTTGAAGAAGCCACTACCATTTATATCCCACCATCCAAGGAGGTTTTTGCCCCAGAGATTGACAGTAACATTGAGTCTTCCTCCATTGGATAGATGAACCTGAGCCAAACAAAAAATATAGAGACATTACATGGCATTCTTGATAGACTCTTCTTCCTCTTAAAGAGTGAGAAAAGAATCATCTATGAAGTGGCCATTTAAAAGCTATCTATCAAACTGAAGGAGGGAGATACCTTTCACCAAGCCCCTAGAAGTGTAATAATCTAAGAGGTAGTTAAATCCTTTTACTAATAGAATATATAAAGAAGGGCATACAGGGAATCCTTATCAAATATAATGATGAAGTTCAAACCAAGAGGAATGGGTATGATTGATAGTGATACATGCTACAACATCCTAAAAGAGCGTCTTAACACCCTGAATAATTTTGGGGCCAAAACCAAGTGCTTGCAACATGGACAGAATGAAAAGCCACTCAATACGATCATAAGCTTTCTCAAAATAAATCTTGATAAATGGATCCTTTTGATTAAAAATTTGAGCCCATTCTGTACCTTCCTAGATGGCAATTACATTGTCCAGAATGAATATATTCTGAATGAAGCTATTTTTCTCACTCTCGATAATTAAAGGAATAATGTGATTGACTTTGAGGGTTAAATCCTTAACAATAATCTTATAGGAGACATTGAGAAAATTAATAGACCTCTAGTTGGTGATAGTTTCAAGATCACCAACCTTGGGAATAAAATTGAAGTTACCCTGGTTTATAATGGATCCCAAAGATTTGGTTAAAACAACTTCAGAATAAACTTGGTAAAGATCAGGACCAATAGTATCCCAAAGGGTTTCGTATAACTCACATAGAAAACAATCAATTCTTGGGGCTTTGTTAACTAGCATCTACTTAATAGCCTCATGGAGGTTGCTGAGAGATAAGGACCTATCATAGGTAACTCTTTGATAATTGGAAACTTTGTAGGGTACAACCTCGAGGCATTGTTGGAGATCCACCTTCCATTTTAGAGAAGAAGATTGTGATAAGAAAACACCACGGTAATGATGTACAAAAGCTTACAGAATGTCAAGAATTTTGGTAAGCTAATTGTTTCCTTCTTTGACAACTATAATTCTATCATCAACTCTCCTAGAGTAGAGGAAGGCAAATAAATCCTTATAAACTTTGTCTAAAATTTTCAACAAGTTCATACGAGCTCGCAACTTAGCTCCTTTAGCCTTGTGAGTCTCCTCAACTTGGATTTTATGTCTTCAATGTGCCACTTGATTTTGGAGGTGAACATTGAAAGGCAAGTGCTCTAGTTTATGTCAAACTTGGATATATTCATGGCTTGTACCATTTTGCAGATGCCATCTAAAAGAGGCTACTTACTTACCATAGATCCAAAGAAAGGTGGAGATATGAGCAAGAACATTAGACCACCATTGAATCCAACTAATATCTCCCTCTGACTAAGGGGCTATGTTTTTAATTTTGATAATATGCCCCACTATTCTTTCATGATTGAGGTGAGAACTATTGAGATAGAATTACATGGAGGCATGCTTAACTTGATGTGTGGTCCAATCAATATTAAATCAAATAGGGTGATGATTTGATCAAAAGTATGAAGAATGATCAAAACTAGCCTATCATGTACCAAGGTAAAATTAAAAATATTTTGCTCAACCAACAAAGTTTAGTGGAGGTGCTGAAGCACCCTATCTTCTCCCTATCAAAAGTTGGACCAAGTGAACCAACGGGATTCTGAGTTTTTTTTTTTGGTGATGGTTAGGATCAAACACCCCAAGTTTTTTGCATATATAAAACTAGGCTTCATGCTCTCCAATGCACCACTCCATTAGAAGGAATCCTTATTTATCCTCAAATGATTATGCCATGTTAAAATCACCATAAAATATCTAATGCACATTTGGAAGTGAGTTAACTAGCCACCTCTAAAAGACAACCCATTCCACAGTATCATTAGAGGCATACAAATTGACCATCCCAATGATGCAGTTATTAAATTAAAAAAGGTTCCAAACCATCTGGTGGGTGGGGTCCAATCCCTAAGAAATAATATTTTGATCAAGATCTAGAGCCAAAAAAGTGACATCCCCACCATGCCTAGCTTCATGCCCAATAGCCTAACATATGGATCCAGGCCAAATTATTCATGTTGAATTTTGCAGAAAGAAGCTAGAAATCTTGAAATTTTACAAATAAATAATTTTCATGCTACTAAAGAGCTGATAATTGTTCCTAACTGCATACTTACATGGTGGATTAATAAGGCCTCAAACATTCCAATAGTACACAATCATTGGGCATTATCGAGGTGTATGTCATTCTCCTCTGTGAGATCTTCTAGTGTAACAAATTGATTAAACATGAGTTTGTTGGGAAAGAATTCATTGATTATAAATGGTTGTCACTTATGTGCCATATATTATTCCTCTTCAAGAGATGGAGAAGGGCTGAGAGAATGATAGAACACTATTTTGTAGTCTAAGGTGACCAAACTCTGTTATTCCTTTGGAAAACTCACCCTAGGAGAGGGTTGTGATGGTAGTGTTGAAGGTGGCATCTCAACTAGAGAGGCCACTACTTATGAAATACGCATAAGAGGATGAGAAAATTTATTAGGCAAAGCAGTTTTGCCAGTGGAAGTTGAGGTATGGTTATTCCCAATAGGTATGTACGAAGAAGTTTGTGGCATGCCACCACCTTTAGAAGAGTTGTTGATTTTTTCTATTGGTGATGGTAGTCTAACTACCATTATTGCCATTCTATGATTTTGCTTTAGATCCATCCTTTTTATGAGGAATAGGGGTGTATGCACCATCATAAGACATTCTCAGATCATATGTTCTAAGGACTGATACCAAAATCAAGTATTCAGGAGATTGATATACAAAACATGTTAAGAAAAATAGTTAATGCCAATTTGTATATCAATAAAATCTTTCAGATCTTGGGAGAGATCCACTTCAACACAAAGCTTATTTTAGGGATGAGCCATAAAGGACTTGGTATGCTTATGGCATATGAAGCGCCCTATGGGTTTTAGGAGTTAGTCAATAAAACCCCATAAGGGGAGAGGCAAGCCAAGAAATTAAACCCAAATGGGGATTTTTAGTTTTGCTTTCTTTGAGACTTGAAAATATCGAGTCAAGTGATAAAAAATAACCAAAGTGTTGAAAATAAACCAAGGACCATGGTTAATAATGGCTTTGCAGTGCTCTAAGTTTGAAAAATGAAACAAAAAAAATCCCTTGGTAAGGTTTTGGACTCCTTCAAGTTTCACACCATATCCTTGCCAATGGTTGTGAACCCATTTCTCCAAAAGGCTCTTAGGAGGGACACGACCAACATAGTAATAAATCAAAGTAAAATTTTCAAATAAAATATAGGCTTTGCCAAATTAAGGCACATCTAAAACAACATTAGTAATGGAGAGTAGGAATCATCAGCGTTATCTCGTGGAAGACTTTCAGGATGAATTTCCTTGCTTACTTCGAGGCCATGGTTATGCTCACTCACTCCAACTTTCTATCCATCCACGAATGAAGAGATAGAGGTAATGGTTATTTAAGATAGGGTCTCCCCCACCACCTAGAGGGTGAATTACTTATCAAACTTAGTAATGAATGTGAATAAAAGTAATACCCTGCCTAGAACCATGATGATCGATAGTATGATAGAGGCCTAAAGGCTCATCAATGCAGAGTTACAAAAACCTAATATGGGCATGGACCTAGTTGCTATAAAAACTTTTTGGGTTTCTACATTTGGGAATTTAGAGTTCTTCTATTGTGACCTTTGAAGGTTCCTATGTTACATTGATTTTTTTATTGCTTTTTGGCATTTTGGTTGGGGTAGTCTTTCTCCTCCTAAGAGAGCTTTTAATTTTAGTTTTTGGAAAATTAATTGATCTTATTTTATAACCACTTTAATTTTAATTTTTAATGGATGAAAAATATTTCCCTTTGAAAAAAGGTGGTGGTTAGAATATTTATTACTCTACCCACATATGAGTTATTTCAAACATTCTCTAACTACCTTAGCTGTTGTTAATTCCAAGAGTTAGAACAATCCCTTTGAAGTGTTTGACACTTTGTCAAGAGTGGAAGAGGAATCTGTGAAATGTGATTGCATGCAACTGATCTTTAAAGCCATTAGTTGGAACCCAGTTCTGTGCATTCCTAATAAAGTCCTTAAGGAAGCAAAAGAAATGTATGGCAACTCCTTTTTGGGAAAATTTAGGGGAGCAAGGCATGGCATCGAATTAGTCTACAAATGATTGAAAATAAAATGGATTTGGATGGATGAAGTTAGAATTTTTACTCTTGCTAACCATTGTTTATTGTTTTCTTTTGGTTGAAGCGACGATTACAAAAGAATCCTTAATGAAGGGCCATGGTTGATGGGAAGGGCAATCCTCATGATTCAACCTTAGACATTAAACTAGATCTCATTTTAACTTTAATACTGATCAAATCCCAGTATGGCTGGAACTCCTTGGACTTCCTCCTACCTTTTAGATGGACTAGACACTGGAAATCTTCATGTAGAATTTTTCATCTCATTGGTGTCTATTGACCTAGCCCACCCACTCCCATAAAAGGTTAATTTTAGATAGAATTTACATGTTGGTGACCTAGTAACTCAGACACTTTCCAAATTTATTGAGCTTGAGTTCCACCTTAGGCTATTGGAACCATAGGATATTGTATTTGATAGGGATAAAGATATATATTCATGTTTTAGGAAATTTAAACATCATGAGTAACTCATGCACGGTGATTCATGGTGATCTGAGTTTTATTATTGATCCATGATGCTTATAATGATCCTCAAGGGCCCTAGATGTTTGATGTATAAATTTTTGGATCTTACCTCTTAATGAAATTATCCAAAAGGATGGGAACTAAGATGAGTTACATCACATTATAATTTTAAACAATCTCTGGGGTATCTCTCTTATTTTTTTCTTGATGGGTGGTTTTTTCTATTTTTTGGGTCCCCCCATCTTTTTTGGGTTGTTTTTTAGTTAACTTTGTGACCAACCTGTGGAGTGTAGGGACTGGGTCCCTTATGTGCTAAGGATGTTTCTTCCTCTCTAACTCTTGATAGGGGTATTTATTTTGTTGGGCCTTCTTATTTTATGAGCTTTGTTTCCTCTCTAGTTGCCTTAGTTGGGCCTCTTCCTATTTCCTATTATTTTTGTTGGTTCTTCTTTAACTTTTTCTTGGGGAGACCCAGGTTTCCCATTGTATTTAAGTTGGGGTCCACACCAATCAAAAATAAATTTACCTTAATCCGAACAAATAATTATTTTCTTTTGATATTAATGTAAGGTTATATAACTAATTAAAAAATCAAATATTAAATTGTATATTTTATTTAACTATTAAATTTTTAATGTAATTTAACATCTAAATATGATCTTTTAAATATGATAATACAATAAATATTTATTTTATCAATTAATTTAAATAATTAGTAAATATTAAATTTATTTAATTCTATTTGTTATTCTTAATATGTTTTTCTTCATAGGTTGAAATGTCATGTTTTAATTAATCAACCTAACATATCATTTTTAAAAAAACTTTGTATATATATATATATATATATATATATATATTTGGCATGTCAAATATAAATATAAAAATGTGTGCAGCAAACAATAATTTGGTAAATGAAATAATATTAGTAACACTACATTTTACGAAAAAGAAAAAATTAATAAAATATTATTATGATCATACAAAATTTTAAGAGAAAAGAAATAAAATTTTGTTAAACTAAAACTATAAATATTAATTATAATTATTTTGAAATATATAATATATATTTTTAAAGTATAATTTTTTGTACTTAGAAAAAATTAAAATTCAACTTTATAAAGTGTTTTGGGGGGAGGGGATGGGCGTAATTATGTATCTAAGTGAATATACACTCTCTTGAAGTGATACATTATTTTTTTTGGTGTCATTTTTCTCTCTTTATGTTGATGATAATCTCCTTCATATTTGTTTTACTATTGGTACGGTTTTATTTAATTGAATAAAAGTTTTATTTTTATATAATTTTTTTGATATGGATTTAAAATTTTTTGTTTGTAATATTTAGATGAAGAATATTCATATTAGTTGATAAATATTGTTATTGTTATGATAGTTATATTTATAATTATAAATATATATTTTTTAAATTCTGAAAGAAACATTAAAACGAAATATTTTCTGAAAATATTACATTTAAAAATAAGAATTTTAAATAAATTACAAGAAAGATTTTTTATGAATATTATTAAGTTTCAATGTAGAAAATTCAAAAATGAAATAAAATAAAATAATTTTGAGTTGAGCTTTTAACTTCAACAAGATGGAAATAAAATAATTTTGTTGTGTCCCACTTGTACCCATTATTGCATTGAAAGCAGCCTAGACATCATACTTTTATGAAGTAGCTATTGATGCTATCTCCTGTAGTAAATGCTTTATCAACTCTATTATTGCAGAGGTTTGAAATTTATGCTACTGCCTAGTTTCTACAAGCTTGAAAGTTCATTCACCTTTACTGACAAAAAAGTATTTGTAGCCATCGGGAAATTTGACTATTAAATCAACTCTGGTTTTTTATTAGTCACGTGGAACTCTACAAAAATATCGAATGAGTTTTAGTAAAATCAACTCGATAATTTTTTTTTATGGAAAAATTATGCTACCTTTTTTTCCCTCTTCGGATGGATGAAAGGCCACCTAAAATATATAGGTTATGGGAAAGTGGGTGTTATTTTTCATTGTCCTAAATTTTAGATTTTTTTTATAAAATTGTAGAGTCAATAATGGGTATTGAAGTAAAATATTTAAAAATATAATTTCTTTTTTTCAATATATTTATTTTTTATTATGATATAAAAACATATTAAATTTTATTTTATTTTAATTTTGTATATATTTTAAAATTAAAATATTATCAATATATTTTTTGTTTTTTCAATTTTTTATTAAATATAACATTTTATTTTATTTTACTTTCATAATTTCATGTAAAATTATTGTTTTTATATAATAAAATATTTAATCTGTATATATTTTTCATACATTTTATAGATTGAAAAAAATGAATTAAATTTGCAGATTTCTACCCTACAAAGGAAACAAAAATTTCATCATCCTTCTTGGGTCTTGTAAGTGATAATATGTTGCTAAAGGTATTCAATCTTTCCTCCTTATTTTCCTTAAATTATACAAAATTTTGCATTGGGGAATGCCATCTGGGTGATGGGGGATGAAATTGGAATCTATGTTTTCTTAGGTCTGCTCTCGGAGAGGCTAAAGACAAATTGAATCTTGAACCAGCCACACATTTCTTTGTCCTGCATTCAATCTCAAATAGGCAAAATCAAACAGGAAAATCTCAACTCTTCTCCTTGTATGATGAAAATTTGTCCAACTCTTCTGCAAATTTTGAAGTTTTTGCGTATTGATAGTAGTTTGAATGCTAATTCTCATTGTAGTCCACCTCCTGGACCTAGCTTACCAGCTGCTCCTAGACTAGTAACTCGTGATTCTCATTTTTGGGATAGGGCTATGTGGATTCTGGAATGACCACTCAACAGTAAACTAATGGAATTAATTCTTATGCCTAGCTATTGATTCTCCAAATTCGGTGCTTGGAAATAACAGATGGACTGCCCATATTTTTGACCCTTTGTTAGAAACAGATGAGAAGATGGCAACACCATTCAATATCCTAAAATTTAAATGGGCCATTTTGAAGCAACTTATGTTGGAACATAAAGATTATTCAATGAAGATTGAGCATATGCTTTTTAAGAACATAAATGACATGTTAATAATTACCAAATAAATCTTAAATAAAAATACTTTTTGTTTCTAGAACTTTAGTGGAAAATCATCTCAAACATTCCATAGTATATCGAAGGAAAAACCTTCCAATTCCCCATAGCATGTTTGTAAAATAAAAGGCAAGCAACTCAATTTCTAAACCTTGTTGAGTCACATAATGTCTTTTCATTCCAGAACATATCAGTTATCATATATTCAAACATATTCATATACATTGAAAATTATCCAGGCATGAAAACTCAATTATCAGGTAGAATATTCATTTGTTATAGATGTTTTTCAGAATGAATTTAGGTAATTATTTCTGCAAATGAAACAATATGGATCTTTGATAAAAACTTACAAATGTTAACACGGCGAAAATATGATTATAACATAATTTATTCTAATTTTATATCTAAAAAAGAATTTAGAGGGCAATAAAAATATACTATACATACTATCAGTTTCGAGACATTAATGTCATTGCGAAATTTGATCACGTCATCATACCCTAAGGAACAATATATATCAAAAATATATATATATATATATATATATATAAATTAACATATTAGACCTTTGATAACATCTCCCTGCAATGCCTAATGATATAATTTACAAAGACTGGATGTAATTCGCTTCCATTTTTTGGGGCTTCCATTTTTTGGGGAACAAGTTCATATTGGACTTAAAAAATGTGTTGAATTAATTGACATATTTGATCTTGGTTCTCATATATATATATAATTGAGTGTTGCTGATATCAAATGGTTCGGTTTGTTTGATTTGTATAGTGCAATGCTTTCCAATCCCATGAAGCTTTATGTCAAGTTTGTCATTTAAGAATACAAAATATTGTTTTCAATATACATCGTACATTCCTTTCTATGCATCATAATTTTACAATATTTCATGAAGAAGTCTTAGAAGAATATTTGTAAGAAAAAGATTATTGGTATAGGTATGCAATAAACTATTCCATTTCATATTTTATTTTAGCATTTTTTAAATCAAATCTCATAAAAATAAATATTATCATTATGTATGAATGAAAACATAGAGGTTTTACATATATTCATGGATTTCTCAAACTAAAAGATGCACTCAATATCGATACATTAGATTGGGATGATCAAACTGTAATTTTAAATCTAAAAATAAAAATTAACAAATATATATCAGTTTGGAATGCATGTTACAGATTTCACATAAATCAAATGGTTCAACATTTTATTATTGACAATCCCTGTTTGTCGAACACAAAAGATGAAATTTTAATAAATTGTTTTATTTACTATAAAGAGATTTTGAATCATTTTCAAAAGCATACAATTTACACAAAAGAAACAAGACTAAGAAAAAAAAGGAACAACTCTTCAATGTTAATACAAATCACTTTTACAGTTGTATCAATAGTATTCCACAGTGATTGAGAATAACAAATCTTAAAAACACAATCATCCTCCTAATGATGATGATTGAATACTTAATATCTAGCCATACTTTTTATTTGGAGAAAAAATATTAATTTCCAACCTAGTATTTCATGGTAAAGTATATTTTAATTTATTACTAAATAAGCTTTGAAATCACAAAACCAATAGTAAATCTATCACCATATGCAAATAAAATAATTTAAAAATGCAAGCTCATATTAACCATCTTTAAATGCCTTTTGAAAAATTTAATTGGCCTTATTTTTATCGTTATATCAATGCACAATAAGTTTTCCATCTTGTACAAAAACTATCACTTTTTGTAGATCCGATCATTTGTATCATTGAATATTATCAATAAAATATTACATTATGTTTCCCATAGTAAATATAATCATGTTTTTACTTCAACTTTCATTGATGCATACATGGATTGGCCTCCTTTATTAGATCTATTGTCACTCAAACAAGCTGAACTATACTGGTCACATGATAAAAATTGTCATGATGTAAAATGGAAAAAATAGATGTGCAAGATATAGTTCACATCTTTCATAGGTTATTTCTAATTCATTCAAAACATTTTACTTATTATGCATTGTTATATTGCAGTGAACTTATTTTGTACAAAAGTTTTTAAATTATTGTTGCAAACATTGCTTGTTGTACTACAAAATTAGTTGAAAATTGGGAAAGCATGCAAAAATTTTATTAACCATGGCATATTCACCATAGAGTTTTTCAAAATGAAATTTTTTCAAATGATGACATTTTTCGTTACAACTTTGAAAAACTTGAATGGAAAAAAAAACTCAAAACTACATCCTAACAATGATATTCAACTTAATGAGCTTGATATGCTTGGCCTTTATGACTTTGATATATATCATGTTAGATTTATGATCAGAATTGAAATAAACAAAATTGCAACACAATGAATAATGAACACAAATGGATAAATCTGATTTAATCTTTTTGAAGTCTGCTCTTTATAAATATGCTTGTTATTGAATATTGTTATCTTGAACAATGAGGAAGCATTATATATACAAGTGAGAGGAAAGAGACACATCTCTTCAATCTCCCTGTTGGCAAAGAGACACAACACTTCAATCTCCCTGTCAGCCTTCATCAAAAGTTCAAGACGTTGGGCTGGAAGTAGGAGCCCAAAGCTGCTCCTCCAACATCAACACTCCCTCTTAGCTAGGGAGGATACTTCCAGCTACATAAGACATGTTACCTCATCATGATGTCAACCACACTGGATGACATGCATCTGGCTGTCTTAGAGTGTGGAATCAAGGGATTTTGACTCAAACTTCTCTCACAGAGAAGAACTCGTTATCAAGGGATTTCACCTCAAACTTCTCTCTCAGAGAAGAACTCGTTATCAAGGGATTTCACCTTGAACTTCTCTCTCAGAGAAGAGCTCGTTATCAAGGGATTTCACCTCAAACTTCTCTCTTAGAGAAGAACTCGTTATCAATGGATTTCACCTCAAACTTCTCTCACAGAGAAGAGCTCGTTATCAACAAATTACTAATATTGAGACTCTTTCTCAGTTAAGGCTATATTCTCCACTATACCAAGCTTATCTCGAAAGTACACAAACTTTAACTTGGAGAGAGGCTTGGTGAGAATGTCTGCTATTTGCTCATCAGTGATGATATACCTTAACTCAAAGGCTTTTCTCAATACCATATCTCTGATATAATGGTATTTGATTTCAACATGCTTGGTTCTATCATGAAACATTGGATTGATAGAAATCTTCACATAGCTCTGGTTATCACAATGAATGATTGTAGGCTCCATTGATTGTTCAAACAATCCTGTAAGGAGCTTACAAAGCCATACTACTTCCCGAGCTGCCATACAAGCTGCAATATACTCTGCCTCTACTGTACTCAATGCTACAGATGATTGTTTCCTGCTACACTAGGAAATCATAGTAGATCCCAAACTAAAACAACATCCAGAGGTGCTCTTTCGATCAGAGACACATCCTGCCCAATCAGAATCAGTATATCCGTGCAGTTTCAAGTCTACACTAGAATAATATCTCAAGCCATATCCAAATGTGCCATGCAAATATCTTAGGATATGCTTCACTACAAATAGATGTATTTGTCTTGGTTCACACATGAACTGACTAAGTGCACTCACTGCATAGCAAATGTCTAGTTTGGTATTAACTAGATACATCAATGAACCAATCATTTGTCTGTACATGCTAGGATCCACCAGATCTAAACTAGTTGTAGCCTCTTTTAACTTCAACAAAATTGACTCCATCGGTGTAGACATCGGTTTACAATTTATCATACCAAATCTCTTCAATATGTCAATAGAATACTTCCCTTGACTTAGAATGATCTCATCTGGTTTTTGCCATACTTCTAAACCAAGGAAGTAATGTAAGAGATCAAGATCCTTCATTTCAAATTCTGACGATAACTCCTTCTTACATTTGAAAATGAGGTGATCTTCTCCAGTAATAAGAAGATCATCAACATAGAGAACCAAGATTAATGTGTTGCCATCAATTAGCTTGAAGTATAGGTTTGAATCAACATCATTCTTGGAGAAATTCAAGCTCATCAAGTATCGATCAATTCTTTCATACCAAGCACGAGGAGCCTGCTTAAGGCCATACAAAGCCTTCTTCAATTTGCAAACATGAGACTCCTTCCCATGAACCTCAAAACCATTAGGTTGCTCAATATATACGTCTTCCTTGATTACACCATTTAGAAATGTTGTCTTCACATCCATTTGGTGTAATTTCCATCCTTTAAATGCTGCAATAGCAATGATGGTTCTGACGGATGTATAATGAGCAACTGGAGCAAAGATTTCCTCATAATCTACTCCCTCTTTCTGAGAGAATCCTCTAGCCACAAACCTAGCCTTGTACTTCTCAATGCTTCCATCAGCTGCATGCTTGATCTTGAAGAACCACTTAGAAGAAACAACAAATTTTCCTTCAGGTCTAGGTACGATATCCCAAACATCATTCTTAAGGATGGATTGATACTCTTCAGCCATAGCATCTCTCCATACTTGTTGACTAGTAGCTTCCTTAACACTAGAAGGCTCAGACTCAATAATTTGACTCATTAATAACACATAATCTGAGAGCTTATGAGGTCTCTTGCTTTCTCTAAGAGATCTTCGGGGACCTGTATATTTTCCTACCTCTTGCATGTTTTCTTGAGTCCATCGAGGCATTTTTTGTACTATAACAATGTCACTAGGTCCATCAGTTGGTTCCAAAGGCTTAACTGAAACATCATCTTCTTTTGAATCAAAAATCTCCCTCTAAATTTCAGGTGTATGGTCAACTTCCATATCCTGAGGAGACTCTTGGTCTTCATTATCTATCTCCATATGAATGCTCTTAGATCCTTTGAATGCAACATCCTCTTCAAATGTAACATCCCTACTGATCTCAATCAACTTTTGACCTGGAATTTAAATTCTATAGGCTTTTGAAGTTTCACTATAGCCTACAAATATTCCCTTCTTGCCAGAAGGATTTAACTTAGTCCTTTTATCTTTTGGTATGAGAAAATATACTGGACAACCAAAGATCCTCAAATTACTTACTTCCGGCTTTACCCCTGTGAAATTTTCTTCGGGAGTCATGTTCTCTAAAATGTAGTGAGGGCTTCTATTCTAAACATAAACAGTTGTTGTATATGCTTCAGCCAAAGGAAGATTTGTAGATCTTGGTCATGGATCATAGCTTTGGTGGCTTCTACAATAGATCTATTCTTCCTTTCTGCAACACCATTCTGTTGAGGGTTGTAAGGAACACAGAACTCCCTCTTAATCCCCATTTTAGTGCAAAAGTTATGAAATTCATCATAGGTATACTCCCCTCCATTGCCAGATCTCAGAACTTTGATCCTCTTCCTAGATAAGTTCTCTACCTGAGCTTTAAACTCTTTGAACCTCTCAAGTACTTCTTTAGATTTCAAGAAATAAATCCAAGTCTTTCTGCAATGGTGGCTTGTTGCTTAGGCCTGGAGGGATAATATTTGGCAATGTGACCATACTTGTCACACCTAAAGCATTAGATTTTGGAGAGGTCCCTTTTCTTCTTGAAAGCGGGATCACCATCAATTTCATTATCTTTGTTTCTCTTGAAGAATCCTTTCTTCTCATTCTTGCTTTTCTTCTTAAATGATTTAGACAAAAGGACATGAATGTCTTCATTGGTAGAGCTTTGACCAATTCCTCTAGCGACCAATCTAGCCTCTTCTTGAATGCAATCTACCCTCAATCGATCAAACTTGGGAAGTTTCAATCTTGCACTGATTCCTTGAATGTAGGATTCCCATGATGAAGGAAGGCCATTGAGAGCCAGCATCGTCAAGTCTTTGTCATCAACTACATGACCAATTGTAGAGAGCTGATTTCTTAATTCTGAAATCTTCATAAAGTAAACAATAACTATTTCTCCTTTCACCATTTTCACATGATGTAGTTGTTGCTTCAGTGCAAGAGCCCGGCTGGTGTTGTTGATTTCGTACATTTCCTCCAAGGTTTTAAACATGTCCCTTGTTGTCTTCAACTTGGAGACAATCGGAACAATATGATCTTTAATGGAGTCAACCAATATCTTCTTCACCTTGATGTCTTTCTTTTTCCACTACAACTTCTCTTCTTCCTCCAATGGTTTGGGAACTTTGGTTTCCACAAACTCAGCCAAGTCATTTTACTCCAAGGTGAGAATGAATCTAAACCTCCATGATGTGAATTTGGATGCTCCTTCAAGTCTATCCTCAATTTTAAGACTGTTCACCATCTTGACTAAGATAGGGATAGACAAGAGATATAAAAAACAAAAGAGAGTATTGCTGTAATTACAAGTCTGATCATGATCATCTTCAAACCTGCTCTGATACCATGTTAGATTTATGATTAGAATTGAAATAAACAAAATTGCAACACAATGAATAATGAACACAAATGGATAAATCTGATTTAATCTTTTTGAAGTCTGCTCTTTATAAATATGCTTGTTATTGAATATTTTTATCTTGAACAATGAGGAAGCATTATATATACAAGTGAGAGGAAAGAGACACATCTTTTCAATCTCCTTGTTGGCAAAGAGACACAACACTTTAATCTCCATGTGGGCCTTCATCAAAAGTTCAAGATGTTGGGCTGGAAGTAGGAGCCCGAAGCTGCTCCTCCAACATCAACATATCATAACTATAATGATATTAAAATTTTAGATTCCTTATGAAAACAACTTCCTTTACAAAACTAACTCGAGAAAACTTTCATATTTATGAATCCCATTCTTTCGGTTCATTCACTTCATATGCATTATTCTTAAAACAATAATTTTCTCTTAATATTATTATATGCCACTAAAATAAATGTACCACAATGCTTCCATTGAAAATGATTACTTAAAGGTTGTTCTAGTAAAAAAAAATCATAAATTATCAACAAAATATCATTTATATTAACCTTATAATAATTTTACATTTATATTGATTACACCAATATGTATTGAAACATTTAATATTAATGCTCCAATAATAAATTCAAGCCTCTGCATAGCTATTAAATTAATTAAACTATTGGAAAGACAACATTTGTAGTTTTAAAATATTCTTTGTAATATACCCAATACATTTTGATTGATGAAATGAATTTCATAAGATCAAATATATTAACACATTGATTATCATCTTGGAGACCCTTTTCCATAACTAAAAAAGTCCTATTTTGTATTAACATATATTATTCTCATTGGTGATTTAGGTCAACTTCTTCCATTACATGATATACTAGTGTATATTGGAACATCATATGGTTCAACCTTTTAGTGAATGTTTAACATAATTATTACATTGCACACATTTTTTTGGTTAAAAAGGATCCAATCCATACCAAGAAACTTCATAAAATATGTTATTGAATGTACAAGATGCTTAACCACAAATTAAAAAATGGAACCTATTAATGTCTCAAACATATAGCTATTTTTATATTGAATATAAAATCTCATTTTATTTATAAACTCACTTATATGCAATAAATTATTTTGATTCAATACATAACAAAGAATGTTGAAATCATGAATATTTTGTGTCCATGGAGCAATGTAAAAAAAACTCAAGAAATAGAATTTTGGAGATCTTAAAGATGAACAATTAGATACCAAAATTATATTATCAAACAGACAAAAAATTATGTTTAGATAAAATTTGTTGTTTGTGGCTAGTTTAGTCAGTGGTGCTCTTGTCGGAATTCATACTATAGTTTATAACATTGGCACTAAACCATTTGAATTTCTAATATTTTTGGTTGTGCATATGAAAAAATATATAGACCCAACATGGGATCAATAAAATCCATAAAATGTATTAATTCAAGGAAACCTTAAACAACTTCAATTGAAAATAGTTTGGGCTCTGACAATACATAATGTAAATGACAAGGGCCAAGATTGTAAAAGAAAATAATTGATATCGATAACACTGAATATTAAGGCCTAATTTTTACTGCACTATTAAGAGTAATCTCTTTGCAAGGCATTCATATTTCACCTCCTTTCTCTTTTAATCGATATGCAATATTTTACATACATCCATATCAGGAAAAGTTGAGAGTAACATATGTATTCCTTATCAACAATCCTGGTTCATTAATCACAAGGATTTGGCATCCATTCTCTTTGTTTACACTTTCCATACACAACTCAAACATATGGAAGAATGAATCAATTTTTTCCCCTATGTATTATATTTATGCATCACAAAAAGTTCAAGCATATATCTAAAATATTTTATTTGTATTATACTTCCTTTCTCTTTCGAACAATCGACAAGACAATTAGTTCAGACAAGATAATTATTTTAGTCTATCAACATTTACATCGCACCTAGTTTGTGAAATTTCTAGTTTAAAATCAATCTTAAATTTATTAATGTGGAGCTTCCCTCCCGATAATTGATGGAAGTATTAGTGGTTTATGTGCAGGTGACCAAAAAAGGTAACCGCATGTCTTATTTGGCACATAAGTCAATTGAATGGTTTGGGATCTAATAATACATAAATTAAAGTGTCGAGATTAGAAAATAAAACAATTGATATTAGTAATATTGAATGTCAAGACCTAACTTTTACTCTAGTATCAAGAGCATACTCATTGCAAAATCTTTGTATTTTACCTCTTTTCTTTTTAAATGATATGCAATAATGTAACATGGTACATTCAACTAGGTAAAGAGAAGAGAAATGATTGTATTTCTTGTGAGAACCCCCTCTTCATTGATCACAAGTATTTGATATCCATTCTCTTTATTTGCTCTTTCACTTCACAACGCGTATTCATATCGAAGAATAAATTTAAAAAAAATCACCTTTATTTTATATTTTTATTACACAAAAATCACAAGTATCTTTTTAAAACCTCTTCTTTATATTTTACCTCCTTTCTCTTTTGAAACAATTGACGATTCAATTTTTTTTTTTCTAAAACTAATTAATTAATTATTAAGTTTATCACATTTACACTTCACCTCCATAAAATTGGAAGTTTAGATTCTATCTTTAGATTCCTTCCCAATAATTGATGGACCTACTCTTAGTATATGTGCAAAGGACCAACAAAGGCACCCACGTGTCTTAAAAGGCATATAAGTCAATTGAATCGTAATTCTTTAGGTTTCGTTGGACCCACGAAAAGAAGTCGCGGCAATTCCCCGAGACACTCAGTAGTACGAGAATGGCGTGTGTTTTACGTAGAAAGACAGTACCCTGGAACGACCTCTACACGGGTAATCATGTAAAGTAATGTCCATGAAAATGATTTCTGAATAAACATTCAGTTATCCAATTAACTCGAAATATATCATATTGATTATATTAAAAAGGGATATATAAAGCCGTATTAAGATTATTGATAGGCCTAGTTCAGCAGACAATGTTGACATCCACTCTATATTTGTTAAAATTTATACCCACAAACTTCGTGGCTAAATTATTTATGGTGAGGCGCACGCAAGGTTGGTAAATGCTTATTCAAACCCACCAATTTCTAACCGAACTGGCTGTATCATTTCGAATTATAGAAGCCATTCTTCTCTCCACATCAAATCTCCCATCTGCATTTCCCTTTCATCAGACCCATACCTAGCTTTAAAAAGATGGAATACCCAAACCAGGTCGTTTCACCTACCAAAAAGAAAGTTTTTTCAATCACCTGGACATGTCACCTTCGGGACTGATCAATCTCTCCTCTAAATGCTTTCGTATCGTATAATGCAAATAACTAAACTACCAAAACTCATTGGGATAAGCTCAAAATCTTATGAATTTCCCCAACAAATCAGATTAAATCTTTGGGGTAAATTAAATCCTGTGTGAGGTTGAAGCAATCTTTTGACATTGTACCTTCCGAAGCTTCCCCATGACAGCATATTCACCACGTCTGAGGCTTTTGTATAAATATGGATTGTCAGAGATGTCAGCCCATTATCCTCCAAGCTGGTCTGATTGTATGATATAAAGTAAGTCGTACTTATTTTGTCTGCCAAGGAAATCCAACAATGGCAGTAATATCAAAGACTATAATGCTGTGTTTTGTCATGATTGCTATGCTGACTTTTATTGTGGAGGCAAAAACCAGGCATTACGATTTTCACGTAAGTGGGTCTGAACTGTGCATGTTTTATTAACATATATACTTGATTTCTCCGACTGCCATTGTAGCATTGGCTAAGATATGTACAACTTCGGATGGTTTTTCACTTCTGTTGTAGGTAAAAATGAAAAAGTATACACGTCTGTGCCATACAAAGCCCATTGTGACAGTGAATGGGAAGTACCCAGGACCAACATTGTATGCAAGAGAGGGTGACACAGTGTTCGTCAATGTCACAAATCATGTGAAATACAACCTTACCATTCACTGGTAAAAATGACCCTGGATTTCTAAAAGTCTGATTTCTTTTAATTGTACAACTTTGTGTACTGCAGCATGATTTAAGACTTATTGTTGTTTGTGAATTTATATGTGAGCAGGCATGGGATCAGACAATTTAGGACTGGTTGGGCTGATGGGCCTGCATACATTACACAGTGCCCTATTCAAACAGGCCAGAGCTTTCTGTATAACTTTACAATTACTGGGCAAAGAGGCACACTGTTCTACCATGCCCATATTCTCTGGCTACGTGCAACATTATATGGCCCCATTGTCATCTTGCCGAAGAAACATGTACAATATCCTTTCCCCAAGCCTCACAAGGAAGTAACCATAGTTCTGGGTGAGTTTAGCTTGATACAGCTTATGTGACTATTTGAACAATATTTTCTTCAGGAGCTAGAATAGATTTAACACTAGATTTATACAACTTATATGCCATTACATCATTGGTATTTTACATCAAATCTAAATTTATTTCTTCATGAAAATGTTTAAGCATAACTTATGACAACCTTTGTATTTAGGATTACATCTTGATCTGAATCTATCCCTTCATGACATGTGTTCACCATTAGTAATATATAAAAATATATAGGATAATAGAGAAAGTGTATTTATGGATAGACCATGGACAAAGTATTTTTTATTTTATTTTTTAGATTTATTTTTTCATTTTATTTATTTATTTTGGTTAAGGATAACAACTTAATATATATTATTTTATTTATTTATTTTGGTTAAGGATAACAATTTAATATATATTATTATATTTTTTGAAAAGGTAAAAAATAATAAATTTTTATTTATTTCTTTAATTGTTGATCTTCAAATAATATTTTGATTATAATAATTACATTTAATATTTATAATTCACATATCTCATAAGAGATAGACCATATTAACTTCTATCTAAGAACTCTTCTTTGTCTATATTTTCTCTATTCAAATCATATATATAGAGTTAGTACAACATAGATTTAACAACATCCTAAAAGAGTATAAAAATAAAATCAATATTAAATTATAAAATTTTAGTAAATTAATTTTACACATCATCTTTTTATATAATAAATAGATATTTTATTTTAATAAAAAAAATTAACTGAAACCCTACGGTTAAATGGCGCTGCTAGTTTTTAGTACTTTTTAATCAGTTATGATACAAACCCTTGTGTTACCTAGTAAGGTAGCTTATTTCCGTCAATTAGTTTCACCAGATATTTCACAAATAACTTTGGAGCAGATTTTCGATGAAGTTCGGAATTATATCATTAGCACTCGCAATTACATTAAATATATGTATGGTTGAAAATCCGCTATAAAATTATTTCCAAATAAACTCAGCAAATATATACAAATATCTATTTAATCTCTCAAATTCATATAATATTGTTCTTCCAATAAAAGTTATATGAAATGATAAGAGATGCAAAATGTAATGCTGTGTTTTTTTCATGCACAGGGGAATGGTGGAATGCAGACACAGAGGAAGTGATTAATTCGGCAATGAAAACAGGAGGAGCCCCAAACATCTCAGATGCTCACACCATTAATGGGAAACCTGGGCCTCTCTTCAAGTGTTCCTCTAAAGGCAACAATTCTTCCTTATTACTCATACTGCAACATTTCTGAACTTGATCATGAATGTTCATGAAGTTATGTTATTGACATGTCTTGTATTTTTTTGGGTGCAGATACGTATGCTTTAACAGTAGAGCCTGATAAAACCTATCTTCTTCGAATAATCAACGCTGCACTCAATGATGAAGTCTTCTTCAGCGTAGCAAACCACCACCTGAAAGTAGTAGAAGTGGACGCATTATACACCAAACCATTCGAGACCAAGGCAATAGTGATTGCTCCTGGACAAACAACAAATGCTCTGCTTCAAACAAACAAAAAGACCAGAAGATATTTCATGACAGTCCGAGCATTCATGGATGCTCCTGTCACAGTCGACAACATGACCACATCCGCCATACTGCAATACATTGGCACTCCCAATTCTTCCAACCCTGTAATGCCGGCAATTCCCCAGATAAACAATACGGTTTTTTATACAAATTACAGCAATGCCCTCAAAAGCTTGAATTCTGCGCAATATCCTGCAAATGTCCCGCAGACTGTAGACCGCAGTCTGATATTCACAGTGGGGCTTGCATTGGATTCATGCTCAACATGTGTAAACGGCACCCGTGCAGCTGCGTCCATTAACAACGTAAGCTTCGTCATGCCCACAGTTGCCCTTTTGCAAGCGCATTATAAGAATATCAGCGGGGTTTTCACCACAGATTTTCCAGATATTCCTCCGACACCATTCAATTACACAGGCACCCCGCCAAAGAACCTGATGACATCCAAAGGGACCAGACTCACTCGCCTTTCATTCAATTCAAGTGTACAGTTGGTACTTCAGGACACCAGCATTCTCACTGTGGAAAACCATCCCATTCATCTTCATGGCTTCAATTTCTTCGTTGTTGGCAGAGGTTTTGGAAATTACAATCCTAAAACAGACCCTGCCAAATTTAATTTGGTAGATCCTCCAGAGCGTAATACAGTGGGAGTGCCAACAGGCGGGTGGACTGCTCTCCGATTCAGGGCAGACAATCCAGGTGCGTATATCTTACATTAGATTTATTTTAAAATGACATGTCAAACATCATTATATCTTATTATTTCATTTCAGCCTAAATTATTATATACTAATTCTTCTGAGTATAATTTTGATATACAGGGGTATGGTTCATGCATTGTCATCTTGAAGTGCACACAACATGGGGACTGAAGATGGCATTTGTGGTGGAGAACGGAAAGGGACCCAACCAATCCCTATTGCCTCCTCCAAAGGACCTTCCCATGTGCTAAAATCCTTGCAGATTAATAACTTTTGACTCAATATAAAGTTGGAGTAGCAGTCAGATCGGGGATCAGATTTTGGGATTTGCGTGGGAGATTATTAAATAATCAAAAGTTTTCCAATAAAATTTTGTTGCTTAGCATATTCGTGGCAATGACAAAATTAAGTCATTCATGTAAAAGTTAAATTTTAAACTGGTCGATCTTCGACTGTGTAGAGATGTATTGGTCAAGGTTTTACGATCTTATGTCTGTTAATAAATTTCTTGGCTTGATTTTACGTGTTGTTTTGATTAAAAATTATGAGATTGATTAATGATTAAAAATTATGAGTTTGATCTTTTATTCATGCATACAATTATCCGGGGAGTAAAGACCACTTATTACAAGCCTTTGTATGTTTGTTCTTAAGCAAGCAGGCAAGTATCCCGGGAATGAATGAACATCTTTTTTTCAATATAGTCTTAAGAGAGTATAAGGAAGTATAGCACTTACAGCAGTTTATGTCTCAAAGATTTCCAATATTTTATTTCATGATGACGTATTTGAAGGGGACTTAAAGCGAAACGTTATTAATATAGGTGTGTAAAAAATTATTCCATTTCATTTTTAATTTTCCCATTTTATTAAGATTCTTATAAATATATATTATCTCAAATGAATAGAAATATGTAAGTTTTGCACATGTTTATAAATTTTTCTGGTTAAAAGATACTTTTAATATTGGTATATTTGATTGAGAAGATTATACTACAAAGTTTTGACATTTAAAAATATATTTTGAGAAAACGTGAAACCCATTTAATAGTTTTCATAAAAATCAATTGCTTCATTTTTCTTGTTTTGATTATCCATGTTTATTAAATACAACAGAGATGTTTTCAAATAATCATTTTCATCACTATTAAAGCTTTTGAGTCTTGATAAAAGGCATATTAATTGTACAGAAAAAATATGCTTAAAAAAAATGACTCTTCATTGTTAGTACAAAGTGTTTTGAAAATTTTATCAATAATATTCATAGTCATTGAAAATAACCAAACCAAAAAATACAATAGTTCTCATAATAATAATATATTGAATACTCAAAATCCAGCCATGCTACCATTTTGAGAAACTATTCTCATTTCCCACTTATTTTTTCATATGAAGTTGTATTGAAATACTTTGCTAAAAATATTTTGAAAGTAGAAAATTGATTTGAAATCTATCACCATAAGCTTAAAAAAATCATAAAATGCAAGCTCGCATGAACCATCTTCAAATACTTTTCAAAAACTTTCAAGTGACAATTATGTTGATCTTGAAATCAATGCATAAGAATTTTTCCAAACAAAAACTCCTGATTTTCGGTGTTGCCAATCATGTCTCATAAAACATATTAAGATTCTTATAAATATATATTATCACAAATGAATAGAAATATTAAGATTCTTATAAATATATATTACCACAAATGAATATAAATATGTAAGTTTTGCACATGTTTATAGATTTTTCTGGTTAAAATATACTTTTAATATTGATATATTTGATTGGGAAGATTATACTACAAAGATTTGAAATTTAAAAATATATTTTGAGAAAACCATGAAACCCATCTAATAGCTTTCATAAAAATCAATTGGTTCATTTTTTTTGTTTTGATTATCCATGTTTATTAAATACAATCGAGATGTTTTCAAGTAATCCTTTTCATCACTATTAAAAATTTTGAATCTTAATCAAATGCATATTAATTGTATAGAAAAAATATGCTTAAAAAAATTGACTCTTCATTGTTAGTACAAAGTGTTTTGAGAATTTATCGATAACATTTCATAGCCATTGAAAATAACCAAACCAAAAAATATAATAGTTCTCATAATAATAATAATAATAATATATTGAATACTCAAAATCTAGCCATGCTACTACCATTTAGAGAAACAATTCTCATTTCCCACTTGTTTTTTCATGTGAAATTGTATTGAAATACTTTACTAAAAACACTTTGAAAATATAAAATTGATTTGAAATCTATCACCATATACTAAACAAAAAATCAGAAAATGCAAGCTCGTATGAACCATCATCTTATACCTTTCAAAAACTTTTTAAGTGATAGTTATGTTGATCTTGAAATCAATGCATAAGAATTTTTCCATACCATACAGAAACACCTGCTTTTCTCTGTTGCCAACAATGTCTCATAAAATGTTGGAAAGAAAATCTTGCATCATGTTTCCCATATTAAATTTGATTCATTTTTTAGTTCAAACTTCGTTGATGCCTACATGGATTTGCCTCCTCCAATAGATCCACAGTTATTTATAAAAGCCACAAAAGATTTTAGTTAACGTCTTTCCCGTATTTTTTTCTATTCATTCAAAACATACTACTGCCTATGCATTGTTCTTATGGAAATAACTTATTTTGTACAAAACTTTCCAGCAAATATTGGTCCTTCTACTAAAAAAGTAGTTGAAATCTAAGACAACATGCAAACTTCCTACAACTCATGGCATATTCAATGTATATTTTTTTTAAATGAAGTGATTTTATATGATGATTTTTCACATGATGGTATTATTTGTTACAATTTTGAAAATTTTGATGAATAGAAATATTTGTCACAACTACATCCACAAAATGATATTCAACTTAATGAGCTTGATATTCTTGATCATTGTGACTTTGATACACATCATAATAGGAATGATACTAACTTTTCATTTTCCTTTAAGGAAATGATAACTTATTTAAGAACTTAATCGAGAAAGCTACTAAATTTATGAATTTCATTATCCCAAACCTTTGGCATAATATATTATTTGAAGGACAATAAAATGTTCTTGATATTATTATGTGCCACTACAATCAATACATCATAATGCTTCAATTGAAAATGAATATCCAAGGTACTATTGGTATAAAAAAATCATAATTTATCAACAAAATAAGATTTATATTGAACTCACAAGAAACTCACAATAATTTTTCATTATTATTGCTTGCATGACCAGGTATTTTAGCATTTAATATTAATGTTTTAACAATCAATTCAATCCTTCACAAACTTATATAAAAAAAAAACATGGAAAAGGCAAGCACTTGTGGTTTTTCAATAGTCTCTACAATATATCTAATGTGTTTTGATCGATGAGATAAATTTCATAAGACCAAAACTAGTAATACACATTTGTCAATGTTTGTGAGAGGTCTTTCCACTACAAAAAATGACCCATTTCATGCAATATCTATTAGTTTCATTGGTGATTTGGGTTAGATATCTCAAGTTCATGATATACCCTTTGAAATTTAGGATGGAATATTATATGGTTTAACCTTTTGAAAAAAATTAATATTTTTATTACATTGCACACAAGTTAGTTAGTGACATTTTGAGATATGTTATTGAATATACAAAGAGCTGAACCAAACTTTAAGATTGGCATCTATTAATGTCTTGAACAAATAACTATTTGTATTCTTAAAAAAAAATGTTATTTCATTTATCAAGTCACTTGTATGCAAAAAATATACCATGCCCATTGTTTTACACTCAAACAAACATGACTACCACCAAAATAGCATTCATAAAAATTCAATGAAAAATCATGGTCTTATATGAGACACAAAAAATTCTTGAAATGTGTCAATCCGACCATAACTCAAGGCAAGCTTAAACAACTTCTATTGAAAATGTAATGGGATCTAACAATACATAAATTACAAGAGATGACATTGGAAAAGGCGTTAATTGATATTGGTAATATTGAACTATAGGGCCTAACTTTTACGGGACCATCAAAAATATGTTCTTTGTAAGACCTTCATATTTTGCCTCCTTTTTCTTTTGATCGATATGTAAAAATACAAGATGGTGCATACATATATTTTAGCTAAAGAGAAGAGCAACGTTTACATTCCTTATCAGAACTCCCTCTTCTTTGTTTGCTCTTTCCTTTCACAACTCTTAAACATGAAAGAACAAATCAATTTTTTTCTCTTTGCATTATATTCTTACTTGTAAAAATGTCGAGAAGCTTTCTAAAATCTCCTTTATATTTTACTTCCTTTCTCTTTCGAACAATTAAAAAGTCACTTCTTGTGATCTATCGACATTTAAATTCCACATCCTTTATAAAAATCAATCTTAAAATTATATTTAGATATTTTGTCTAAAACAAATGTTAAATAATCCTAAAAAATAAGACAGACTTAAAATGATTTCAGAATAAACATTTATTTTTTTATTTAATTAAAAATAGATCATATTAATTATATTTAAGAGGGATAGATACATGTGTATCAAGAATATCGATAATTCATATAAGCAACCTAATAACCCTGGTTCGACAGACAATGTGGACATCCACTATATATTTATTAAAATATATACCCACAAACTTTACAACTAAATTAGTTTTCGTGGGGCATGCGAAAGGTTAGTAAATGCTTATTCAAAGCCACCAACTATCTAACTAATTGGCTGTGTCTATGGAAGCCATTATTCTATTCACATCAAAATCTCCAATCCACATCGTTCAATCCTTTATATTTATCATACATTTACAAAAACAAATTCCTTAGGAAGTATTAGAGGAGCACTTTGAAGCAAAATACTATCGTTATACATATACAATAAATTGACCCATTTCGTCTTTTGTTTTTCCAAAAATTGTTTGTTCTACTAAAGCTCATATAAATAAATATGCAAATGAAAATATATAGTTTCTGCACATGTTTTTGAATTTTTCTGTTTATGAATTGGAAAGATCAAATTTCAATTATAAATATTAAAATATATTTTAAATATATATAACTTTGAAATGTTAAAATATTATTTTTGACTTTTAACCTACTCGCCCAGTGAGCTGCAGATTTTGAGAGCTGTAGACATTTAATGCAGCCCTCTCAAATTTGAAATCTGGAACCCGTTTGGAGTTTGGGGGGAAATGTTGGGGTAGGTGAGATAGCTATACGTAGTGGTCAATAGAAGACAAAATAGAGGAATGTGAGCAGCTAAAAAAAAAGTGCAGCAAAGAGCATTCCAACGCAATAGCAGTTAGGAAGAAGGGGATGTGCAGCAGAAAATAGAGTAGTAGCAAGAGAATAGACAGCATCACCCTGTAGAGAATAGAACAAGGGAACAAAATAGGGTAGCAGTTTAGAGATTACAATAGTAGCAGTCTGCAATGGGTCCAGAATAGGAGGTAGAGTAGATAAGATGAGAATATGTTTGCTGACAACAGTCAAAAGAAAGTGAAGAAGGATAAGGGGTTTTAATGAGTCATTAGTATACCGTTGTAGTTGTTAGTAGAAGCTAGTATATATATATATATATATATATATGATTTTCAGTCATACTTTCTCTTATTCTGTTTCAATATTTTATATTTTTATTATGTTGCTCGCTGGCTGCTCTATTAGGCCTGCACACATTTATTTTGTTTTTCATCTTTCACAGTCATTATTGTTGTAGTATATTTCTATAAATTGGTATAAAAGTTGTTGGTGAAGAGTAGCCAGATTGTGAGTGCATTCAGACATGACAATAGGAAGTTCAGAGTCTTGACAGCAACCCCTTATGTTTGATGGCAAAAATTATGATGTGTGGAGCATTAAAATGAAAACTATATTTGACTCTCAAGAGCTATAGGAGTTGGTTGAAGCTGGGTGCAATGAGGTTGTAGACATAGTAGCCTTTAATGCCTTAACTCAAAGATAAAAGAATGTGTTGAAGGAGAATAGGAGGAAATATTTCAAAGCATTCAGCTATATATAAATGGTATTAGCTGATGCAATTTTTCCTAAGATAATAGTAATTGTCCATTCCAAGCAAGTACATGATATCTTGAAAAATGCATATCAAGGGAGTGACAAGGTAAAGCTTGTCAAATTACAACTCTTAAGGGACTTTGAGACCCTACAAATGAAGGAGAATGAATCCATCGATGAATTCTTCACAATGACTATAAACATAGTAAATCAAATGAAGACATTTGGTGATAACCTTGAAGATCATAGGGTCATTGAGAAGTATTGAGAAACCTTCCAATTAGATTTGACCCCATAGTGGTTGCTATTAAAGAGTCAAAGGATTTGAGGTAAATAGCGATGGATGAACTAATGGGTTCTTTGCAAACTCATGAACAAAGGTTGAATAGGTTAGCCACATCCTTCCATGAGCAAGCATTCAAGACCAGAGTGAATGTGAAAGGAAGGGGAGAGGATGCAATAATAGAAGAAAAAGAAGAACTTGCAGTAGTCAAGAAGGTGGAAGGCATAGTCATCAAGAGTCACATGGAAGAGGAAAAAAAAGGAGCAACAACACTTATGGAGGAAGATCTACACAAAGGTATGATAAATCTAGCATCCAATGCTATTATTGTAAGAGATATGAACATTGTGCTAGTAAGTGTAGAAAGGAGTATGACATGAATAAACAAAATTCAAATTTCACTCATACACAAGAGGCTAAACCTAATAGGAATGAGAAAGGTGGAAGTTTGTTTATAACATACAACATTGCTGAGCAAAGTGGCAAGGAGACATGGTACTTGGATAGTGGTTGTAGCAACCATATGAATGGGAACAAAGAGATGTTCAACCACATAGATGAGACAATAAAATCAGAAGTGAAGATGGGAAACAATGATAAGGTTCCTATCATGGACAAGGGCAGTGTTTCAATCTACACCAAGCAAGGTGATAAAAAAAAAAATCATGATGTTTATTATGTACTTGAATTGAAACACAACCTTATCAACATTATGCAACTTGTGAAAAAGGTGTACAAGATCATATTTAAGAATGGTGAGTGCATCATCTTTGATGAGAGTGGTTACAATAGAAAGATAGTAAGAGTTAAGATGACTTAATAGAATGTTTTCATTGAGAATGCAAAGTGAGCTCGCATTAATGTTCAAAATAGTGATGGTAGATGAGCCTACTCTTTGGCATCTTAGGTATGGGCATTTAAGCTTTGGAGGGTTGAATCTTCTTCACAAGAAACACATGGTGAAGGGACTGCCGCTTATAGAATCAAACAAGGTATGTGAATGATGCATATTGGGGAAACAATATAGGAGTGTATTTCTCATGGATAAGGCATGGAGAGCTAGAGCTCCTTTGGAATTGATACATTTGAACTTGTGTGGTCCAATGAAGAACCCCTCCCTATCCAAAAATGTCTATTTCATAACCTTCATAGATGACTATAGTCAAAAGATATAGGCGTACTTCTTGAAGAACAAATTGGAAGCATTTGAGACCTTCAAGCAATTCAAAGCCATGGTAGAGAAGCAAAGTGGTCATTACAACAATATTTTGAAGATGGATAGAGGGGGAGAGTATATCTCCGATGAGTTCATGAAATTTTACAAAGATTATGACATAAAAAAATAATTTACATTTAGCTATACACCACAGCAAAATGGTGTGGTTGAGAGGAAGAATAGGACCATCTAAGAGATGGCAAGGAGCATGCTAAAAGCAAAAGGTTTGTCTAATGATTTTTAAGTTAAAGTTATATCAACAACCATGTACTATTTGAACATTTATCTAACAAAGAGTGCTAGGGATATGATTCCTCAAAAAGTATGGAGCAATCGAAAGCCAAGTGTTGAACACCTTAGAGTGTTTGGTTGTGTAGCATATGCACACATGCCCAAGAAAAGAAGAATGTAGTGGGATGAATAAGGTGAGAAGTGTATACTCATAGGGTACAATGATCAATCACGGATATATCGACTATATAATCATATCATTAAAGAGCCCATAATTAGTTAGGATGTTTAATTCATTAAGCATGAAGCTTGGGAAGAGAGACAAAGAGAAAATCATGTGGAAACAAGGGTTGTTGGACCCTTTATTGAATCTGATATAGTAAGTGGTACAGCCACCAAATTTTACGTAGGACTGATTCATCTAGTGGAAGCAGCCATCATGAAGTTCAAGGAGTTGTTCAAGAGTCAACATCTTCCTCCTCCAACTCAAGTCAATATCAAGTAAGGATAAAAATCTTGTAAAAAGTCTATGATCAGTCAAGGTATGATCAAAATAAAAATGAAACTATCAATTATGCACTCTTTCTATTAGTTGATCCAATCTACTTTGAAGACACAGTCAAGGACAACAAGTGCTATAAGGCTATAGATGGAGAGATGCACGTCATAGAGAGAAATGACACATGGGAGTTAGTTGACCTACCAAAAGGAAAAGAGTTCATAAGAGTTAAGTGAGTATACAAGACAAAAACTTCTCACAAAGGCAAGAGAGGCATAAGGCAAGGCTAGTGGTGAAGGGGTGTAAGCAAAGGCTTGGATGTGATTACAATGAAATATTTGCATCCATAACAAGGATAGAAACGGTAAGGACAATCATAGCCATTACTGTCTAATATAAGTGGAAAATGCATCAAATGGATGTGAACTCAACATTTCTGAATAGAGGGCTAGAAGAAGAGGTTTACATGGGATAATCATCCAGATATGAGATTCTCAAACATGAGAACAAAGTGTATAGGATGAAAAAAACATTGTATGGGCTCAAGCAAGCCTCAAGAGTAGGGTACAACCATATAGATTCATATTTGTCGACCGACGATTTTACCAAAAGTGCAAGTGAACCCACACTATACATCAAAACATACAAAGAAGGTTTTTTCTTTATTGTTGTATTGTATGTGGATGATCTAATATTCACTGGTAATGCAAATTAGTCTATTGAAAATTTCAAAACAACCATGAAAATTGAGTTTGAAATGATTGATTTGGTTTTTGAAGTACTTTCTTGGAATAAAAGTCAAACAAATAGATGAAGGCATATTCATATGCCAATCTAAGTATGAAAAATAGGTTTTGAAAAGATTCAAGATGTTGGATAGCAAGCCTATATTCATTCTAGTGGAGATAAGCTTTAAGTTAACAAAGATGATTGCAGCAACAATGTAGACCCACACACTATAAGAGTCTAGTGAGAAGCCTAATGTATTTGACTGCAACAAGGCTAGACATCATGGATGCAGTTAGCTTCATATCTAGATTCATAGAGACGTAAAGGAGACACATTAGCAAGCTAGCAAGAGGATATTGAGGTATATCAATGGAACAAGAGATTATGGTGTTTTGTATGCATCAACAAATGAGTTTTAGCTTGTTGGTTACACGGATAGTGATTGGGCAGGCAGTCTTGATGACCGAAAGAGCACATCTGGATATGTATTTCATCTTAGATCAGGAGTCATATCTTGAGCTTCAAAGAAATAATCGATAGTGTCTCTTTTTATAGTTAAAATGGAGTATATAGTAGCCAATGCAATAGGATATCAAGCTATATGATTGAGAATGATATTCTCTAATTTACATGAGGAGCAACAAGGAGCTTCTATGATCTATTATGACAATGTATCATCCATAGCATTATCAAAGAACCACATGTTTCATAGTAGGAAGAAACACATTACAATTATGTATCATTTCATTCAAGAGTTAGTTGAAAATTATGTCATAGAACTTAGTTTTTACAAGTCTGATCAGTAGCTCGCTGATATTTTTACTAAACCTTTGTTTAAAGACACTTTCATGCATCTAAGAGAAAGATTAGGGGTCATAAATGCAGTAACATTACATCTACATAGTGTTATGGAAGCTCCAAAGTCCTACAACAAAGTTATAGATTTCAGCATGGTAGCTATGGATCTTGATAGTCTAGCTACGGATTTCGTTAGTCTAGCTATGGATTTCAGTAGGTCAGCTACATATTACAATCTAGCTATAAATTTTGTCAATCCAGCTATGGATTTTGATAGGGTAGCTATGAATTATGGTTCAGCTATAGATTTTGACAAGGTAGATATGAATTTCAATAGCCTAGCTACGGATTTCAATAGTCTAGCTAAGGATTCCATCAGAGGAGCTACGAAATTTAGTAATAAAGCTCTGGACATGCATAAAAAGGATGCATAAGCATTTGGGAAGTTAAAAACAAGTTATAAAGAGATTTTAGAGACTGAAAAAAGTTCAGTTGACATGGTCGAAAATAAGGAGTGTTAAAATATTATTTTTGACTTCTCACCTACTCGTCCTATCCGCTGTGGATTTTGACAGCTATAGACATTTAATGCAACCCTTTCAAATTATAGATCTGGACCATGTTTGGATTTTGGGGGAAAATGTTGGGGTAGGTGACACAGTTGTATGCAACGGCAAATAGAAGACAAAACAGAGGAATGTGAGTAGCAGAAGAAAAAAATGTGCAAAAAAGAGCATTCCAACGTAGCAGCAGTCAAAAAGAAGGGAATGTGCAACAGAAAATAGAGCGGCAACATGAAAATATACATCAGCAGCCTGTAGAGAGAATAGAACAGGGGAACAAAACAGGGCAACGGTTTGGAGATTACAACAATAGTAGTCTATAATACGTCCAAAATAGGAGGCAGAGTAGATAAGACAAGAGAATATGTTTGCTGACAGCAGTCAGAAGAAAGCTAAGAAAGATCAAAAGTTTTTATGAGTCATTAGTATACAACAGTAGCTATTAATAGAAGCTTGTAATAAATATTTTAAGTATCAATATTTATGTGTATGTGTGTGTGTAAGATTTTCAATCATAATCTGCCCTACCTTATTTCAGTGTTTTATATTTTTATTTTGTTGCTTATTTGCTACCCTACTGACCCTGTACACATTTCTTTTGTCTTCTCTCCTTCATAGCCATTAGTGCTATAGCATATTTCCAACATAAATTTTTTCATAAAAATCCAACGAAAAATCATTTTATCAATATTCATTAAATACAACAAACATACTTCAATCAATCAATTTGTATTTTTTTTTAAACTATAAGAACTTTAAAATCATGTTCAAAGACAGTAAATACACAAACAAACAATATTCGTCGCTACAAAGTAACCTCCGTCCCCACACCGGCACCCCAGAAAAAAGTAGAATTGTTCTCATAATAAGAAATTAAATACTCGGAATCCATCCGTGGTTCCATTTGAAAAGTAAATGTCGATTTCCAACATATTCTTTCACCCGAAACTGTTTTGAGATATATTATTTCCAAAAACTCATTCCTTAATCTCGTGTTCTTAGAGCGAAAGTTACATCAAATCATATCAAATTATAAGAGATGAAATACATAATGTTATGTTATTTTTTTCCCGAGTGGTACAGGCGAATGGTGGAATGCAGACACAAGCATTAATTAAATCGGCAATGAAAACAGGAGCAGCCCTAAATATTTCAGATACTCACACCATTAATGGGAAACCTGGCCTCTTTTCAATTGTTCTACTGAAGGCAACGATTCTTCCTTATTACTCTCATCGCAGCATTTCTGATTTTGATCATGATTGTTCATCAAGTGATGTTATATACATGAACGTAAAACAGTGGGAGTGCCAATAGGCGGCTGGACTGCTCTCTGATTCAGAGCAGACAATTCAGGTGGATATATCCTACGTTCGATTTAAATATCACTTTTGGGTTCGTTTTCAGGTGAATAAAAATGTTAGAAAAATCAAAAACTATGTGCTCTGTTATCCTTGAAAAATATAGATAACACAAAACAAGGCTTTGTTTTATTGATTAGAATAACAACATATTGAATTACAAAGTGCAGGTGAAACACAAATTAAATTCAACATAAAACATAACTCTCACAATACAAATAAAAAATATTATTTCATTACCAAACTCTGCTGCATACAGTTTGTACTCTAAAATCAGCTGCTGCTCTGTTTTATCTTATGCCCTTTCTACTGCTTCACCTACAGCTGATTTTTTCTCTATTGTGTTGTTGCTGCTCTCTCTTATGCATCTCTCTATGATGTTCTCATTCTTATTTATGATTTTTTTGCTCTCTCTTGCTTTGCTTGAAGCACTATATATACTTGTAAATCTAACTTTCCAGCTAGCTCTGGAATTTTCTACAGCTGAAAATACTCTAGAATGTTGATTATATATCGCTATCCAAAAATGTCTCGATTTCTCTTTGCCATACATTCTAAGATGGTTTGCTGGTTTCTACAGTCTGGAAATATTTTTTTATTTTTTTATTTTTTATATGGAAGTCAATGTTAGAGAAGACAAGATTATATATTATTTTACTCTATCCTTCCCTTAATCTTGACTTCTCATTGACACCCTAATTTCCTCTTAGTCACTCAAAATCTTCCTTAATCAATGTTTTTATACATATAGTTTAATGGGTTCTACATATATAAGAAGGGAGGAGGACTCTCATAGAGAGTTATGTATAATTGGCTCCCCCCACAATCTAGAGTTCTATTCTACATAGATATGGTGGCATAGTTTTTATTGGCACCGTCACCCCAGCCCCACCATATATAAAGATTTAGATTTAGATTAGAGGGAGGAGGAGAGGTGTAGATGTGCACTCTGGTGGGAGTGGGGTTGTTAATGAAGACTGTACCATTATATCTTATAGAATTTAAATTGTGTCCTTATATACATATAGAAGATATATTTTTATGAGTTTTTTTTTTTTTTTTTTGAATTTTTTTAAATTTATTTCTCTACTTTTAACTAGTTCTTTTATAAAGTGATGTTTTATGACTATATGTTTGTTGCATTCATGAAAAATTGAATTTTTTTGATAAAGTTATAGATGATAGATTATCACAAAAAATTGTTGTTTCTTTCTGCTCATCATTCAAATCTAATAATATTTTTCTTATTTAAATGGCTTGATAAGATGTTGAATTTACTTCTATATACTCAGTTTCTATAATAGAAAGTTATATAATAGGTTGTTTCAAATAAGACCACGAAATAACTCTAGACTAAATCTGAATCATATACCTAAATGTACTATTTCTATCATCAATACTACTTGACCAATCACTATTTGTATAACCAACAAAAAATTATTAGATGCAATGTACAAAATTCCATGACCTTTGGTGTTATTGATATATCTTAAGATTCACTTTCTTACTTGTCAATGTGCTCTCTTTGGAGTCTCCATAAATCTAGAGATTAAACTAACTGCATACATAATCTATGGTCTTGTCATTGTTAAATGCATTAAAATTCTAACCATACTCTTATATAATGTTGGATCGACATTGTTACTACAATCATCTTTGCTCAACTTTAAACATGTTGGTACTAGTGTTGATAGAAGTTTATTACTCAACATTTTAAACCTTTTAAAAATATCATTTATATATTTGGATTGAGCTATGAAAATACAATCATTTATTATTTGTTTAAACTCAATATCAAGAAATTATTTTAATAATTCTAAATATGTCATTTCAAATTCTTTCTTCATTTCCAATCTAAACTCCTCTATTTACAAATTTTTATTCCCAATAAAAATTATATCATCTACATATAAGCACACAATTAGAATTACATCTTGATTGTTGACTTTGATGTAGAATGCCAATTCATTGCTACTCTTGCTAAAATCATTGCTCAACATGCATGAATCGATGTGGTTGTACCATGCCCTAGGTGCTTGATTAAGCCCATACAATACTTTACTTAATGTATCTATGCTTTCTTCATGACATAGTATCTCATACCCTAGGGATGTTGCACATATACTTCCTCTTCTAGCACTCAATTTAGGAATGTTGATTTGACATCAATCTAATGCACTTTCCACTTATGTTGTGTCGATATTGCTAAAATAGTTCTTATGGTTTCCATCTTTCCAATAGAAGCAAATCTTTCATTCAAGTCTCTTTTAGGCTGTTGTTTATATCCTTTGACAACCATCCTTGCCTTGTCTATCAATTCTTCCTTATACAGTGGTTTTGGTTTTATGAACTCACTTGACAAAAATAGCTTCTTTTCCTACTAGAAGGTTTACTATCCCCTAAGTTAGATTTTTATCAATTGATTTTATTTCTTATCCATGGCTTTTCACCATTTCCTATCCTTTACAAATTCTTCAAAGTAAATGGGACCAACATCAGAAAATAAAGAAAAATTTACAATTTCATTATCTTAATCAAACCTGGATGCCTCATATATCTCCTTCAAGCATTTTTTTGTCCTTGAAGCATCCCCTGAGTGATGCCACATAGATGATGGAATAGACCTTTCTCCTATATTGGGAGTAGTAGATTGATCAATATCATGTGAGCCATGCCTTACAGGTGATGAAGGTGTTGCTTGAGCGACACCTTGAGAGCAAAGATGATTGTTTTTACTTAGAACATCCATAAGTGGTATTATCGATGAAAAAAGACTCCAATTGGGCATTGATGTTAAATCATTAGTTTTATTCCACACTACATCTTCATCAAAGATGACATCTCTATTGATTATTAGTTCATTTGTGACAAGATTATATAACCTATAAGTTTTGATACCTCACTATATCCAATAAAGCTGCATTCTTCTCTTTTATCATCTAATTTAATCCTTCTTTCTTTAGGGACATGTGCATATGCTACACAACTAAAAACATTTAAATGTTCAACATTTAACCTTTCTTACTTCATGCCTCCTGAGGGGTCATATTACAAACACTTTTTGTGAGGCATATATTTAGTAAATAAACTACACATGTTACATCTTAAGCCCATGATTTATTTGAGAGTCTCTTAGCATTTAACATGCTTCTATCTATTTCTTGAATGGTTTTATTTTCCCCTTATGCAACACCATTATGTTGTTATGTATACCTAGTGGTAAACTATTTCTTAATTTCATTTTCTTTGCAAATAATTTAAAATTTATTTGAGGTATATTCCCCCCCTCTTTTAGTTCTAAAGGCCTTGACATAGTGTCCACTCTATTTTTCAACTAAGGCCCTGAATTATTTGAAGATGTCAAAGGCCTTTGATTTATGATTTGAGATGTCAATACATGCTTTTCTATTAAAATCATCTATGATTGTGATGAAATACTAATTTTTTTTAAGAGAGAAGGTTTGTATAGGACCGCACAAATTTGAATGAATCAATTCAAGTGGAACTCTTATTGTCCATGATTTACCTGATGGAAATGCATTTTTATGTTGCTTTTCCAAAATGCAATGTTCACAAATTTTGTTAGGTTACTCAATCAAAGGCAACACTCTTACCATTTATTTTATATAAAAAACTCGAGCCACTCAAACTCAAGTGATCAAATGTAATATACATAACCTAGATTGATCTATTGTGGTAGTTTTGAATGCATCTAATGATTTAATTTTCATTCTTAAGGGGGTACTTCTTTTCCTTATCATTTTAATAGCTATAATTTGTCTAATGTTACCACTTTTATCAAAAAATAATGCATTCTCCATTTTCAAACTGAACCTTATATCCTTTTTGAATCAACTATCCAATATTAATATAATTAAGTTTAAACCTACAGACATAATATACATCTTGTATTTTTTTTTATCATTGTGCTTGGTGCAAATAGAGATGCATCATTTACCCATAACTGATACTTTATTATTTTTTCTTGTTTTTGCTTTAGATTTTATAGTTTCATCAATATTTTAAAAAAACACAAAAACAAAAACAAAAACAAAACAAACCTTATTTCCACTCATATGGTTGTTACAACCACTAAGTACCAAACCTCAATATTACTTTCTTTTGTTATATTGAAAACAATGAACAAAATTTCATTTTCTCTTTTTTCTTTTTTCCAAAGTTTGCATTATTTTGACCCATATCATATAGCCTTTTATAATATTCACTTGAAAACTGTCTATTTTTTTTCTATGTGAAGTGGTAGTGCTCCTTCTTCCATGTGATCCTAAATAGCAGCGCCTTCCTTATTCATGGCTGCTGGTAGCTCTTCCTCTTCCAAATTTTTTCCGTTTTTATTGTTGGTTCCACTGCCTCTTCCTCTTACTGCAACTTGAAATTTAAAGACTTGCTTAAGAGAAGAGTTAATTTTTCCATTCATTTTTTGTTCATGATTTTGTAAATAACTCATAAGTTTATCAATGGTGTATTCTAGTTAAGTCACTTGACTCTTCTACTGCTACCACAATAAGATCAAATCTTGTAGAAAACTTTCTTAAAACTTTTTCTATTATTCTTTGATCCTCTAATATTTTTCAATTTGATTTAATCTGATTAACTATACTCATAATGCGAGTAAAGAATTCATTTATAGACTCAAATACTTTCATTTGTATATTTTTAAATTCTCTTCTTAATGGTTGTAACTTAACCTGCATTACCTTATTGTTGCCTTTGTATGCTTTTAATAAAATCTCGCATGCTTGTTTGGATCTTGTAACTGATGATATTTGTGAGAAAATAGATTCTTCTATTACCATTTATGTGAAGTAGAAAGCCCTGGCATCCTTCTTTTATTCTCCTTCAACAAATCCTCCTCAACTTATGTGAGTGCATTATATGCATTCTGATCAGCAAACTCATAAAAACCATTTTCAACAAGCACTCATATTTCTTGAGAGTAAAAAATGGTTTCCATTTTAATAATGCCATCAAATAATGATATTTGTGGCCAATTGCTGTCGCTGCTGGTCAACATCAAAACTATACAAAACATACAACCTTGACTGTGATACCAGTTAGTTAAAAAAATCAGAAACTATGTGCTCTATTATCCATGAAAAATACTGCTGTATATTATCAAACAGATAATACAAACATGGCTTTGTTTTATTGATTAGATTAACAACATATTGAATTACAAAGTGCTGATGCAATACAGAATAAATACAGCATAAAATATAGCTCTCAAAATACGAATAAAAACATTATTTCATTACCAAATTTTGTTGCATACAGTTTGTACTCTAAACTCAGCTGCTGCTCTGTTTTATCTTATGCCCTTTCTGTTGTTTTACTTATAGCTGTTCTTTTCTCTATTGCGCTGTTGCTGCTCTCTCTAATGCATCTCTCTATAATGCTCTTATTCTGATATCTGATTTTTTGCTCTCTTTTGCTTTGCTTGAAGAACTATATATACATCTAAATCTAACTTTCCAGGTACTTCTGAAGTTTTCTACGCTGAAAAAACTTATTCATTACATATATCACTGTCTAAAAATGTATAGATTTCTCTTTAGCATACATTCTAGATGGTAGAGGCTGTAAACATCTATTAATTGTTTATTTTTTAGTTTTTTATATGGAAATCACTGCTAGAGAATACAAGATTATATATTTTTCTATTCCAACAAAATATATGTGTTGAAGTGGACTTGGATGCTTCACTATTAGGTTAATGTTCGTAAACATTTAGTGCGTTCGTGTTGAGCGGCGTTAATATACAAGCTTTGGACCAGCATTAATGTAAACACTATACACTTTTGAGTAGTACTTAGTGTTAAGCCGCGTGCTGTGCTGTTTACATTCAGGCTTACCATTTCAGCCTCACTATTGACTGGTGTTTAACATTAAAAAAATGTTTTTTAATATTTTAAATGATAAATTTAATTTTTACCTCCTATAGTTGTCAGTCTTAAAATAAATAATTCATGGATTGACGTAGAATGGTATTGAAGTTAGGCAGATTAACACTCACCAACACCCGGAAGTGTTTAATATCTTTGTAAATAAGTATAGGGTGAATGGATGATGGAACAACACCTATCCATTCCACTTTTATAAAAAAAGTCTTAAAGTATATTTAATTATTATAAATATTTTTAATATATTGATTTGATAAATAAATTAAAAAATATTATTTTTATTATTTTTATTTTAAATCTATTGTATATCATATAGATTATGATAAAATTTTGATATATTAAATTGAATTATTATATTATTGTCTTTTACATGAATTTTTTATTGATAACCTTAATTTAGCTGTACTATTATGTCTATATGAAAATTTATGTCAGTAAACAAATGAAAAGTTCTAAATTCTTTACATTGCCTAATATATCACAATTTTTTAATTTTTTTTTAAAATGAAAAGATTTTTTTGAGATGGCTGCCAAGTAAACATCAAATTTAAAATTGAAGCTACCATACACACATGCTTAAATAAACTCAATTCTAAAATCATATATTTTTTTAATTGACATCTCAAATTATTATATTCTACCAATACTTTTAAATATTATTATAAATTATAACCATCAATTTATTAAAACATTAAACTTTCATTATAAATGAAAATTTAAAAATTTAATTTATGTAGTAATTTTAAAATTTATTTAAAAATATATGGTTGAATAAAAATATTTGTAAAAAAAAATATAAAAATTATATTTTAGATAAATTTATGTAAAATATATATATATATATATATATATTTGTAATTTTTTTTTCAGATTGTTGATAGAATTAATAACTCAACTTCTAGCACATATTATAAATACCTCACTTTATATATTATCAACTAATTAAAAATCAAATTTGTAATGTAGACAGCCTAATTATTAACTCCATCCACTCAAACTAATCTTAAAAATAAGTTTCACAATATTTAAAAATATTATAAAAAATAATTTGATAAGATTATGATCAACCTTTCATTTAAAAAATTCTAAAATTTATTTTTAAAAAAAATAAAAATCATCAAATTTTATACATTAAAAATATATATGTAAAAACAAAAAAAATAAATAAAAAATAAAAAATAAAAATAATTTATATAAAACTATATATAAAATTAAACCTACTTAAATTAAACTTTACGATACAGCCTACATACAGCCGAACCAAAAGAAAGAAAAACATCTTTATGGAGCAATTAGTTTTTACAATATTACCTTTATCGAAACCACTTATAAATTAAATATTTATCTAACAAATCTAAGAAATAAAACGGATTTAAGACGAGTTAAACATTTGAAAACTTTAAAAAGACTGCATCTCAAATAATTTCATTTCAAAAAGTCCGGTTCTGAAAATGATACATTCAGCGTAATACTCGTTGCTAAACTTGATTTATTGTAAAATTCATCTTCTTGTGCCAGCCAATGTCATGGCTTTCACACGTGTCATTTTCTGAAATCATGCCTTTTCTCTGTTCTCTTCGAGAAGTAATTTCTTCACTTCTTTTTGTCCTGTCATTTACTTTGTAAGTCTTTCATTTTCTATGCGAGTATTTTGTCCAAGTGTTTTATAGTTATTAACGTAGCCTGACATAACCATCCCATGGGTTTGCATTCAAACATAACTCATAATTTTTATTTTTATGAATCATAACAGTTTTATAGATGATAACTAAATCTAAGCTATGTTTAGACCAAAAAAGGTTCTAAGCTATGTTTGGGAAAAAAAATCTATAACTAAATCCAAGCTCTGTTTAGACTAAAAAACTAAAAAAGTTCTAAGTTATGTTTAGAATAAAAAAGGTTCCGGTATGTATATATAAAACAACTGTTATGATTTGTAAATATGAAAATTATGTGCTATGTTTGAATGCAAATCCATGGATAATAAATGATGTTATTTAAAAAAGGTTTTAGTAATGGTTGAGTCTTTTTAGGGAGCGTTTTAGTTAACAGTAGTGTTTGTATTTTCAGTTAACATGTTCGCAGGGCCTATTAAATTGATCAAAGTCCAGCGTTCATGGTGGGATTAATATCCATTAAAACTATGTTAAGGAGAAAATAATAGGGTTAAGGCAAATGATAGTGGTTAAGTCAAACGATGGTAGTTAATAAAACGACATTGAGAAGTAAAATGTTAATATCTGTTGACTTGTTATTTGTGCATCTTTCTCCTATTTAAAGAGTATATCGTTTCTTGATTGTCATTAAAGAATCTCTCTAGTACATTGCAAGAGATTGTTTGTCACTACCCGATTCAAGAAGCACGAATAGTAAGAACATACCTAGGGAGGCATTTTACTATACTAGTTGGTAGCTACAATGAAATGCATTGTCTGCATTATTAAATCTAAATTTGAGTTTATTTTATGTTGATTGCATGATAGAATTAATGATTAGTTAGGGCATAATCAAATGTCGTGCAATGCATAGTTTATTGAATATTTTGTGTAATTAGGATATGATACATATAACTTAGTGAACACATATGAATTCAATGCTAATCATTGTTGGATATGCTACATATAAAAGAATTTGAAATATATATGTTTGTATTCTAGCTTTATACCATAAATGATGTTTGGAAATTTTACCTCTGTTGTGTACATATAGTCAAATATAGTTATAACCACCGTCATCTTGATCTCAATAATAGAATACACTCAGGGGTGGGTATGTGCATGGAGTTGGGGGACAATTTTGTGGGCATAACCCATAATGCATACACATTATAACAATAACACATATGCATTACTGAAACTATAAACCCAAAAAAAACCTCATCCTTTTCATTCTTCGCATTTGTGTTTTGTTGATTCCCATTCCTGTTTTGTTGATTCCCATTCATGTTTTGCCCTCAAGCTCGTATTTTCGCCTACAAGATTCATGTTTTTCCCTCCATTTTCCAGATAGATGATGTTCTTGTGAAGAAGAGGTATGTTTTTTATAGATTAAATCAATTTTTTTGATTTTTTTAATTTTTTTATGAATACAAATTGCACCTAGTTTATTTTTTTCATTTTTCTCCGATAGGTCAGCATGCTTCACCTAACCCTCCACATAGTCCTCTACCTAACCTTCCGTCCAACCCTCCTAACCCTCCACCTAACCCTCTGTCTAACCCCCCTGTAGTTCCCCTAGATCCCCCAGGGAACTAAGAGGATATAGTTACTCGCATAGTAGAGAACAAAATTAAAATTAAGAAAATAATTAAGAGAATGAGGGAGCCCACTTCCACAAACACCCACCACACCTATTTGGCCAATAACCTAGAGTTAGTATTAGGTCAAGTTGACTTGATAACGAGTCAAATTAATAGATGGAGGTTATATAAGGATAGTTTTAGAGCTCACTATGCTAACAAATTATCAACATCTAAGGTGAAGAACAAAAATATAACAAAAGATCAAATGTGTGCCTTATTTATCGACCCGACCACTAATGCCTTATTTCCCATAACGACCAAATGTTTCCCAATCCATTGATGCCAACATGATTTGATTAAGGCCAATTTTTGAGAGTGATGGTGGATAGTATTTGATTATCTCCCTTGTAATAATCATGAGGTCCCTTTGTACTTTTTGAATAAAATCTATAGCGAGTTTGTCCTCAATCAAATTCCAAACTACTTTGACTATGGTGAGTTTCAAGGCTGAGAGAAAGGCTTCATGCAGGATCGACAAGGTGCACATTGTACACCTAATTGGTCTGCAAGGATCCCTACCCAAAATCCACTTTATTTGGAGATTCCCTCTATGGTGATAGAGGTTGTTGAGATATACATTTTGCATGTGCTTAGTGTGATTACTAATACACTTGTTCATCATATGAGTAGACTTTCAGAGACAGATGCTTTTGATACTTCAGTTAGTGGTCGTATCAGACCCCACCCATGTAGATGTTGTGGTGCTATATGCACTAGACATTCAGATGATGATGGTGACACTTCAGGGGGCTTGGAGGATATGGTCTTGATTAATGATTTTTTGGCAGACACATTTGGTTTGGATACATTGAGAGTCTCTACACACATGCATGTATCTTTTATACAAATTTAATGTTAAATTTTGAAGTTATATTTACATTTAATTAAAAGGTAAAAATTAATTTACATATTTAAACTGAATAATATATATGTATTTTTTTTGTGTTCGAGGAGGAGTCGTTGCCTTCGACATCACAACTAGGTAGTGGGCCAACCTAGTTTAATACATCTATGCATGTCAGTATGACACCATATACATTTATAGAGGTAAAATTTCAAGTGAATCTTATATACTTTAGATGTATATTCATACACATTAATTGCATCCTTGGTAGATTTTGTGTAAGAAAATATAAAATACCTAATTTATAATTTTTTGGGCTTTTTATTGTTTGATGTATTAACATGGATTGGTGTAACTTATTATAAACTCATCCTCCATTTCAAATATGTTTTCAATAACAAAAATAGTGAGCTAAAAATTTGTTTGATATCCCATTATATGTAGTTTCCATAGTGGGTCAATCCCAATCAGTAGGATTGGATGTACATATATTTATAGAATTCATTTGATAAAAGTTGTTTGGTACAATATATTTCTAACAATTTTTTAATCAAGCATAACATGTCTTCATCAATATGCACACCACTCCTTTCTTTAAATATTGGCCTCATAGCCAAGCACTTGATTCCTTGTTATCCTAATCACATATAGCGGTTCAATCTTTATGATTGATATCCAAAATGGTCATAGCTCGTAATTCAATTCCTATCTTGATTCCATCCAAACATAAAAATTTCATCTCTATCTATGGAGTTATAAATTTAGATGTCATAGCCTCTTGATCCCATTGTACCTAGTCGATTCCATTGGTTTGTTGGGAGAGTGTCCATTAGATTTCATTGGTTTGTTGGGAGAGTGTTGACTATAAACTATAACCTATATGTATGTCATGTCCCCTTTTCAGTTGACATGTTCTGAGTTCATGGTTAGCCTATTATGCGACCCTCGTACGCTGAGAGGATGGTTAGGGGGTCTTGATGGAGATTGGCATGGCTTCATTTAGCAAAATTTTTCTAGTTGGCTTTCGTTTGGGCTCGATTGGACATGTATTGAGGGAGATATTAATATTTGATTGATTTAATCAAATATTAATTATTTGGTCTAATTTTAAATTAGAAAGCCTAATTCTAATTTAAGAAAAGCCTAATTAGGGAAAGCATATCTTTGGAGGGTATAAGGGTTTCTCATGGAGGCCATTATTGATTATGCATTGATTATTGATTTTGATATTGAAAGAAATTCTTCTGTGAAGACTGAGCCAAGGGTTCCAGGATTCCATTTGCAGTGGAGAACATCAAATCTTCATTATGTGCGATTCAGAGGCTATGAGATATCAGCTGATCTATTGCCAAATTGAGAGATAGCTCCATACAGAAGTTGTCACAGAGGTATACAGATTTGAGAGGTAACTTCATCCAGAAGTTGTCACAGAGCTTTCCAGGTATTTATTTTATTAGGTTTTTGATCCAATAAGTTATACAGATATAGATCTTCTGTATTAGAATCGTATATTCTTGAGATCAGGTTGTTCATCTATCAGAGGTTGAAACAAACAGGTGGGTGGTCGTACTAAGTCCGTACAGGTCCGTACAGATCCGCTCAGGCACCGACCTCGGCAGACAGAGATCCCCACTGAATGACATCGGCTGACTGAAGACCAATGTCGGCAGAGAATGACCCACAGAGACTGACGTCGATAGTATATCGACCGATGCCGGTGACTGTGTGTTCGACACAGTAGGCCGAGACGAGACAGAATTTAGGTTTCATTTCCAGATTGGCAGAAGATCAGGGTTTTAAGACCGGATGTTAATATTCTTTTATTTGTATGAGAGAAGACTGTAATTGTAATTATTTGAACGAGTGATAAGATATTTGATTAGCAGATAAGAGATATATTGTGATTTATTTATATTTATTTGAAATTATCTTACAAAATTGTATCTTGTTTAGAGCTTTTGTGTTCTATATTCCCTGTTTGAAGGGGATATTATAGTTGTTCAGAGCTTTTGTAGGAGAAAAAGGAGCCCTAAGTAAGGGACATTACAGTGGTATCAGAGCTTTTGCAGGAAAAAAAGGAGCCCCTAAGTAAGGGACATTACAGTGGTATCAGAGCTAAATCCTGCCATCCTGAGGGTGTGACAATCTTATGCAGCCACAAGAGTTGGGACCACACAGGTATACCACACGCAGTAGAGCCTTGCTTGAAGGTACCCAATTGTTAGAGCAGCAGTGGATTATCATGAGTGACAGACGTGAGGGTAGCCCACCCAGGGGCCACAGGTATGATGCTGATCAGGACACCAGAGAATTTCACCATGTTATGATGACAAGCCAACAACAGATGAATCAGACACTATAGGCACTTATGACTATGATAAGGGGGATGAATGCACCTGATAGACAGAATGGGGAACAAGGAGATAACATGAGTGCTACTATTAATTAGAGACCCCAACAGACCCATTCTAGGACCACTGATAGACCTTCACGGCCTACGTTTATACAGGATGAACCAGAGGCTCCAGCAGAAGAGGCGGCAGGTGATTTCCTATTTACAGATACCCTCATGGTTGCAACTGATGAGTGGAACTTATTAGATCCTCATGTTCAGGAGAAGATGTCCTTTGATCGTTTTGTTACTCTGAGGAGAGAGCACTACAGATTAGTTAGACAGGACAGGAGGCCTAGAGTTCAATTTAGTGAGCTGAAGAAGGCTACTGGTAAGCTTTCTTTGACTACTTTTGACGACAGCGGCAAGATGACAGCTCAAGCATGGGTTCATAAGCTTGACACCTTTTTGGCATTGAGACCAATGTCAGAGATAGAGGCCATAAAATACGCCACTTTGCACTTGGATGGAGTAGCACATGATTGGTGGTACCATGGTATGGTAACACTTCAGCATAACCAGGTGACAGAGTACCATGACTTTGTGGATAGATTGGTTGAGCAGTTTGACAGGAAAGACCCCAAGGTTTACTTCCAAGATCTGGCACAGTTGAGACAAATAGGTAACTTGGAGTCTTTCATTGGTGAGTTTCAGAGATTGGCAGTCATGGTGCCCAATATTTCTGAGTGTAGATTGGTAGTTCTCTTCATCGAGGGATTGACAGAGCCATTGAGAGGTTGGATCAAAGCCTTTGATCCTCCTTCATTACAAGTAGCTATGAAGAAGGTGCGTAGTATGGATATGGCAGCCCCATCCCATAAATTTAACTCTAAAAGGTACTTCTTCATCTAGAGACCATAAGTGCTCCAATGCAGATACAGAGAGACTGGATTTTAACATAGATAAATCAAGTGTTAAGAATGATTCAAAGGCCAATCCAACAGCACCACATTTGGATCGTGAGGCGCTTAACGATTTACGTAGGAAGAAGCTTTACTTCTATTGCAAAGGTCCATATGATATTCATCACGATTGTCCTTTGAGGCCTAAGGGCAAGGCGAATCGTGTGATGTGGGCATATTATGAGGATTTGGATTCAGAGGATTCCAAACAGCAGAATAGTTCTGAGGGGGTAGAGGCTGAGGCTTCAGGGCCTAAGGTAGAGACAGAGTTAGAGCTTCACATACATGAGGCACGCCTATCCAGCATTCAGTCGGATGAGTCATTCAGACTCCGTGGAGTTTTAATAGGGTAGAAGGTTATCAGCCTTCTTGATACAAGAGCCACACATAATTTCATAGATGCTAGATTTATGGAGAAGCGTGGAATCACTACCAAAGATTTTGAGGGCATCAGAGTTAAGGTAGCCGATGGTCACACTCTTAGGTGTGAGCGTATGATTAGAGACCTCCCATTGCACTTGAACAACTATGAGTTCAAGGCTAATTATTATGTGGTAGACATGGGGGACATAGACTTAGTCTTGGGTATGAATTGGCTTCATTCATTTGAGGAAGTTACTCTTTGTCTCAAGGACATGGAGGTTCTCTTTGATGTTGATGGGAAGACACATATTCTTAAGGCAATACGGGGCAGCAGTTTCAGCTATATGTTTTTTCATCAGATGGAGATGCCTATACCACATGACATGATAGAGTGCGATGACGAGTGCACATTGGCACCAACACAGGGGAGATATGAGGACGAGCTTGGTCTTGAGGTGAGTGCAGTTCAGGAATTATCACAGGTGGTAGGGACTCAGCTTTCTGTTATAGTTGGGTCACAGGTTGATATGACTCTTTCTAGCCTTTACAATCCAGATTTAGATATTATTCAGGTACAGAGTTTGCTTGAGTTGCTTGTTGATTTTCATTTATGGATTGGATGTGGGGGTGCTTATCTTAGTACTAGGGATGGACATGGCATGGAGTTTGCATTGATTGATAGCAGAGCAGATCATGACTACATTTGGGATCTAGGTGGATTAATGGGTGTATCATGCAGCGATTGCTTGAGGGAAAGCAATTTCAGGAGGGGCAGATCGTCATGTCCCCTTTTCAGTTGACATGTTCTGAGTTCATGGTTAGCCTATTATGCGACCCTCATAGGCTGAGAGGATGGTTAGGGGGTCTTGATGGAGATTGGCGTGGCTTCGTTTAGCAGAATTTTTCTAGTTGGCTTTCGTTTGGGCTCGATTGGACATGTATTGAGGGAGATATTAATATTTGATTGATTTAATCAAATATTAATTATTTGGTCTAATTTTAAATTAGAAATCCTAATTCTAATTTAAGAAAACCCTAATTAGGGCAAGCATATCTTTTGAGGGTATAAGGGTTTCTCATGGAGGCCATTATTGATTATGCATTGATTATTGATTTTGATATTGAAAGAAATTCTTCTGTGAATACTGAGCCAAGGGTTCCAGGATTCCATTTGCAGTGGAGAACGTCAACTCTTCATTGTGTGGGATTCAGAGGCTGTGAGATATCAGCTGATCTATTGCCAAATTGAGAGATAGCTTCATACAGAAGTTATCACAGAGGTATACAGATTTGAGAGGTAACTTCATCTAGAAGTTGTCACAGAGCTTTCCAGTTATTTATTTTATTAGGTTTTTGATCCAATAAGTTATACAGATATAGATCTTCTGTATTAGAATCATATATTCTTGAGATCAGGTTGTTCAGCTGTCAGAGGTTGAAACAGACAGGTGGGCAGCCGTACTAAGTCCGTACAGGTCCGTACAAATCCACTCAGGCACCGACCTCGGTAGACAGAGATCCCTAGTGACCGACATCGGCCGACTGAAGACTGATGTTGGTAGAGAAGGACCCACAAAGACCGACGTCGGTAGTATATCGACCGACGCCGGCGACTGTGTGTTCGACACAGCAGGCTGAGATGAGACAAAATTTAGGTTTCATTTCCAGATTGGCAGAAGATCAGGGTTTTAAGACCGGATGTTAATATTCTTTTATTTGTATGAGAGAAGACTGTAATTGTAATTATCTGAACAAGTGATAAGATATTTGATTAGCAGATAAGAGATATATTGTGATTTATTTATATTTATTTGAAATTATCTTACAAAATTGTATCTTGTTCAAAGCTTTTGTGTTCTATATTCCCAGTTTGAAGGGGATATTACAGTTGTTCAGAGCTTTTATAGGAGAAAAAAGGAGCCCTAAGTAAGGGACATTACAGTGGTATCAGAGCTTTTGCAGGAAAAAAAGGAGCCCCTAAGTAAGGGACATTACAATGTATATGAAATAGGCCTTGTGTTTTATTATTTTCAAAATATTAGAGTTATATTCCTAAATAATAAAGGTGTTGAGAAATGTAAATCAGTAAATAAATATATAGGAATTAACCTACTGATTTGTGTAAGTAGATTTTAATTTTGCCTTTTCTAAATATAGTAAGAAATGAGAGAGATTAGAACTTAGGTTATTCTAATTGATATAGATTGAGACAAGGTCTAATACTAGAGGAGAAGGATAGAGAAATGGTCAAAAATAAATCCTTGGACTTTATTTTTGGATTGGATAGGAGCATCAAAAACAAGACACCCTATTTTTCGGCACTGTAGTCATATTCTAGTGTTGTTGTCCTAAGGATGAAAGCTTTATGGGTTCTATTCAGAATGCTTGTGTTACTCAATCACTAAAATTTTAGAGTCTAGGACTTCATGGAGTTCTCTATGTCCCTATTTTGATCTTCAAAACCCTTAAGAGCTCTTGGTACTTGAACTTGAATGCAAACTTGGGAAAGAGAGAGAAGGGCTTAGTGTGTAAAGGATATGTTGGATGCACTTCACACTCTATCTGTGGGCACACTGTCTACATACCAATACTCTGAAGAGGGATCAAGCTAATGTAGTTCTCCCATTGAAGTGCTTGGTGCAATTTATGTATGATCAATACAACTAGAATGCAAAATTGGATGTAATTCAACTAGTTATGGACTGGTGCAATGACTTGAATAGGCTTTCAATAAGATTGGAAGGTTGTATGCAAAGAATGAGGAGTGATTGATTCTACTTGTTTGTATTCTTGAATCTCTCTAGTAAATGAGTGTCCACCCTTCTAAATGGACTTTGAATGGCATTTTATAGGGGAATTAATGATCATGGGTTAAATGAATTTGCATTAGGTTGATAAGGAAAAGGATAAGGATCCAAAATAATCTGATCATTGAAGGCCAAAATGAACTTGGATAACAGTGCTAAAAATAAGACACCCTAGGTTGCAATGCTCCTATCTTATTTGGGCACTATTGTCCTAAGGGGATGATATGTGAGGGGATGGTTCTGGGCCTAAAAGGGCTACTTGGGTCTGAAAGGGATACGTTTAGAAAGATATGGATGACTGGGGATTAGTGAAATAAGTAGCCTAGAAGGGTTGTGTGAGCCAACAAGAGGACCTATAGATTAGGTCTCTTAGCCATACCAAAGTTGTACAATTTCACATTTTACATGACTACATTTTCCCCTCCTTTATTCTAGTGATGTAGCAAAGCAAAATACTAGGATAAAGGAAAATAAGAATACCTAAACTTACCTGTAAAGGTGAAGCTCATGAAGCTATGTGATGTTAGATGTGCATAGAGAGAGCACACTATGAATTGTGAATCTACAATGAAAACATAAAGTAGATCAGTTCTTACTAGATATGCTATATCTAAAATAAGAATGTATAAAAGCTGAGTAAGAGGAAGAGAAAGGTATGAATACACCTCACTAGGTACATAAACCAATATAAAACCTATTGTCATGGTAGAATGTGTTGGATAATGTCGAGTGTGTGTTGAATCAAGATTAATAATATGAATGGAGTTGAGTGCTCAATTCCTTGAAAAGTGGCTCAAGAATACAAAGGCTGGCCCTTTGGCTCCATCATCGCTAACTATGTGAATCTAATGAATCATGCATGTGTTAATTGTTGTTTGGATTGTGTGTCCAATCCCTCTGAATAGGTGGCTTAAGAATACAAAGGTTAGCTAGACCTTTGGCTCCATTGTTGCTCCATGAAGTGAAGCTATGAAGTAATACTAGTATAAAATGGATGCCATATGAGATGGCTCATAAATCCCATGGATGTGTTATGAATTTGACAATGTGGTGTGGATAGCTTGAATAGATGCTAGAAACTAGACCACTCTTGGCCATTTTGAAAGATGGAGGTTAGGCTTCTATGAAAGCCTCTCTGAAACTGATGCAAAATACTTATGTGAAAGCCAACTTGGGAACTTGAGTACTCTAAAAGACAAACTTATATGAAATTCTAAATCTAAATGTGATGCCAACCACCTACAGATGAAATAAGGCATGCAAGTATTAAGAATGTCTAGGTATAAATTGAACTTAGAAAGAAAAGAATATCAATGTGTCACACACATTTCCCCCAATCAATAATGTCTGGAACATGGTTTATAATATGTAAGTTATGCCAACTACTTAATCTAAATTGAAAGTAAGAACCATCATGTCATGCATGATAACCTACTATATCTAAACAAAGTGTACTAAAATTATTGAATCTAACTGATTTGGAAGTGCAAAAATTATCCCTGAATTGAAAATTTTGTCTATTTATGGAAACCCTAAGTGTTTTCCTACCTAGATAGGAGAACCAAAATATGGACACCCCTATGTTTGGCATTGTAGTCCTACTTTGGCACTGTTGTCCTGAGCCAAATCTAATGACTAGTATGCCTGGTCTGATGTTTGGATTCTAAACTAGGTGATCTGAATACTATTGTTTTGAATGTTAAGAGGTTTGATCTCTATGACAAATCCCTATTTGATTCCCCCTCTTCTAAGGGTAGGAATGATGAACCTGCCATGATTACCCTCAGAAGAAAAGGAGTCTTGTAAGTGTGCTAAGTTGTATAGATGAAAGATATAACATTGAATCTTTGATAATATATTTCAAGATATAACAATATTTTAATTGATAGATTTTTAGACCAACAGGGGTATGCCTAAATATATATAACAATGTAAGAGCATGTGCATAATACTAAACTGGATTGGTAATGTTAGATATTAGTTTTTAGTTGTTAGTAATCATGGAGGGATGTAGCATGATGTCCATCATGGCTTCTAAGAAGTAAGATAAATGCATGATTGAAATCATGGAATTGCACATAGTGGAGACCAAATAAGAAAAAAAGTATATGAAGCAATAATCAAGAAGTATACAAGGGTGGCCAAGGGGCCACACAAACAAGGGACATGGACACATGTCACTCAAACTAGAAGACAAGCATGGAAGGCATGTTCAAATTATGCATACACATACAAGTGGAAGAAGCAAAGTTGGCACAAGGGCCACAAGCATATGAAAGAGTAAAAACAAAGGACATTGGAAAATGTCCTAAGGCACACACATGAATAGAAGCAAAGGACATTGGAAAATGTCCTAAGACTTAAGAAGGAGACAAGCAAGAATTGAAAAGTGCAATCACATAAGCTATGCTAAGCAAGGAATGAAAGCAAAAGTAAGAACTCAAAGATACAAACACATCTAACTAATCAAATAAATGTGAGAGTATGCAAGACATGTGTAGTACAAGACTAGGTATATGTTAAGAAATACACAAGTGCTAAGTACTAGTGAAATGTCAATGTAGTAATCTATGTAATCTAGTAAGAAATGTGCATCAGTATGATAACTCAGAGTGTGTAGTGTAGGAATGACATAACCTAGATGGTGTAGTCATGTAGAAGATGCCCCCAGTGGGTGTGTATATCAATGTATGTCTCGAATGTAGAAGTAGGAATTCCCCCTCAATGGGTAAAATGAGGCCATCAAATAGCTATATGTCATTGCACACATTCAAAGAAGATCAAGTGAAGCATGGTAATGTAGATAAATCAACATACAATAGCTTGAGACAATAAATGTAAGTCCTAGCATGATAGTAGTAATGTAAACATGGATGATGCATACAATTAGAAATATTTTTGGTGTTTTTGTAATATTTTTAATGTTTTTATATTTTGAAGTGTTATATTGTTTTTGTATTTTTGACAATATTTGAACTATGTATAATTAAGTAGGAGATAATATCTACAATCAATGCTGGAAATAATTGATACTAATCAATGAGTCTCAGATGAGACTCCCTATCATGGTATCTTGTATCAAATAATGAGATCTTGCATGATCATGAGGTATGATGGAGTGTTTGAGATTGTGCAACTAATTTCTGTGTACGTTGTAACTATTCTAAAATCTCTAAAGTGGAAACTAAATGTGGGGTCCCCCTATGACTCTGAGAAGTGGATGTAATTATAGGGCTCTTAGGGACCCATCTGAAAGAAGGAGAAGAAGCTTTATGAACAGGTGCTCTCTATGTAGCTATATGAGACCACAATGTCACTACTCTAGGTGTGAACACTATAGCTAGAAGCTATCTAGAATTTTAAAATTGTGGGGGTGTATGAACCCTATGTACTAGTGATGGATGTTGTAACTATGGCTAGATCAAAAGTGGAATCTATACTAAAATTGGAGGAGAAGCTAAAATCAATGGGAGAATTAGAGCTGGTGACTAGAAGGTGGTAGATGGTTTTGATGTGGGGAGTGGTGACTCATAAGGAACTCTACCAACTATAATAACCTAATTAGCATGAATGAACTTCATGCATCCATGAACTATATAGGGTATCACCTTTGAATCCATGGTCAACCAAGTAATATGTCAAAAACTCCTACGCTAAGAACTATAGTGAATGGGGTGGCCACATGTGTAGGAACAACCTATAGTGGAAGTACTATCTCACCCAATGAACTCTGAATATGCCCACTACAACCATTTATAATTGTGTTTGTTGGAGTGATATCCTGCTCTGAATAATCCAAATGCTAAAGTAGTGTGAAGGTGCATATGTTAAGATTGGAACCATTGTCAATGAGTATACTATGAATAATTTGATTATGAATATGTGCTCTAATAAAAAGTGCATTATAGCCTGGATTATCCTCCACAATATCCTAATCTAAAAAGTATATCAAAGGACTAGCTAGAACTCTAGACTCATACACACCTATCATACCTCTCAAAGGATGTGCCTCAACTGAAGGTGTCTGGTATGTAACTGGTGGAGGATGTGTATGGTATGTATGATGAACACTTGATGTGTCCTATTTCTCTTGTTTTGATTGCAATGGAAATGGATGTAAAAATATTTTCAAAACTTTATCTTATGTTGGATTTATCTTTCGAGGCTCAACTAAAGTGCCCAAATAAAGTAGATTATCATCTATCAAGTCATGTATCTTATGTTTCAAATTGATGCATCTATTTGTGGTGTGGTGTAGTGCCCTATGGAAATCTCAAAATGCATATTGATCATATCTTCATGGAAGAAGTTTTGTTGTATTTGCTTCCTAAATAGGAGGGAGAGTGATGAGGTTACATTCCAATTACTACTATAAAACCTTGGCTAGAGAAATTGGTAGATTGGTAAATGCCTGATGAGGAGGTGTTGATAGAACCACATGCTGAGGGGGATTTGAAGCTACATTAACTGTTGGTTGATTTTGATTCTTATTATCATTTATTTTAAATTTGTATCGGACATTGTTATTACTCTTATTTGGTGTGTCTGGGATACTTGAATACTTCAGTTTGCCCATTGAAATTAGCATGACTTCTCTTCCCTTGAGTGTATGACATAATTTAGTGAAGGATGAATAGAATAGATTCATGCAGTGCTGGTAGAAGGATATGTTTGAAGATGTCTATAGCTATTGATCAGCCATGGGGCTAGTTAACTTAGCCAGAATAGTTTTGTATCTAAGAACATAATCTGTGAGAGGCTCATTTGACCTCTGTTTCTATTGTGTAATCTATGCATATGAGACCTTATCACCAATGTTGATACTAGAAAATGCTAAGAAAATATTTCCTAAAGGATTGAATGCTGTGACCAACTAATTTGGTAGACTATAAAACCACTTTAAAGCATAATCCTTTAGGCTCCATGAATTTTTTTTTGTAAGTAGTCAGTCATTGGGTACATAATCCAAACATGCTACATGAAAATCTCTCAAATGTATCTCTGGATCACCCTTGCCATCATAAAGAGTAAGCTTGGGTTGAAAAAATCCTTGTGTCAATGGTGTAGAAGCAATGTGATGTGGTAATGGTGTATGCAAAAGAGTAAAATAATCCAATGCCTATATAGGTCTAGTGGTACCTTGCTCAAGATGTTGCACCTTGGATTGAAGAGATCATATCTCTTGCATAAGGGCTACGACATCAGAATATAGGGATGTCCTATCTATAGCTAGTGGCATAGAAGAAGGTTGGGTTGCTATAGGGGTGGTTGAGACATAGTTGCACCCATAGTGTCATTTGCAACTAGTTTCTTTATATGACTAGAAGAGTCAACTTGCTTGGCCTTTTTTATTTCCATGATGGATTGAAAAATTAGTGTATGATCTTTAGGTTGTTCCTTAATTTTTTCTCTAAAATTTTGTAAAACCAAATCTTTGTATAGGACAACTTCATTATCAACAATAGGTGGAAGTGGAACGGTAGTCCAATGTGGTGGAGCATGAGCATTTGTATGTACCTCATCATTATTTTTTTCATATTGCTCATGGTCAGATTTATTTTGATCAAAATTTGTATAATATGGATGTTTAGCATCTATAGAAGGAGTCAGACCTATTTGTTTGTTTATTATATATGACCAAATTGAAGGAATCTGGGTGACCTTAGGAGGATTGCCACTAAGTCTCGCACTTCATCTTGAAGGAAGAGATGCAAGGAAGTTAGGTGGCATAAGGAAAACAACTTGGATAATAGTAGCAAAAATTAAATTGATATAATCTAAGCAAGGAAATAGAATATGCATGAAAAGGATACAAAATTTTGAAACATGTAAGGTGAAACCTCAATACGCAAATAGGTTCTAGTATATGCAACTAGGGATTTTTCAAAAATATTATTTGCTAAATACTATGGATTTTCAAGGTTGAAACTAATTTTTTGAGTTTGATATGCAACTAAATTTTTAGAAAATGATGCGAAAAGTAATAAAAAATAATTGAGAATGTATGTGATGCAACTAGGGTTTTGAAAGATTTTTTTGTAAATTAGTGCAATAATTTGAAAATTTTAGACAAAATTTGTACAATTTTTCTTGAAAAATTTAAGAAAAATCTAAAAATATTTTTAAAATTAACAATATATTTTTCTTAGTGGTTTGAAAGTATTTATATGCAAATAAGACCTAATATGTACAAACTAGGGTTTGGGTGATTTTATTGAAAATATTTCAATTAATTTGTATTTTATTTATTTTTAAATTCAAAAAAATATTGTAAAAAATCAAAAATAATTATCCCTAGGGTTTCTAAGGTTTTTGTGCAAAAATTTGAAGTAAGTTGGGTCTACCAAATGTTTTATTATTTTTAAAATATTGGACTTATATTCCTAAATAATAAAGGGGTTGAGCAATGTAAATTAGTAAATAATTATATAGGAATTAACCTACTGATTTATGTAAATAGATTTTACTTTTGTATTTTCTAAATATAGTAGGAAATGAGAGATTAGAACTTGGCTTATCCTAGTAGATTTAGACTGAGACAAGGTCTAATACTGGAGGATCAGGACTGAGAAATAGTCACAAATAGATAATTGGACTTCATTTTTATATTAGATAGGAGCACCAAAAATAGGATATCCTATTGCCTTGCATTATAGTCCTATTCTGATGATGTTATACTGAGGCTAAAAGATTTCTAGGTTCTATTTGAAATGCTTGTGTTACCCTGTCACTAAAATTTCAAGGTGTGGGACCTCATGTAGATATATGTGTGCCTTTTTTATATTCAAAACCCTTAGGAGCTCCTAGTGCTTGAACTTGAATTCAAACTTGTGAAAGAGAGAGAATGGGTTAGTGTATAAGGGATACATTGTATTCACTTCACACCCCATGTGTGGGCACGTTGCCTAAATACCAATACTCTGAAGAGGGATCAAACTAATATAGTTCTCCCATAAAAGTGCTTTGTGAAATTTGTGTATGATCAATGCAACTAGAATGTGAAATTGGATGTGCTTCAATTAGTTATGGACTGGTGTAATGACTTGAATAAGATTTGAATAATATTGAAAGGTTGTATGTAAATAATGAGGAGTGCTTGAGTCTACTTGATTGTATTCTTGCATCTCTCTTTTAAATGAGTTTCCACCCTTCTAAATGGAATTTGAATGGTATTTTATAGGCGAATTAATGATCATGGGTTAAATGAATTCATGTTAGGCTGACAAGGAAAAGGATAAGGATCCAAAATAATCTGACCATTAGAGGCCAAAATGAACTTGGACAACACCACCAAAAATAGGGCACCCTAGGTTCCATCACTCCTGTCTTATTTGGGTACTATTTTCCTAAGGGGATGAGACCTAAGGGGTGGTTCTGGGCTTGAAAGGGTTGCCTAGGTTTGAAAGGGCTATGTCTGGAAAGCTATGAATGACTAGGAATCAGTGAAAGAAGTAACCTAGAAGGGTTGTGTGAGCCAATAAGAGGACCTATGGATTAGGTGTCTTAGCCATACTGAAGTTGTATAATTTCACATTTTACATGACTACACCTTGTGACCATATACAAATAGGAGACCTCAACCCCATATAGATAGATGGGGTTGAGTAGTTTTTTATCACCACCTACTTAGGGGGGCCAAAGACCTACTATATATAGTTGGGGGAGAGGTCCTATCTATATCCATTGATGTAGAGCTATATCAACTTCTATACCAAACTCTGCCTATATCCCTTCCTTTCAAGGTTCTCCTTCATCCATTCATAATTAATTCCCTTAGTCATTTTGTCAATAATAATAATGATAATATTAGTCAAATCAATCCTTATATCTTCTTATCACACTCTCTTTACATCCTTGGTCTTGTCACTAACTCAAACTCTCTATCTACTTACCCCTCACATACACTTTTCTAGCTTTACCTTCTACTAGGCACGTTTTTTGGTAAAGCTCCTTGTCTAGGCCTTAACCCTTCTCCCTTAACCCTTCTATAGGCCTAACACTAGATCACAACCTCATTTACATACTTTTCCATACTTGAAAATCCTAAAACCACCTCCATTAGTGAGAAGACATCAAATAATGTAAGATTACAAGTTTTTGTAATTTTTCAACTGTTAAATCTCATTTTATACACTAAACCCTAAAATCAGGGTTTCTAGGCCATTACCAAGACCGAGAGCACACTAAAGGGGATAACTTTTATTTTAGTAGGTTGCAAAACCCCAAAACTTTTTCATTAGGTCTATACTAACCTTATACAAATTTCTCATTTAGAAAGCAAGTTTTGAAATTCCACAATCAATTGCAAACTCAAAACACTCAGTTTACAACCTTACTTATGCACATAGGAAAATAGGGTACAGGGTTATTTGCCTTTCCTTTAACTTCCAATATCTTCAAAACCTAATATCAGATTCCATATACTTCCATTGACTATATTATAACCCTTACAATCTCAATGGAATCCCAAACTAGTTTTAACATAATATAACTCAGTCCTTTGATTGTATGTTACCCTTTAGAAAATAGGGTACTCAGGGATTGTTTCCTCTTTTAATGTCAAAGCACTATAAACCTATATAAAGATAATCTACCCCTTTCTATGATCATTCAACATCATTATTTAAACTCCTTAGAATCTAACATTTGACTTATCAATTACACACCAACTAGACTAACTTAGACCCATGGAAAACCTATTTGAACTCAAATTCAAATTTAAACATTTTTAAGACACATTTTAGACCTTATATTGGAATTCCAAGATGCCCTTGCATTCAATCACTCAATTTCACAAAATCCACTCAAAAATCCTCCTTCATTGTCTTTTCATTCTCCCTCTTGAAACTAACATTTCTTGCCTTTAGTGTGGTGTTACAAGTCACATGTTGCACATATCCACTTGTTACATTCATGCTTCTTGTGACCTCATTAGATTTTTTCATATCTTATGCAAGAATATGTTTGTTATCAACTTGTTTAATCAATAAATTGCCCAAGTTATTAATTATTAGGTTGTTTGTTTAGCTGATGACTAGGGTGGACACTCCTCCATCATTACTAGTTGAGACATACTCGAGCATTACTATTGCAATGTCATCTGCATAGGCACTCACCAAGGTATGTATATTCACTTGTAATTTTTAATTATAATTTAGTACTTTTGTGTTAGTAATTTTACTATATACTCTAGAAAATATAAATTATATGCATGAATGTATTGTGCATGCAAGGTTGTTATATGACATTTGATAATCTGATTCGTATGACTACTATGATAGCTCCTCATATTTCTTCATCATTTGACATGTTCATGCAGTTGAACCTGGCAATGACCTAGTCAAGCATCAATGGCAAATTAAGGACCATGAGATTGCAGCAAGTGAATGTTTAAATTATTTTTTTATTATAGTTTAAAACATGAGTTTCTTAACTTGGTTTCATGTATACTTGTTAATTTTATAATAATTTTTGTATTTGAACAAGTTAAACTACAAGTGAGCTATGAGCATAGTACCTGTAGTCAAACCTTAGAGTAATCAAAGGCATTCAAGATATCTCCATCTACAAGAAAGGTATCTAAAGGAGAGTCTTCTTTGAAGAAGGAAAAGAGCAGGAGACTATTTGATGATTAATATGTTGTAGATGATGTACTTTTTTATATGCCTATATGGCAATGTACGCATTTTTGCCATTGTACATATGTATATAATGTATTTACTTGACCTTAGATACTATTTGTTAGACATGATGTAATTTTTTGTATGCCTCTATGGTAATTCATGTATTATTGGCATTGTATGCCTATAAATGACATTCATACATGGCATTCTTATTTTGTACATGAATATTTAAGAAAACCAATAAAGTAAATCTTGTTTGAATCACTTGCGTTCAGAGTATTATAAATTATTGGTTTTGAAGTATTCTTAAAGATTACAAATGTTATGAGATTGAGAATAACTTGTTATGATAATGTTGTAAATCAGACCCTTATAATAAATTAAGAATACCATTATGATTTCTCAAGACATTATAAGGGAATTGATAGGTACACTCTATTCTTTTTCATGTTTGTGTCAAATTTCATAGCCCAACTCCACTGCTAACTATCACTTACTTCATTAACCTACCTTCATTTAGGCCTAATTAGCCTTTTCCAAACCCTCAGTCCTATAATCTATACACATCCATATAATTTCAGGCTAAAACCTTTTGATTCAACTTGTACATGTATAGGAGAGCAAGATTACAAAGTTTCATTAAATTCCCATGGTTAAATCTCTCAAAAATGCCTGAAGCTTGCTAATCTAAGGTTTACCATGCCCTATACATACTCTCCAAATGACCAATTTGACCTTCCCACTGATCCTCTTTTGTTTAAAACATACTCATGACATCTAAAACATCTCATAACACCTTTCCAGTAATGAAAAAACCAACTTTGCCTTTATGCCTTTAAGACTGTCTGTGGGGATTTGAGTCTGCCTGTGAGGATTACATGAAGTTTGGAGTGTGAACAGCCTTTAAAGGTGTTTAATATGTTTTAAAAAATCCTACCATACTTCTCAAATACTTCTCTAAGCTTGGAACCCTCAAACACACCTTAAAACTCCAAAAATTATGGCTACATGAATAATGACCATTATGAGACATGGAGGGGACTGTGACAAAATAAAGATCACTTAAACTTGTCATATAAAATTTAAAATATAATATATGGGTATATTAGGTCATCAATACCAATCTTACTAAGTTTTAGGTTATTTGGATATGTACTTTGTCTTATAGACCCTTTTTACTTCCAACTATCAACTAGTAACTTTGCCTCCGAGACTGGTAGGTGAAAATACACCACTTTGAATGTGTATATATAGGAAAATTAAATGTGTTCCAACTATATTGACACCCACTTCCACCTACAAGTTAATTTTCACTATTGTTTTGGAGCATGAAGACACTGACAATAAATGTTGTTAAGGTTGAAGCTATGGTCTGAGAACTCAATTTTTAGTGCTTGTTAGCTAAAAAGTGGCACCACCAATACATTCATATGGGATAATAACATCTAGTACCAGGTTTTTGGCCTCTCATCTAGCCTGGATGACAAACCCATGACCCATTCTGGGCTCAATATCACCCTTCCCAATACATGGAAGATGCTAATTTTTAGCCTAACTTCAAGCATACATAAAACAAAAACTATAAGTCATATGGAGGAACCATAAGATTTATCATGTGAATGGAAAAATATTATATTTACACCTTTAGTCTATTCTAAATCACTTCTAATAGAAATCTATGGTAGAAGTTACAATAAAGGGTCCTAAAATGCAAATTTTTGATAGTGAAGAGACAACTTCTTGACCTCTAACTAGCAACTTTACCTCCAGGACTAATAGGTGCAAATCCAAAGCTTCATATGCATATATATAGGCAAATTAAATTTTTTTAAATGACCATGACATACAATTCCACCTGTAAATGCATTTTCACTATTGTTTCAGAGCATAGAAACACTGACAACAAATATTATCAAGGTTGAAACTACAGTCTAAGAACTCAGTTTTTGGTGCTTGTTGGCTGAAAAATGGAACTACCAACACATTTAAAGTAGTGAATAATATCCAATACTAGTTTCTTGGCCTCCCATCTATCCTGAATGACAAACCCACCACCCATTTCGGGTTCAAGAACACCCTTCCCAATACAAGAAAGATGTTGATTTGTAGCCTAACTCAGGCATGCATAAAATGAAAACTATAAGTCATATGGAGGTATTGTAAGATCCCTCATGTGCATTTAAAATTACTATAATTTCACCCCAAAATTATTATAAATAAACTCTAAGATAAATCCATGGTAGAAGTTGCAGTAAAGGGTCCTAAAATGCAAATTTTTGGTAGTGAAGAGATAACTTCTTGACCTCCAACTAGCAATTTTGCCTTTGGGACTAGCAAGTGTAAATTCAAAACACATATATATAGGAAAATTACATGTGGTCCAAATATCGTGACACCCACTTCTACTTGGAAGTGCATTTTCACTACTGTTACGGAGCATGAAAACACCAACAACAAATATTGTCAAGGTTGAAGCTATGGTCTGAGAACTCTATTTTTGATGCTTGTTGGCTGAAAACTAGAACTCCTAACATGTTTTTAGGGGTGAATAACATCAAAGACCTTATTTTTGGCCTCTGATCTGTATTGAATGACAAACCCACCACCCATTTTGAGCTCAAAAATGCCTTTCCCAATACAAGAAAGATGTTGATTTTTAGCCTAACTTTAGGCATGCATAAAATGAAAAGTGTAAGTTATATTTAGGAATAATAAGATCCCTCATATTCATGGGAACATCCTATAATTTCACCCTGAATATATTATGAATCACCTCTAAGATTTATATGTGGCAAAAGTTGTAGTAAAGGGTCCTAAAATGCAAATTTTTGGGAGTGAAGAGATAACTTCTTGACCTCTAACTAGCAACTTTACCTCTAGGACTAGTAGGTGCAAATCCACCACTTCAAACATGTCTATATAGGCAAATTACATGTTTTCTAACTATCATGACATCCACTTCCACTCACAAGTGCATTTTCACTATTGTTCTAGAACACGAAAACACTAACAACAAATATTGTCAAGGTTGAAGCTACAGTCCAAAAACTTAATTTTTGGTGCTTGTTGGCTAAAAACTAGAACTACCAACACGTCTGGAGGGTTTAATAACATCTAGGACCAAGTTCTTGGCCTCCCATCTAGCCTGAACAATAAATCCACCACCCATTTCGAGCTCAAGAGTGCCCTTCCCAATACAAGAAAGATGTTGATTTTTAGCCTAACTTCAGACATGCATAAAAAAAGAAATATAAGTCATATGGAAGAACCGTAAGATCCCTCTTTTTCATGGAAAATTTATCTAATTACACCCTTAATCTATTATAAATCATCTGTAAGAGTAATATGTGGTATAAGTTGCAGTAAAGGGTCCTAAAATGCAAATTTTTGGCAGTGAAGAGATAATTTCTTGACCTCCAACTAGCAACTTTGCCTTCGATACTGGCAAGTGCAAATCCACTTCTTTGAATGCATCTATATATTAAAATTACATGCTTTTTAACCACCATGACACCCACTTCCACCCACAAGTGAATTTTCACTATTATTCCAGGGGATGGAAACACTGATAACAAATGTGTTTGGAAGGTTACAAGGAGAAATAAACTTGTCATGAACAAATGTTCAGGAGTGAATAAATGCTAAGTAATTTTAGTAAGCTTTTCTTAGCTTCAATAATATGAAATTATTTATTAATTGTATTAATCGTGTGAAGGTGGAAGCTGATTTGACACCACTACCCTACAAAAAATGTTACTAAGTAATTAAAGATGAAAGTTATGCATGTACTACCTATAAAATCAAAAACATTTGGTAAAATTGATTACATCTACAATTTACAAGTCAACATACCTATGCATTTTAATCCAATGAACTACTTGGATTTGGTCTAATCTTGATAGTATCAATAATAGTCTCATGGTCTAACTGATGAACTTTCCATAGATTCTTGTTTCGTGGCCTCCCATGATATTTTTGTAATTGAATATTTGTGACAAGAACCAAATTTGAATAGTGTAGATTCCTCTTGTGAGTTTCAAATTATTCAAATAACCATACATTTGAATTTTTTTTTAGGATATCATCGAAGCCAAGTTCCATTGACTACCATAGACCCAGTAGGATAATCAATGTTTTTTTCATCTACAACCAGGGATGTTAGTTTTTTCTTTCCATCTACACACCAACATAAGTAGTAGTTTGTTCCCTCTTCATTGTCCTCATCTACAATAACTTCAAAAACATGGTCTGCATAATATAAAAAAAAATTTAATGACATTATGAAGATAGATTATGAGAATAAATAGTACATAAAAATTAATCAACTACCTAGCCGTACTAGATTGGATATATGGTCAAAGTGATGTGAGGATGCCATGTTAGTAAGTTGCAATACTGGTGGACCTTGATATGTGTTGATTGGAATTAGAGGTTTAGAACTCCATTCATCCACCCACTCTTGTGACTCACACTCATTCCAAATAAATTCAATGCATGTAGAATAAAAGCATGCCAATTATCATGTATGAATAGTCCAAGAACCTGTATTTGAGCTATGAAATGAGTGGATATCACTTGAACATGTTAGAGTCATATAGTCCTCATAGTTTTCCATGTCCTTTTATTTCATTAACTAAAAATTTCTAAGAATGGTAGAATTTACTTGACCACCTTGACATATGTTCTCATTACACTAGTCAACCACAATTTTTGTGTTAATCAAATTAGCAACATTTCCATATTTTAAATCCTCCCTTGTAATGGCTCTTTTTGTACATGCTCCAGCACCATCATGCTCCCTTTTTCCATGGCTAGCCTCAGTGAAACTCCAAATATGTTATACAACAGTGGTAACATGCATCCTACTCAATTCTTGAAATGTGATGTGCAATTGTCTAACCGAATGTAATGTCATTTGAAATTAATGTTCCTTTGATTCAACTGTCTATAGAACTTATCAAAACAACCTTGCACATACTCTATACAGTGTGATCAGTTGTCACTAATATATAAATGGTACTCCCTTAATATTTTTTGATCTTCCTTTACACTATCGAGTGCATGCATGAATGTTATATGCATGAATATGGTGATTTATGTTGAGTTTTAATACGACGATTGAACTTCTATTTGTGGTTTGAATGTGCAATTTTTTGCAAAGTTGACTACTTAAATAATAAAATAAAGTGAAAATGTGTCCTTGTTTAGATTGAAATGTTCATCCAACCATTTATCCCTATGTGTGTGCCTTGCATACTCATAAAAACTTTTCTCCATGAATTCAACCATAAATTTTGAAATAGGTATCTCTTTCGTAACAAGATCACACCTTTTAGATTCTTTGCCATCTTTTACTTGATAAGTCATAGATTTGTATTTACTCAAACCAACTAATTCCTATCCAATTGCATTTGTACAATCTTCATGGATACATTTTTTCAATTTTCGAAATCCATCACAAATGTTGCAATTTCCATCCAAACATGCTTTCTTATAAAAGAATTGTCCATCTGGTCTTTCACAGAAAATATTTGAAATAAATTCCCTGGCTGATTTTGGGGGAATTTCTATGCCACACTCCTAAAAAATGTTAGTAGTATACAAAGGACAATGAATATGGTGAAAAACATCATAGTGCATTGAAAATTCAACATGTTACCTACAACAAGTGGTGCATGTGTGATTTATTTTTACATAAAAAGGTTTGGCCATCTCAATAAGTCTTTGACTAATAACAATTTGTGGATTTTTTTCTAACAACACAGAGTACAATTATGTTTGAGTCATATCCAATAAATGTTTTAGATTTTATTCAAGATTACGAGAACCAACTCTTCTTTTCACTACATCTCTTGCATTAGGTAAAATTCTTGTATTATCTTTCCAAAATTGTGCAAGTAAGTCTTTCAAAGCATTGGCTATAGCCTTATCCTTTTGTGGAAGTCTACCAGAGAATGCCCAGAGCTCTTTCATATTGGGTTCATTAAGTCTTTCACGTCATTCAATTGCTTTCATTAATGCTTTTCTATTTATATCAATTTTTTGACTTGTTTTTGAAATCAATCATTTTTCCCCTATTTTAGCACTTACTACATAAGTTGTCATTATAATCTTTGTTGCATGATTTTGGGCCTACAATATGATATGCATCATGTAGATTTTTAATAATTTCATCATTTTCATTATCCATGTTAGATGTTCTTAGTCCTAATGTGTATATTATAGGTCTCATCTTAACCAATTTTATTAATGAAAAAAACAATTAACATCTTTGACTATCATACTCCAAATTATGAAATAAACTATCCCAAATTTATTGAGCCAATCTTCTTGAATGGAAGTTAGACATTTTTTTATGCATTAGTTTTAAAATATTTTCATCAACTTCAATTAATTACTTATATTTTCTATGCACAATTCCTAGAGGTGTTGTTATTAGTAGGATCCTTTCAGACGGTGTTTCAAAATCATTATATGTTTCCATGAAATTTTATTCATTGTTTGTTTCTTAATTATATGTTTTCATGAAATTTTCTTCATTTTTAATTTCATCATTATTCAAGTCCATTAATATTTCTTCATTGTTTGTGGGTAAAGTATCATGAATAGGCTCTTCATCAACATAATCAAAAACTTTAAACTTTGAATGTGAATTTTTAATATTATTTAATTTTATATTATCAAATTAATCATAATTTAATTAGTTGTTGTGAATTTCATCATAATTAAATTCATTATCATAAATTTCATCATTATTAGATTGATTATTATTAATTACCTCATTATCTAAGGCATTTGGCTCATCAGGGTTAGTGTTTATACCTTGCATGGAATGAATTGCTTGCATTTGTACCTTGTTTTTTCTCTCAACTCTTCTAATTGCTCTAATGTTTTATTCTTCAAATTCTTCCTCCTTAAATGTGAAACAGAGCCCATTTTGACAAAAGCAACCAAGACAGTACTTCAAGTGTGGGGTCTAAAAAAAATGCAACCAAGAAAGTATACAAAGTACGTAGAGTATGCAGGGAATACCTATGGGGATAGAAATATTGATTAGGGATAAAAATAGATGTTGAAAATTGAGTTTTTGTTTGTACTCTAAGGAAATCGTATGTGTTACTATAATTTGTACATGTTCCTATAATGTGTATGTGTTCCTTGATGTATAGCCATATACTATACTAACAATCAAAAAGGATCATATTCAAGTATTTTTTCCATTATAATACTATAATATGATGCAATAACACTCAATAAGACTATAATATGATGCATAAATCCTTAATAAGATGTAATAACACTATCATATGTTATAATAATGTTATCATATCATGCAATAAAGGTCAATATGATATAATAAGACTATCATATGATGCAATAAAACTCTCATGTGATACAATAAGACTATCATTAAATGTAATAAGACTATTATACGATGTAATAAATCTCTAATATGATGTAATTATGCTATCATATGATGCAATAAGGCTTAATATGATGAATAAATCCCCAATATGATACATAAATCTCCAATACACAATGTAATAAGACTCTTGATAAGGATATGAAGCAAAAGGACTAATGAATGATGCAATAAGGATAAATATGTAAGATGAAATGAACTAATTTTGCCCAAAATCCCATTATAGGTCCTTACAAAACTAGGTGAATAAGAAGTTCATAAATTAGCACTAATCACATTCATGAGTTTATGAATTTGTGATGAAATCAAGAAACTTAGGGGTTATGTTTGTTATAAAATTATGATTTAGGGTTAGGGGTTTAGTGTAATGGGTTTGTACATGTGTATATCTCATGAAATTAGGGTTTAGGGGAACTGTACATGTTTAAGTGATAAAATTAGGGTTTACAATCAACATGTCACAAAATATGACCTAATTTATCCTTTTTAATCACATCATAGACTCCAAATTAGGTTCAATGGGTTAAAAATGGCCACATTTGTATTTTTGATTAACTTAGGGTCATTTAAGTCATACATGTTACATCTAGATTATACAATTGATTGGGCCATGAATTTGGTTCAAGGGTTCAATTTTTCCCAAATCATACCCCTAATTAAACCAATCAACTAATTAATTCAATTCATTATAGATAGAATCATACTTAATTTTGTCCCAAATCATGTATATATCATGATCTTATAGTTATGTCAAGAATGGGTTCAAATTGGCCTCCCATGCCTCCTTGATTGAATTACCCATATAATTTAACCTTGTTGTGCCACATGTGTACCTCATACACTCAAAAGTGTTAAAACTATCAAAGATGCATCAAGTCCTAGAAGTTTTAGAGTTGACAATGCCCCGAGAGGCCAATCTAATTACATATCACCATGTGTACCTTGTACATGCTTGAAAGTGTCAACATTGTTAGAGGTGTCAAGTCCTAGAAGTGTTAAAAAGCTCTATAAAATCCTTGTGAGGCCTAATCCAATTAGATATACATATACACATGTATATATTGTATACACATATATTTGTGTTAGAGATCTAACTATCACTTGTCCTAGAAGCATCAAATTTATCAGAGCCTTAGGACACCTAATCTAGTAAAATATTTCCACATGTGTAGGTCTAGTACACCTAGAAAAGTGTTAGAGTTATTAGATATGCACATCTTTGATACATAGACATGTTCCATCACTGAGCCAATCGATCCAACTAAGGCATATTCACAAATTTATCATACATACATGCATATAAGATAATAATGTTTAAAGATCAACATCGATCCAATCAACTCATGTCTAGTAAATAATTCACATGGTGCAAGCCTTCGAATTACCATTACTATACAAAAAATTTCATGTAGAGCCCTTTAAGGTCCCTTTTAAATTGAGCAAGCATCGAATGTTATCAGTTTTCTACATGTATGTATTCAAATTATTTATATCCCTCTACCTTGAATTACCTAGATAGAGATCCTAAAACTTACATTCATATTAAGTCCTACACATAGGAGAGAACATAATTCAACAACATAAATCATCCTCAACCTCATCTTAAACTAAAGCAAGAATTTTGATTCATATGTACTACTTTCTTGCCATCCACATCATAAGGTTAAATCTCATTATAATGAAATATGAACAACATGATTGAAGATATACGTACAAAATATATATAATATTGAAACCTTTGGTGAGGGGGTGCACACTAGTATTCAATTATGATCAACCATCTAGATGAGGTGAGCATTTCATCATCCACATGAAATATTATTGGGTTTCTTTGCTCAGCATCGTCCTTGAGGGGAAGCAGGTATAATATTTTGGGGACATTGTCATAGGTTTAATGTATATCTTGATTAAGTTCAATAGAATTTGAGTTGGGGTAACTTATACATATTTTGTACTTGGTCAATATCAGGTCTATGCCATCCCTTAATTTTTTTAAACAAAGTCCCTGGTGAATTTAGATATTTTCTAAGCTATACATTCATCACTACAGGTATGACATCTTAAAACCACATCATCACTAATGGGTACATGTGACCATTTCAAGTTTATTGAGCTCAAAACCACATCTTATACAAAACAAAATGTGTACCCAACTTGATAATCATCAAGTGTTGTCTAGATTGTTTTTGAGATTGTAATTGTTGCATCCATGGTGTAGCTAGGACTAGTCCCATGTAAAAGACACACTCTTCAGATGATGTGGGAATGGATAGAGTGGTTGATGGTTGTCCCATGTGTGATGAAGGGGTAGATGAAGGAGGTGCATGGAATGGAGGATTGACCATATTTTCACATGAGATATTAATTTTAGGGAAAAAATTAATAATGTATTTTAATACATTAGGGGAATCAAACTTTAATAATTGTAACAATAGAAGACTCTTGTTAGAGTTTCAATTGGGACCTCAAAATGCATCTATTGAATTAGATGCACTAAGTGACCTTGGAGGAAACTTAAGGGGTTTTATTCAACACATTTTAGGAATGTTTTTTGGACAATCCAAGGCTTGATTCATAGGTATTGAGCTCCATTAGATATAATTATTGAAATAGATATTAAAGAGATGCATTGTTACACCAAGGGCTCAATTCTTATTTCTACTTACACAAGATTATCTACTACATAGTCCAATTTAATGTGTTTTCCACTTAAAAAAGTTATTTAAAAATTTATAACTAAAGGGATCTAGTCAAAGATATCAAAAAAACAACAAAAGGGTAAGATAGGATTTTACGCAAATAGGATAATATCAATAATAAATGTACAAAATTTAAGGGCGAGTAGGCTTTTAGGCAAGTAAGATGGTAAGATATATCCTTGCCCTACTAGGGGATATATCCCAATAGTTGTGCAAGTTTCAATTTTCTAACAAGGCTTTTGTTAACATGTGTTCTATTAATGAAACATATTGGTGTATATAAATATTGAAGTTCACTAGAAGCTGAACATGTAAAATCTAATGTTTGTTCAACATTTATTCTATTAAGTTAAAAGTAACCAATCACATCTTAACAAGAGTCAATTATTGATACTCTAATGCATAAAGATTAGTACACTAAAGGTTAAGTATTGATCATATGTTTAAAAAATGCATTTTATGACCTCTCATGATAAAACTAGTTATATTGTCAAATGTATAATGTGTTAGACCTTAAAACCTTATTTATAAGTAGTTAAGATGACATATTGAAATGGGTAAAAATTTAAAAGTCTAATGTGATGTTAATTCACTGTCCAAAGCTAATGGGACCTTTCCCCTATAAGAAACATGAAATTTGACATTTCCCCTATAAGGATGCATGGCTAATGGGACCTTTCCCCCATAAAAAACATGAAAAAATTTTGTTTGGTTTTACGTCAAAAAAACATGTACACATACACATTATTTATTTCATCAAATAATGTGTATGCATTATATAACACATGCGTTATTTGAATTTGAATTTAAAACTGAGCCCTTCGGCTTGAAAATGGCTTGTATTTCTGAGCCAAAGGCTTGGGACTATGCATCTACAACTAGGACCAAGAGTTATAGGAAAAACTAATAAATTTCAACTTCAATCTCCAAATATGCTTGTGATTTCAACATCGAAATTTGAAAAAATATTACCATTATAATGATCACATTGTCCTCTTTCTAAATGTATGATTTTTATCATTTTTGGGCTATTTTAAGGGTTCAAACTATATTTATTTCTAACAACACATTTTTTAATCCATTACATGCCTCACCCATACATGCCTATTCAAGTTTATCTAATTTGTTTTTCTTTGATCCAAATTCAAAACAAATTATATGGTAATAAACTAGGCCTAATTCTACACACATTCAAAAAAAATCAAATTTCATTTTTTTTGATGTAGTTAGGGTGTGTCGCACAGATGGCTATCTATTTTTTTGTCAGTTTTTAGGACATACTTAATTACAAAAGTAATTAAAAAATATTCATCAAAAAAATAAAAAAATAAATTCATAACCTAATAGAAGATCTAATCTAAATATTCACCAAAGGGTTTCTAACAATATTAAATGATGCTCAAAAAATGGTGGGTCACACGGAATGGTACAATTCAAATTTTCTTAAAAAAATAGGATGCCCTCTTCAAATTTTAAATGTTTGACCTATTTATTCTTAACTTTTTTTTAAAGAAGTTTTTTGGAAACTAGACTCAAAATGCTATGATTCATTTTTTTATACCATCTTCAAATTTTGAGTTTAGCTATCTCTAATTATCTACAGAAGTTCACATTTCTAATATTTCAAAAAAATCATGTCCATGGGTAGGCCCTTTTTTGTCCCCCAATTTGGTGTACTTACCTAGGTTCAAATAGTTAACAATATAGTTAATACCCTATTTTAGGAAGTAGAGTATAGGAGTGTGAGTTCTATTTGAAGTAGTAACCAAAATTGAATGAATTATGCATTCAATAAATTCTTTTTAGTAAATCCTAATTATACAAACTAGTTAAATAAATTATGTGGTTATTGAATAAGCCATTGTGTTCATTTTCCCTGATAGCTAAATCATGTTAATATTAGAAGGCTCATGGAAACCCATTGATTGTATTATTAAATGATTGAATATGATGGTATGCTTATTTGGGATTCATTTTAGGATATTACTCTATCCTCTCTTTAAACTTATGTCTATCTTCTATGACTCAATTATTCCCTTAAATGGTGATATGAATGGATGTTTCTAATGTTTAATTTCTTGTCACTAATGGAAATAGTAATATAGGTGGTGGATAACTTAGTACTATGTTTCCTCTCAATGTTATGTTTCTCTTTTCTGAATACTATGTATAAGTGTTTCTGGTGGAATTACAGAACACTTATCAAGTTAATAATAAAAGGATCATGAAAACTCATTGATTGCATTGTTGACAATTTCAACCTGATGGTATGCTTATTTGGGAATTATTCTATGCTCGAGGGTTGGGAATTCAATAATGTAGATATTTATTATGCATTAAATGAATGATTATGACCTAAATAATCATTATTTCTTTCGAGTAGTCCTCAACACATTCAACATAATACTCCTCAGTTCTTTAATGATAATTATGATAATGTGAAGGATGGGCATGTATGATTATTTATTATGGGCTTGAAAAACACTTATTGTGTTCATTTTCCTTGATAACTCAATCAAGTTAATAATAGAATGATCAGGAAAACCTATTGATTGTATTGTAACTGCTGGAACCTAATGGTATGCTTATTTGTGATTCATTTTAGGATCTTACCCTACTCTTTCTTTAAACCTGCATCTATCTTTTGTGAATCATTTATTCCCTTAAATGATGATATGGATGGATGTTTATTATGTTTAATTTTTTGTTACTAATTGAAATAGTAACATAGGTGGTGGATAACTTAATATTATGTTTTCTCTCAATGTTATGTTTATCTTTTCTTAGTATTATGTTTCTCTCAATGCCCTTTGTTTATGCAAAAATTAATAAGTCTATTATTTTTAGATTTCTCACTTCATATATGTCATCCAAGTGGAAGAGATTTTTATCTCTTATGGTGCAAAATCAACATCCTATGGAGTTATCATCCAATGAATTGTAGTGGAGCGAGGTGGAGTATATTCTAGGCAAAGATAAAGATATCACTACCTAGATATAAAGAGATATATAGAAGACTTATTAAATGGTGAGTGTGAGAGATCGAGGTATCCCACTACCTTTTATATTGAAGATATCATATTCAATCCTATGCCATCTGACTTGCAAAAATTTAGGATCTTTAGATCTCTCTAATACATAGTGTGTATATTGTTTATTGTAATTGTTTTTTTTTAATATGAGTTGATGTTTTTTTTTTTAAATCATAATTTTTGTATGTATGATATAGGTATTGTTATACATATGGCCCAGAGGATTATAGGGTGGAAGATGATGCACATTATAACATTTCAAATATTACAAAGGTTGGTATTGAAAATTGACCTAGCTATAATAATTCACATCATGGATGTTAATGTAATTTTTATATCCATGTGTTGATGAAGATGCAATAAAATGCTTTGATTACATATAAAAACATGTGTCATATGGACCTCCATGGTATGGTTTTCCATGGGCAAGAGATCGATGACTTTGGGGGAAGTCATTATACTCTGGATCCATTCATAAGTGATGCATTAAAGGATTGGGTGGAGAGGTTATTTTTGGGCCTGACACCTGAACTTATTCACCAAAAGCATTGTGACATGGCGCATGAAAAACTTACATTGTTCAAAGGATAGACAAAGAGGGATGATTTCATGACTAAAGATGATGTTTGAAATATTCAGAAAAGGATGAAGGAAGCAGAATATAAATTCAAGACTAGTGATATGGATAGTGTTTGGACATTTGTCACTAAAAATCCTAAAAAAGTATTTGTGTATGAATAAATTGAAAAAATAGGAAAGGAGTAGAAACCCTTTATCTTAAGCCTCTAAATTCCTTAGTAATGTAAATGGATGTTGAAGTATGAACACAATAGTATAATTTCAATGGACTTTGCTTATAAGACAAATGTTCAAAAGGTACTTGAATATTTATAAATTTGGATTAGACTTATTATTGTATAATACTTATGTTATTGTAAGATAATTATGTTATTGTATGACACTTATGTTATTGTAAGATAATTTGGCCACCTTCTCCTAGTGAAAACTTAGCAGCTAATACCACATGTAATGTCATCAAAATTTGCTGCTCAATCATTACCCCCATTTCCTGTAGTAGTGGCTAATTCTACCCCTTAGACATCAAAAATTTGATTTCTTTACCATATACCTTGTCGGCATTTTTTATCACTCCTACATAAAAATGACATGTAATGGTGGTAAATGTTTTTCCTCTACATAAATATGAGTTTTACCTTACATGTCAGGGTGGAAAATTTAGCCACTGATGCAAATGGTAAATATCCCTCACATGCAAGGGTAGAAAATTTCATCACCCATGCAAATATTCTCTTAAATTTTCCTAACTCTAGGATATTTTAAATTTTGTTTTTTTTAGCTCACTTTCCTCTAGTTTTTTAGCCTACTCACACTTTATCCCTTTCAAGTGCATCTCCGTATTCGTGATCATCGACATGCAATTTTCCCAAATTGCCAGTACTTTTCCTAATTGCATGATCATGACATTTTGTTGCAGTTTTTTTTATGGATCTTCTTTCTTCACCGACATCATTTTGGTAGAAGCTCTTTCAGATGACTGAGTTATCTCTGAAGAAGTCAAAAGTGAGGAAGTATAAATATCAAGATATTTTTCTAATAACCTCGGTTACTTCTAATATCGATGACATTAGAGATATAGAGATTGGTCATGTGGACATAGCTGAGTTTGTTAAAAAAACTAAGTCAAGAAATCCTAGCTCCAAAATAAAAAAGATAATTGATAGTAACATTTATTTTATATCTTCTTTCCTTGTCGCAGCTCACAACATGAAATTTGTTCTTCAGTGTGCTCAGTTTTATAATAAAGATACTAGGGTTGTGTTGGATGCTCGTGGCATTGTACTAATCAAACTAGATCCCAAATTCATTGATAAGGTGTTTATGAGCCCTCTTGCTATAGAAGTGATAAATCTTGAGTTTATTGAAGCACAAAAAAAATATGACAAAAATCCTGAAAAATTAAAGAAGGTAATTAATAATAAATATCTCAACATGTCAAGGGAAAAATTATCAAGGTGGCCACGTAGTTTTCCAATAAGTGAATTTATAGAAGAAGTTGGTGATCTAATAACTTCTCATCAAGGTAAGAGGTTTTCCCTCTTCCTCACAGTTTCATAAATGGATGTATCCTTTCATCAAGGTAATACTCCAAGGAAAACAAACCATCTTATAGGGAGAACAAATTAGAAATGCTTTGCATGAACAATTGATGAAGGTATCCACTACCTTAAAGTTATACATGACTTCTTATCTAGTGTATATTGCAACTTCAATGAGAATCTTTCCAAGTCTAACATCAGAAGGAGATAGGAGAGTAATCCCAGTGTATGAATACTACTCTCAATTAATATTAAAGTGTTTTATTCATCATTTTAGGAGAGTAAATGATGCTTTCTTTACAATATTCTTGTCATTTTTATCCTCAAATAGAACAAAGAAGAGTGTTAGATGAGGCTTGGATAGTGGTAAATGATTTTGGATGCATGTTCTTATAGTTTCCATTTTTCTCATACTTAAGGGTTGGATTTTTCCAAGGTCATCCTTATATGCTTCCAAGATTCCCCTTAGACAAACTAGTCTTAATGGAGTTATGCAAACCAATGATTGTCATACATAATAAATAGATGGAGCTCAAAAATCTTGGTTTTAGATTCTCAGTTGAAATTGGCAGGTATTTATTATTAACTATTGTGAGGGCTAGAGTCATGGAATTTGAGATGCAGCTTATAACTATGTGTTAGGTGAACCCTTATCCAACGGAAGCACAATTGAATACTTTCTTATAAGCAATTAAACATGGAATTATACCAAAATGATAAAGTAACTAGAAACTTGAGACAACAAAGAATTTGAGAGACAATACACACTCTTGTATTAGATATTACTAGAAGAAAATACAATAAGGAAGATGCCACTTCTTCCTCCACCTCAAAGGCTCGCCACACCTCAAGACCTTCTTCCCTCTCTCTCTTGCTCAACACAAAAACTCTATAGCCTGAGTTATTATCCCTCCTTGAATGCTTCAACTGATCTCCTTGACCTTACACCTGTAGATCTCTTTGACCTTGCTTGCTTTAATGCTTTTACTTGCCTTCTTGATAATTACAATACATGCCTTATGGGTCTTTAAATAGGATCCCATGCATACAAAAATAGAAATCTAACTACAATAATTAGACATGCAGCTTGTGACTATAATTAGTCATTTGACATGAAAACACTCACTTCACTTAACTGACTGTTCATCAACAGCAGTTCTAGAACACACAGGTGACTGATGCCAGTCCCTGCTTGCCTGGTGCTATCGACGTCGGTCGACTAGTTGCCTTCACCGGTTTCCTTCTGCACTGCATCTGACTGACATCGGTCATGCTGTCGATGCCAGTTCTTCTGGTTCTTCAGCAACCTCTTCTTCATGTCTGAAAACAATTGAAGCTTTTAGCTCCACACCCTAATAATCTCCCACTTAGAGATAAATAGCTGCTACTATACCTGTACTTGTACACCATCTATTTTGTTCCTTTGGCTCTGTATTCCTCTTCAAAGTCACTATTGAGGACCAACCACCATGCAAACTTGTGATGCTATACCTGTCACTTATGCCATAAGAATTTTTTTGCTCCCAAATTCTTCATGACATACTTTTGAACCAACTCTACCCTTAGCTCAAAAAACTCCTTGTATATGAAACCCTGCAATAAGCAACACAATACAGTAACAGGATAATGTAGCTAATATTATCCAACCTGGTAAAGATAAAGTATAATGGTCAAACCTCCATTATCCTGCAGCCTAATCAAGACCATATACCATAGCCTTCTATCTCATGTGTCCATCCACTCTCTTCTCTAATATGGGAATCCATCCTTCTATCTAGTGCTTCCTTCTAGCTGACAACTCTACCAACTAATACCTATTTGGTTCTTCTCCAAGGACTCACACTCCTCATCCATGCCAAGCTCCCACTGTTTCCAGATTCTACCTGCATTGCTTCTTCCATCTTCCTAGTTCTTGACTATCAGTAAGCAATATAAAGAAGGTGAACAACGAATATGAGGTTCACTTACCATTTCTGACCTCCATATGGGTGTTTGAGACTCATTGATAGCTAGTTGTCCACCCATCATCTATTCTAGTGACCGATCTCAGCCATCTCCCAGTCTACTCCCGACCGATGTCGGTTCCCTGCACTGACCTTGACTGTCGACATCATTTCCCTGGCCGACATCGGTGTCCCACCTGCCGACATCGGTCCTGATGACTGACGTCGGACTTCTCCTACCCGACCTACCGACCCTGCTGGTCTGCACATGACCGATGTCAGTTTCTGTCTGGCCGACATCGGTGCCATGGGAGCACCAGCGTCAGTACCTATGTTTTTCTAAAAGTGATGAATTTTTCATCCGTGAGCTCATCTTGGATCAAACCTCTATCCATACTGCCTTGCTCAGATTTATTTAGCCCCTGTGACTGATCTATGTCCTTTATCTCCTCCATAAACACAAAGGCTTCTTTGTTCCTGTCAAAAGCATCAAATTTCCTTTTTCTACAATGAACTCTATCTATGCTTTCTGAATCTGAACACATACCTTTTGAATCAAGAACGTACATTCCCTTCTTATTCATGTGACCAAGCCTATTAAGCCACATCTTCAAATCTACAGCTGAAGTAGATAAACTAGAAGTAGAATCAGCAATACAAGTAGATAGATAAAGAGTATCTACTTTCTTACCTCTTGCTAGAACAAGTGTGCCCTTGGTAACCTTCCAAGAATCCACTGTGAGGGTGATTGTGCATCCCTCATCACCCAACCTTCCTACAGAAATAAAACTCTGCTTTAGAATCGGGACATGCATGACCTCCTTCAACACCCATGTGTTGTCAATCTGCAATCTCAACTGCACTTTCCCTTTTCCAACTATCTAACAAGGTGTACCATCCCCTAAATAAAGCACTCCAAAGTCTCCCTGTTCATACTCATGAAACAAATCTCTGTTTGGGGATGCATGAAAAGATGAACCAGAATCTAAAATCCATGATCCTACCTGACTATCCAAAGAAAGTATGAGAGCATCCTATACCACAATATTTGCATCCTTTGCTTCTTCAATACCTGCATGTTGATTCTCTTTATCTCTCAACCAACACTCCTTCTTTGTATGTCTTTTCTTTCCACAAAACCAGTAGGGAACACCTTTGGACTCGGATCTCCTTCCTGACCTTGATTTCCCTTGCTCAACCTTCTCCCTTTGCCTTCCCCTGCTTTTTGCACTTAGAGCATTACCTAATGATTCACCTGTGCTTCTCCTGTGTATTTCCTCATTCAAGATCACACTCACAACATCATCAAATTTTAATATTTTAGAAGCAGATGTAGAATTACTTACTTCCATAACTAAACTATCCCAACTTTCAGGTAAAGAACATAAAATCAAGAGAGCCTTTACCTCATCATCAAAAACAATATTGACTGAAGCTAATTGGTTTATCAAACCATGGAAATCACTGAGATGAGATTAGTCATTTGACATGTAAACACTCGCTTCACTTAACTGATTGTTCGTCAACAACAGTTCTGGAACACACAGGCGACCGACGTTGGTCCCTACTTGCCTGGTGCTGTCAACGTTGGCCGACTAGCTGCCATCGCCGGTTGCCTTCTACACTGCATCCGACTGACGTCGGTCATGATGCCGACACCGGTTCTTCTAGTTCTTCAGCAACCTCTTCTTTGTGTCTGCAAACAGTTGAAGCTTTTAGCTCCACACCCTAACACTATGAAGCAATTTAAGAGAAGACTAAATTTTGACTATAGGGGTGTGAAAGACATAATCAAGAGGAAAACTCAATTCCATGAACCTATGGTATAAGATGTTTGGATAGATTTGAGAACAGAAGATGTCAAGAAAATGGACTATAATAGGTTATCTTGTGAGCAGATTGAATATCTGGGACTTGCTAGTAGTCTTGAGCTTCTAGTGGATGATGGAGAGTTGATTAATGAAAAATAAAATATTGAACATATTGTTAATGCCCCTCTACCTCCAATCCAATGGTCCCAAAAAGCGCTGACCTCTTTGAGGAAAATATTTGAACCTATATTGGCAAACACCAATAATTAGCTAGTAAATAAGGGAATTGCTTTGAAAGAATTCCTCACATGATCAGAAGCTAAGATTAAAAAGGAAATAAGAAGAAAAGTAGAGAATAGGATGATGAACAAAATTGATGTTCCTTCTTATTCCAAGCTGCATAAGTCTAAGATCATATTTGTGACAAAAAATTTGAAAGCTGTAGAAAAAGAATCTGAAATAGAAGATATGGAAATTGAGAAATAGATCATTGAAGAACTAGCAACGAAAGAGATGGAGATTGAATATATACCTATAAATCAATTAGAGGAAGAAACTTTGTCTCCATAAGATATTGTACAACAAAAAATGGGAGTCTCTTCCCCCCTACTTGACACACCTATTGCAACTCCTTCATCTGTTTCTCCTATTAATGTTCCATCTTTTGAATCTCCCTCTCCTTCCAAAATAATTTTTGACAACCCTAAAAACATGTTTGAATATATTCTCCATTCCTCAAGATCTATTCCTAATTTGTCTTCCCCCTCTTTTGATATTGGAGATACTTCTACTTTTGATCACCTAGTAAAAAGTGCAGTTTTTACTAACACTCCACCTATTATTTCCACTATCTGTGCAAGTGTAGCTCCGGTGATGCCAACAATGGAGATAGATCCTAATGTGAGTACTTTTGTGCTTCCACCATGGTTATAATATTATACACCAAAAAGGAAGAAACAATCCATCTCTCCATATGACTTTGATTTTAATAAGTTGGTTCTTATAAAAGCTAAGACCTCAAAGAAGCCAAAGATTCTTTCAAAAATACTTTGGGACAAGGGACACATTTTTCTAAATATTTCAAGACCTCCATAAGATGTAACCATATATAATTTTGATATAAATGATTACTCTATCTCTAGAGTTGATTTATGTAAGATAACTCATGAAAGTGCCAAGAATGATATGCAGTCAGCCATGGATATCTTGATTCAAAAATTTGATAGGGAGAAAGAAATGAAGGATCATTACAAAGCAATGGTGGAATAGTTGAATGTAGTTGTAATAAAATTCACTTTGAGTATAGATGCAGTAACTCTTGAGGCCATTCCTATAGAAGACCACATTATTCAGAAAGTAGAAAAGACTTATCTCAAAGGAAAAGTACTTGAAGAGTACTTGGACAAGATGTGTGTACAAGGAATTTCCCTACTTATAGAGCTATCTGATAAAATAGATAAAATGAGGAAAATAAGAGAAAAACTTGATGATCTCACTGAAGTTGTTTCTCAAGGTATTGAGAGCATAGAGAAGAATCATGATAAATGGGTGGAGATGAGAAAACTAAAAATAAGCACTCTAATATCAATTTGCATCATTATTGATAGTGATTCTTATACCCAAAAAAAAGAAGCATTGACATATAGGAGTTGTGTGCTTAAATATTTGATCAATGACCTTGAATCTACAAGATAACTCAGTGAACAAAGTGATGTCAGTATTTTGCATAAATTGGAGGAGCTACCTTCCAAGCTTACGTCACAAGATAATCAATTTCTCTCTGCAAATGAAATGATTCAAGAATTTGAAGATATGTTCCAGAAAGAATATGAAAGTAAAACATTTTATATATCCTCTATGGATAATATCTTAGACAATCAGTTGACTCTAGATAATTTGAAAACCAAGTTAACTAGTCATGCAAAATCAGTCACCACAGTAAGAGATGAAATAGTTAGAGCCAAGATGATTTTCAGGAACAGTATTAGTCTAGACAGTATCGGGATGCAAGCAACTTTCACTATGTATGATGTACACATGAAGAAGGATGGTGATATGATTTGAAGCAATATATTTTTCCCTTAGTTTATTTTCCATTTTTAAGATGTACTTTTGAAACAACTTTGGACATTTTTACATGTACTTTTTTCATATGTAATTATATATAAAAATGAGAAGTCCCAAGTCAATAAGGACTCTTATTTTTGAATAGGTCAAAGTAGTTAGGTTTTTCCTAAATTTTCTCAAGGACTCTCCCTATAAATAAAGAGGGCCTCTTTTTTAAGTGGATCTTCTTTTTTATTGAAACAAAACTCTGCTAAATTGAAGAGCATTTTGAGACTTTGACTTCAAATTGTAAATCAAATTTTATCAAGTGAATGAGAAAGCAAGTGATATTTCAAACTTTGTGTTGAAATAATTTTTGATGTATGGGAATTTATTCTTATGTCTTTTTTATAATACAATATTATCTATTTGATTAAATATTAGTGTGAGTGAAAATAATTTGGGAGATGTTCTTAAGTTGATTGTAGAGACTTTGTGCTACAACAATTATCTTTAGTTTGTGAGTTAGTGTTTTAAAGAAAAGGATATTGGAAAGGCTTTGAACTACTATTATCTTTTATGATCATATATTTTGTCATATTTTTCAGTGAAGACTTTGGGCTACACTTCATTCTACTTTGTTCTAAATTTTAAATCAGCAAAAGAAGCAATGATAGACTTTGTGCTCTCATGTTTTTTTGGTTTGTTAGTTAATATCAAGAAAGTGTTCATTTATTTTGTAAACATCATTTCTAAAAAAAGAGAAATAGATGGTGTGGTCTCACCCCTAAATTAATATTTAGTTTATATTAGTTTGTGATAGTTTATAGGAAACCTCCCCTTACTGAGAGAAGAGATTTATCTCATTACACTGTGACTGATATAGCCATTTTGTCTTCAGTTAGTTGATGAAAAAATATTCACCCAACAATTTTTGGTGACTTTACTAGGAAAATAATGTGCAAGTTGAAGCCCCACACTTTGAGTTAAATCATTTCTAGTTCTTTTCCATTTATTTCAAAATTTTGTTGAATATACTACATTCTGGCAGATCCACGGTATACATGAAGCTAGAAAGCTCAAGGTATTATTGATCCTATATTTGAGTTGATGCAACAAAATAATTTTGATCTATTACCTCTATTATCTCACATTTGTCAAACCAAGATCTTTTCTCCTACCAACACCAGGTCATTAATATTAGGTGAAGCTTCTAGTTCTAGTGCTAGTAGATTTTTATCTATTCATACTCTATAAAGGTTTGTTATCTCACCTTGTAATCATCATATCATGGAAGTCTAATGCCCTTGGGTAACACTTTTGGTCCTCTAAATTTAATTCCACCTTTGTATGAACTACCTCATAGTTCAAGAAATAATTTTCTAAAGCTCTATGGTGACGGGAAAGTTCACCCTGATGAACACATTTTAGCTTTTTGCATAGCCTGTGGTGTGATAGGTGTTGAACATGAAGATGTAGTAGTAAGGATTTTTTTATAAACACTAAAAGTTTCTACTGTAGATTGGTTTTATCATCTTCAAGCTCAGACTATAACCAATTGGAACACTCTCAAGACCAAGTTTGAGGCTAGGTTCAAACCCGCAGAAAATGCACACGCCTTATTGGCTCAGCTTACATAAATGAAGAAGGAGCCTCATGAGCCCATGCGAGAATTCATTGCTAAATTCAACATGCTGAGGTATAGGATTCTTACAATCACTCAACCAACATCGAAGAATATTGTGCTTCTTTATCAATTCTCAACTTCCTGAAGTGAGTTTTTTGTTAAGGCAAGCTAGCCCTATAGATCTTCCTACCACTCAAATTTTAGCTATTGAAGTTGAATATAATCTTATCCTTGTAGGTAAGATAAGAAGAGATTTTAACAAAAGTATATTTTCCTCTTCTACTAAAAATTCTTCCACAAGCACCCCCAACCCTATAATGCAAAAGTTAGCAAATGAATTGCTAGCTCTAAAAAGGCAAATGTTCTAAGGTATGTCTGCTCCTCCTTCTTATTGGGATATACCAAGGAGGACATTTCCCAATAATTCATATCAAGGAAATGCTGCTAAAAATCAAGGATAATCCAATCATCTTCCTCCTACACAGGGAAAGCTTGCCATCAAAGCAACACCGGTCAACTCAACAGTTGGTTATTATGAAGTTGAACATGATCATTATTTCTAACTTGAGTTGGACCAAGAGAATGATGATAATCTCTTTTTATAAAGAGAATAAGAATTAGCGGGTCACTCCACCATTGGTTTTTTGAATTGCTAAGATGAAGCTAAAAAATAAAGAGAAGTGTATGATAGAGCATATGTTGTTTTTACTAGGTCCCAAAATCAGTCAACTCAGTAAGTTGATAAGGGAAAAGTAAGAGAAGAAACTCAACCAGTGATCTCAATTGCTAAACAGGGAACTTCATTGCCTTTCCAATCAAAGGACCTAGTGAACAATAAGCAAGTAAGTACATCTAATAATCATGTATCTTCTACTTCCATCCCTCAAACTAGTACCACATCAAATAAAAATTAGAATAATGGATTTTATTTCTCTATTTCTAGTTCATTCTAGTTATTTGACATAATAGATCATGTTAGGAAGACCAAGATCCAAATGTCTGAAGTTGAGTACTTACAAGCTAATCTTGAACAGTTTGATAGGTTAACTGAATACATTAGAAACAAAACCATCCCTAAAAGACAAGATTTTATAAAAGTGATTCATGATTCCTTAAATAAAAAATCTATCCAAAATAATCTTGTCGCTACTCTGCTTGTTTCCTCTAGAAAAATAGAACCTTTCTATGTTTCTTTATTGGTAAATAGTCACAAGTTGAGCAATTACATAATAGATTCTGGAGCCTTTAATAATGTTATGCCTACCAAGGTAGTAGACTCCCTCAGTCTCACATTAACTAAGACTTTTGGGAGATGTTTCTCCATGTAAAATAAGCAAGTACCACTTTTGGGTTAAATCAAAGATACTCAATTTGCATTTGCAGCTTTTTCGGACAAGAGGATTAAGATGACAGTCTTAGTAGTTGATGTTCTAGCTTCTTATGTCATTCTGCTTGGACATAATTTTTGCAAAGATGTAGGTGAAGATTTGAACATGGATCTATCTAAAGCAAGAATACATGTTAAAGGTGTCATGCAAAAGTTACTTCCTGAAAAGGAGGCCAAATATATTGTTGCCCAAATGGCAAATCTTGAAGCTCAAATTTTATTTGAATCTTCAGGAATGGATAATTATTTTTTGTCCACTAAAGATGTTTATAATGAATTAGAAGAGTTTTTAGATAAAATTTTAGGTGAAGGCATAATAACACTAGATTCTTCCCTCACTAATGAAGAGGAATCTTTCGATCGATGAAATTTAAGAAAATCAAATTCTAATGAGGTTTGGGTTTTAGAATTTGATGGTAGTTATTTCTCTACCAGTTCTAGAGCTATAATTGTTTTGATATCCCCACAGGGAGATATTTTTTCTTTCTCATACAAGTTTCAATTTGACAATACTAATAACACTACCAAATACAAGTCATTATTGCTCAAGTTTAAAGCTACTCATGCTAAAGGTGTTAAGATTCTTCATGCCCAAAGAGATGCTGAATTGGTGGTTTATCAGGTGAGAAATTTGTATCAAATCAAAAATAAAATATTGTGACATTATCTCAATCACGCATGAGATTGCATTGAAAGTTTTGATGCTTTCAATATCTCTACGATACCAAGAGAGTTTATTGATCATGCAGATTTGTTGGCCATCTCCACAATTCTCATGGTTCCTCATAAATATTTCAAAGGAAATAAATACACTATTGAGATGGTCTTTTGACCAAGTGTACCTGATAATGCTGATCATTGGTAGGTGTTTAATGGTGATAATCAAATTGTTGCTTTCCTAGAGAAGATAAATAGTTTTTATGAGCTCTATTTTGAAGGTAGTGAATCTCCACCATGAGAATCAGTTTCCAAAATAAATTCACAAACTAGTGAAGAGTTTATTCAAATAAAAGGGAATAAAATTATAAAATATTTGGTTTCACTTGAAAATCTATTTGATAAGCATGATAGATATATTAAGCAGTAGCAACAAATGGATTCAAGTTCTTCTATAGAATTTGAGCAAGTAAATTTGAGTTTAGAGACAAATCCCAAAATGGTCAACATTGGGAAATGTTGCACTGATAATGAAAAGTTCAAATTCATTACTCTCCTTCATTATTACATTAATATTTTGGCATATGCTTATGATGATCTGAAGTCCTTCAAGCCTAAGGAAATTCAACATAAAATTCCTCTTAAATTTGGGTCATTACCTCACAAGCAAAAACAAATGCAATATAACCCTAAGATATTAGGTACTATCCTTTTTGAGATACAAAAGATGTTGAATGAAAGGATATTTTTTTCAATCCATCATTCTACCTAGATCATGAACATAGTTCCTGTAAGGAAGAAGAATGGATAAATTCGTATTTGTGTTGATTTTAAGAATTTCAACCAATCTTCTCTAAAGAATAACTACCCCCTACCCATCATGGACCAAGTATTTTAAATAGTAACTAATTTAGAAATGTTGTCTATGTTAGATGGTTTTTTCAGATATAATCAAGTGAAAGTTAATAAAGTAGATCAATATAAAATTGATTTCACTACATTTTGGGGCACATTTACATATCATAGAATGCCTTTTAACCTAATCAATGTTGGCACCACATTCTAAAGAGAAATATACCTAGCCTTCAGAGATGAGATAGGGAAGTTCATTGTGGTGTATCTTGATGACTTGACTATTATCTCCAAACATCATTCTAATCATGTGCATCATTTACGATAAGTGTTGAAACAATGTCAGCAAACTGGTATTTCTCTCAATCTTAAGAAGTCAAATTTTGGAGTTATAGAAGGTAAACTTATCAGTCACATTTTATCCTAAGAAGGTACTAAAATTTATTTAGAAAGAGTCAAAACTATTCAAAGTCTTACTCTACCTACTAGTAAGATTGCAGTTCATTCTTTCTTTGGAAAGCTTAATTTTCTGCAAATGTTCATTCCGAAATTTGCAAAGAAAACCCATCACATCATTAACTTGATGAAGGGTAAGGCTACATTTTGTTGGAATACAAAAGTCAAAGTGGCATTTGAAGATATCAAGAAGGCTATTACTCATGCTCCAGTCCTTGTTTGTCTAGACTATACCAAAGATTTCATAGTATACAAGTACGCTTCTAAACATACACTTTCAGCCATTTTGATTTAGTAAAATGAAGAAGGTGTGGAATCTCTCATATAATTTATGATTTTCCCTCTCAAATCTCACAAATTTAAATATTCAAACATGGATAAGCATGCTTATGACATGGTTAAGGTGGTAAAACATTTCCCATTCTATATCCTAAATTCACATACTATTGTTCTGGTACCTGACACAATAGCAAAATCTATTCTAACTCAATAGGGGTTCAGCACTAAAAGGGGTAATTGGATTGCTAAGATACAAGAGTTTGATCTTGATATCAAACCTACTAAGATTGTGCATGGAAGAGGCTTATGTCAATTGATTGTTGATAACATAGTAAAATAAATAGTGTATGAAGAAGCAGAAGTTGAGGAGATGCCAATAGTTCATTTTATCACTACTACTGATGAGTGGTATTCAAATATCACTCATTTTATTACCTATGGTGAGTGTCCTACCCATCTATCTTATAATGATAAAAAAAAAACTATTAAGTTGAAGGTTGTTAACTACGTCTTATGGGACAATGGTTTGTACAAAAGAAGCCTTGAAAGAGTATTTCTTCGTTGCATGGATAAACTAAAACAAAATAAACTTTTGGAGTCTTTCCATAATTTGGCTTATGGAGGACATTTTTTTGCACCCATGACATCCCACAAGATTCTATGAGCTAGATACTATTGTCCTACACTTTTTCAAGATGCATACAATTGGGTACGTAGGTGTGAGTTGTGTCAACAGTTCATTAGGAAACCTAAGTTGGCCGTATTACTTCTCAAGTTGGTGGTGATTGAAGAAACTTTTCAGAAATGGAGTATCAACTTCATTGGCACTATGAACCCACCCTCAAGTTTTAGTCACAACTATGTCCTCACCATGATAGACTATTTTACCAAGTGGGTGGAAGCCATCCCAGTTAAGCACGCTACTTTAGAAGTGGTATGTAATTTCCTTAAGGAAAATATTATTTCCTAATTTGGAGTTCCAAACAAGATTATAGAAGACAATGCCACTTGTTTCTCTTTCCATGAGATTACTAACATTTTATACAAGCATGGGATCATTCTTTCCCACTCCTCTAACTATTATCTGCAAGGAAATGGTTAGGTAGAATCAAGTAATAAGAATCTGGATAATATTATCAGGAAACTAGTAGATGAGAATCAGAGAACTTGGCATAAAGCATTATTTTATGCTTTATGGGTAGACAATATTAACCTTAAAAGGTTAATAGGTATGCCACTATTTTAGCTTATGTATGGTCTGAATGCAAAGATACCAATTACCTTGGAACTATTAGCACTAAAGTTGGCAAAGGCAGTGGAAGATCGAACTTATAAAAGTTTTATTGATAAAAGAATCATGCACTTAACTGAACTAGAAGAGAAATGAACTATGGTGGTGTACCATATTGTTGAGCATCAAAGTCTGATAAAGAAACTCTTCAACAAAAAAGCAAGGATTCATGAGTTTTAGATTGGAGTTCAAGTCTTGTTGTGGGACAAGATGAGAGAACCAAAAGGAATGCATGGAACATTTGATTCCTTGTGGAGAGGTTCATTCACCATTCATCAATTCTATGGTGGAAATAGCTTCTTGTTGGAATATCAGGATAGAACACCATTCTTGTTGCCTCAAAATAGGCAACATCTGAAACACTTCAATCCTTGAAGTATCAAATAAGTTCATTTGTACATTTGTATAGTTTTATGTTTTTATTTTTATATTTTTATTTAGTTATTTGTGTTTTTTTATTTTTGGTATCTTGACTCCATATCCCAATGGCATGGATGAAGGTACTTAGAGACTAGATTATACTCCCTTCAATCATTTCAAAGTTTAATCAATAGAAGTTCTCCAGCTGGAGCCAGTTGTTGTTTCCAAAATTAGTTATGCTCATTTTGTCAATAACCCCTATGAAACTTGTCTATTTCATAATATGCACTCTAAGTTCATCATTCGAGACAAGATTCTCTTGATCTCAAGTGAAGTTGTTTGACATCATAGAAAATTTTACAACATTCCCTCACCATGATTTTTTGAAAATTATGAAACCCATTATAGTCTTTATCTGATCAAAATGTCAATTTTGATCATTTTTAGGGTGTTAGTGATTTTTTTTATTATTTCAATGTATTAGTGGCCTTTTTTGCCACTTTTACATGATTTTTATTTACTACATGCATTGGTGGCACTTTTTGCCACCAATGCATGATCTTGCACCAGCACATGTTAGGGCATCAAATTTTGCCACCTGAGTAAAGATCTCCCAAATCTTAAACTTTGAGTAGCATTAATGACTACATGCACTGAGTTTTAAAAGCTTGTTTTGAGCTTTTAAATGATTTTTCTTTATCATTTCTTTTATTTTAGATTTTCCTAGACCCCTCTTCGCAACCACTTGATCGCACTAATGAAAGGAAGAGTTTGAATTTTCCACCACCAAGCTTAGGATTTTGAGCTTGCCAAGTAAGTTATTTTTCTACTTCTAGGTTTTCATTTGTTTTCTATCAAAGTTTGACTTTTCTTTCCATATTGCTTTTCCTTCTGAGTCGTTTACCTTTTTTTTATTTTCATTTTTCCCTAGGTTTTCATTGTGCGTATCTAAGTGGCTTGACCCAACTAAGGTTTTACCCTCCATTTAGTTGAAAACTATCTTCCATTAACTTGATAAGGGTGGTGAATTTTTCCACCTTCTCCTAGTGAAAACTTACCAACTAATACCACATGTAATGTCGTCAAAATATTTCACTCAATCATTACCCCCATTTCCTGTAGTAGTGGCTAATTATGCCACTTGGACATCAAAACTTTGATTTTTTTGTTGTATACCTTATCGGCATTTTTTGCCACTCCTACATACAAATGACATGTAATGGTGGTAAATTTCACTACCTCTACATAAATATGAGTTTTCCCTTACATGTCAGGGTAGCAAATTTAGCCACTGATGCAAATGGTAAATATACCTCACATGTAAGGGTGGCAAATTTCACTGCCCATGCAAATATTCACTTAAATTTTCCTAACTCTTAGATATTTTTAATTTTGCTTTTCTGAGTCCACTTTCCTCTAGTTTTTTAGCTTACTCACACTTTAGCCCTTTCAAGGGAATCTCCGTAGTCGTGATCATTGACATGTAGTTTTCTCAGATTGCCAGTACTTTCCCTAATTACATGATCATGACTTTTTGTTACAGTTTCTTCTATGGATCTTCTTTCTTCATCGACATCCTTTTGGTAGAAACTCTTTCAGATGAATAATTTTTATTTGAAGAAGTTGAAAGAAATGAAGTATAAATATCAAGGTGTTTTTCCAATCACCTCAGTTAATTTTAATGTCGATAACATTAGAGATATAGAGATTGGTCATGTGGACATGACTGAGTTTGTGGAGAGAACAAGTCAAGCAATCCTAGCTCTAAAATGAAGAAGATAATTGATAATAACATTCATTTGGTATCTTCTTTCCTAATATCAACTCACAACATGGAATTTGTTCTTCAGTATGATTACTTTAATAATAAAGATACTAGAGTTGTGTTGGATGCTAGTGGCAATGTGATAATCAGACTAGATCTTGAATTCATTGATAAGGTGCTTATGTGCCCTCTTTCTACAGAAGTGATAAAGCTTGATTTTGTTGAAGCACAAAAATAATATGACAAAAATTCTAAAAAAGTAAAGAAGGTAATCAATAATAAATGACTCAAGACATTAAGGGCAAACTTGTCAAGGTGGCCACAGAGTTTTTTGAGAAGTGACTTTATAGAAGAAATTGGTGATCTGATAACTCTTCTCATCAAGGTAAGAGGTTTTCCCTCTTCCTCACAGTTTCATGAATGGATGTATCCCTTCATCAAAGTAATAATCCAAGGCAAATAAACCATCTTCCAGGGATAGCAAATCAATAATGCTTTACACGAACAATTGATGAAGGTATCCTCTACCTTCAAGTTCTAGATGAATTCTTATCTGGTGTATATTACAACTTCAATGAGAATTTTTCTAGGTCTAACATCAGAAGGAGATAGGTGAGTAATCCCAGTGTATCAATACTACTCTCAATTAATATTGAAGGGTTTTATTCATCATTTTAGGAGAGTAAATGATGCTTTCTTTTTATTATTCTTATGTATTTTTGATCCTCAACTAGAACAAAGAAGAGTGTTAGATGAGGCTTGGACAATGGTAAATGATTTTGTATGCATGTTCTTATAGTTTCCTTCTTTCTCATACCTAAGGGTTGGATTTTTCCAAGGTCATCCTTATATGCTTCCAAGATTCCCCTCAGACAAACTATTCTTAATGGAGTTATGTAGACAAATGATCATCGTGCATAATAAACAAATGGAGCTCAAGAATCCTAGTTTCAGATTCCCAATTGAAATTGACAGGTATTCAGTATTAACTGCTATGAGGGCTAGAGTCATAGAAACTGAGATGCAGTTTATAATCATGAAGGAATTTAAGAGAAGAATAAATTTTAAATACACAGGCATGAAAGACATAATCAAGATGAAAACTCAATTCCATGAACCTATGGTATAAGATGTTTGGGTAGATTTGAGAATAGAAGAAGATGTCAGGAAAATGGACTACAATAGGTTATCTCTTGAGTAGATTGAATATCTAGGATTTGTTGATACTTCTAAGCATCTAGTGGATGATGGAGAGTTGATTAATGACAAATATAATATTGAATATATTGCTAATGCCCCTCTCCCTCCAATCTAATGATCCCAAAAAGAGCTAACTTCTTTGAAGAAAATATTTGAACCTATATTGGCAAACACCAATAATTAGCTAGCAAATAAGGGAATTGCTTTGAAAGAATTCTTCATAAGATCAGAAGCTAAGATTCAAAAGGAAACAAGAACAAAAGTGGAGAATAGGATGAAGAAAAAAAGTGATGTTCCTTCTTCTTCTAAGCCACATAAGCTTAAGATCATACTTGTGACGAAGAAGATGAAAGCTATCGAAAAAGAATCTAAAATAGAAGATATGGAAATTGAGAAATAGAGAATTGAATAACTATCAACAAAAGAGATGGAGATTGAAGATAGATGTACAAATCAATAAGAGAAAGAAACTTTGTCCTCACAAGAGAATGTACAACAAGAAATAGGAGTCTCTTGTCCCCTACCTGACACACCTATTGCAACTTCTTCATCTATTTCTCTTATTAATGTTCCATATTCTAAATCTCCCTCTCCTTTCAAAATAATTTTTGAAAACCCTCAAAACACTTTTGAAGATATTTTCCATTCCTCAGGGTCTATTTCTAGTTTGTCCTCCCCATCTTTTGATATTGGAGATACTTTTACTTTTGATCACTTAGTAAAAGGTGCAATTTTTACTAACACTCCACCTATTATTTCCACTACCTGTGCAAGTGAAGCTACGAAGATGCCAACAATGGAGATAGATCCTAATGTGAGTACTTCTGTGCTTTCACCATGGTTATCAGCTTATACACCAAAAAGGAAGAAACAATCCATCTCTCCAAATGAATTTGATTTTAATAAGTTGGTTCATGTAAAAGCTAAGACCCTGAAGAAGCCAAAGATTCTTTCAAAAATACTTGGGGACAAGGGACACAAATTTCTAGAGATTGCAAGACCTCCACCAGATGAAACCATGGAGAATTTTGATATAAATGATTACTCTACCTCTAGAGTTGAGTTAGGCAAGATAACTCATGAAAGTGCCAAGAATGATATGCACTCAGCCATGGACATTCTGATTCAAAAATTTAATAGGGAGAAAGAAATGAAGGATCATGACAAATCAATGGTAGAATAGTTGACTGCAGTGGTAAGGAAAATCACTTTGAGTATAGAAGTAATAACTCTTGAGGCCGTTTTTGTAGAAGACCCCATTATTCAGAAAGCAAAAAAGACTTATCTCAAAGGAAAAGTACTTGAAGAGTACTTGGATAGGATGTGTGCACAAGGAAGTTCCCTACTTACAAAGCTATTTGAGAAAATAGATAAATGAGGAAAATAAGAGTAGAACTTGATGATCTTATTGAAGTTGTTTCTTAGGATATTGAGAGAATAGAAAAGAGTCATGATAAATGGGTGGAGATGAGAAAACTAAAAATAAGCACTCTAATATCAATTGGCATCATTATTGATAGGGATTCTTATACCAAAACAAAAGAAGCATTGACATATAGGAGTTGTGTGCTTAAGGATTTGATCAATGACCTTAAATCTACAAGAAAACTCAATGAATAAAGTGATGTTAGTATTTTTCATAAATTGGAGGAGTTACCTTGCAAGATTACATCACAAGATAATCAATTTTTCTCTGCAAAAGAAATGATTCAAGAATTTGAGGATATGTTCCATAAAGAATTTGAAAATAAAACATTTTCTATAGCCTCTATGGACAATATCCTGGACAATCAGTTGACTCTGGATAATTTGAAAACCAAGTTAACTAGTCATGCAAAATTAGTTACCATAGTAAGAGATGCCCTAGTTAGAGCCAAGATGATTTTTAGGAACACTGTTAGTCCAAACAGTATCCGGATGCAAGTAAATTTCACTATGTATGATGGACACATGAAGAAGGATGGTGATACGAATTGAAGCAATATATTTTTCCCTTAGTTTATTTTCTATTTTTTAGATGTACTTTTGAAACAACTTTGGACATTTTTACATGTACTTTTTTCATATGTAATTACATGTAAAAAATAGGAAGTCCCAAGTCAATAAGGACTCTTATTTTTGAATAGGTCAAAGTAGTTAGGTTTTTACTAAATTTTCTCAAGGCCTATCCCTATAAATAAATAGGGCCTCTTTTGTAAATGGATATTCTTTTTTATTTAAACAAAATTCTGCCAAATTGAAGAGCATTTTGAGACTTTGAGTTCAAATTATAAATCATATTTTATCAAGTGAATGAGAAAGCAAGTGATATTTTAAACTTTGTGTTGAAATAAATTTTGTTGTATGGGAAATTGTTCTTATGTCTTTTTCTTAATATGATCTTATCTATTTGATTAAATAGTAATGTGAGTGAAAATAATATGGGAGATGTTCTAAAGTTGATTGTGGAGAATTTGTGCTACAAAAAATATCTTTAGTTTGTGATTTAGTGTTTTAAAGCAAAGGATCTTGGAAAGGCTTTGAAATAAAATTATCTTTTGTGATCGTATATTTTGTCATAGTTTTCAGTGAAGACTTTGGGCTACACTTCATTCTACTGTGTTCTAGATTTTAAATCGGCAAAAGAAGCAACGATAGAATTTGTGCTCTCATGTTTTCTTGGTTTTTCAATTAATACCAAGAAAGTGTTCTTTTATTTTGTAAACATCATTTCTAAAAAAAGAGAAATGGATGATGTGGTCTCACCCCTAAATTAATATTTAGTTTAGATTAGTTTGTGATAGTTTATAGAGAACCTCCCCTTGCTGAGAGGAGAGATTTATCTCATTACACTATGGCTGATATAACCATTTTGTCTTCAGTTAGTTGATGACAAAATATTCACTCAATAGGAATACATTATTGTTATGATGCTGTGATATTGGTCTTCATGTTGGTATAGATCATGTGTATAGTGGTTGTTACACTTCTTTGTTTAGTTGGATTGTATTATCAGATAGTGATGCTATGATATATGATTTTAGGATGGTGTATTTATCATGTTTATAATTCTTCATTTGATGATGTATGACTTATTGATATATTTGATACTTGATTTCATTCCATTATTGTTTTATTATTTTTATCATTTATTAGATTAGATACTACTGATGGATCCACTTGGTGGTTGAAGGTACTAACCATGGGCTAGGCTGGATTTTGGCATCAACTTTTGGGGTAGTGGAGTGGTTTTAAGTAGTTAAATGAGTTCTGACAAGTAACCAAGTATTCATGGTATGTGTCATGCTTTTGGATAGTGTGTTAATTGGTTGTACAATCATAGTTATTGTGCCTTGTCAACTTTCACTGCTTGTGACATGTATGGTTGTTGTCATTCCATCATACTATACCTTGTTATCCTCTTTGCCAAACCATTTTCATGTCTCTATCATCCCATTTATTTTGGTCTTGAAGTTCATCTTCTCGTTGTCTATGTTTGTAAGGTAGTTTTAATAGCTTAGATGTTATTCCAAGGTCTTGATTGATGAATTGGACTATGGCATGAAATTTTATAGTATCCACCATAGTGTATATATATATATATATATATATATATATATATATATATATATATATATATATATATATATATGAGGATATTCATAAATATATAACTATATTTATATATTTGTTGTCATATACTATTTTATTTAGTTTTATATATGTGTGTGTATAACATATATATATATATATATATATATATATATATATATATATATATATATATATATATATATATATATATATATATATAATTCATTTGGCTTGGGGAGTAAGCCATTAATGACTGGGAGTTGGCGTAGGGAGAGGGGAGTGTGTTGAAGAGGTAGAGGAGAGAACAAGGAGTAGGTGATATGGGGGGACATGAAGCATAGGAAAGAACGAAGAGAAAATGTGTTGTGAAGAGGGAGGCGTAAGGCAAGGGCATATGGGAATGGTGGCGAAAGAGTATGAAGGAGGCAATAGTGTGGAGTTGGAAATAAAAACAAGAAGTCATAAAAATGAGAGTAAGATATGCAGCTAGAAAAACATATGTAGAGGGAATTGATTAAGAGTGGATATAGAAGGAAGAAAGGATGTAGAGGGGGGTATGGAAAAGGAGCACGTAGGTATAGGCATAGAGAGGAAGAGAATGCAATGAAGAGAAGGAGATATGTAGAAAGATATGTAGGTAGAAGGAAAGGATACAAGAGTGAATGGAAAATAGGAGGATGTGGAGAGGAATGGATAGTAAGGAAAGGAGGAACATAGGGGGTTTGTAAGAACTTTGGCTTTCCTTCATCTTGGTAAGTGAATTAGTCCATCCTTGCACCCCACTAGTTAAAATTTAATATTGATTAAGAGCTAGTTATCCACCTGAAAGAAATAATTAGAAATTTGAAATTCATATTGTTAGTTATTCCTCCTTTGCATATAAATGGTAAAAGAAGGATCTATATTATTAATTATATTCCTACTAACTGATTTGGTTTTTTTTCTTCACACATTGATTGGTCACACCCTTAACCTGATTTGCAATTTGAATGGGGTTATGTATTTCAATACTATTATATAGATGCCACAACTTAGTATACCCAAATTGGCTATTGAATTTTATGTATGGTTGAGTGCATAGTAACTATTGAATACCCCTCTCATGAGGTGTGTCGTTGAAAAAAACTGACTATATTACATGTCTCATTATTACTAGAAGGATTGGATCAGTTTAACACAAATACCCTTCTCCTTTAACCATGCTTATATGTAGATCTGGTGTGTTGCTAGTGGTTATAGAGCTATATATAAGTAATTTATATTATTGTATTCTATGTGTTTTTAGATGGACAATTTCACGTCATTGCCTTACCTTTTATAATCATCCAATATGTGCTCATATCATTGGGTCAATGGACCCTATTCTAAATGGTTGATTAGTTGTAAAATTGAGTCATAAATTAATATAAAATAATGACTTGGGTTCCCTTTAAATTCCTACAATGGATTAAATTATTTTTTATAATAAACTACTAGATTCAAACTAATTTGAGTTAGTAATAAATTTATTGGAAAGTATATTTTATTTTATTAATAATATATCCTCTATTTTGGAAAAATGTTCTAGGAGTTGCATTCAATCCTTTGGTGGAGTTCTAATGGTAATATATATCTCATGAATTAATAACTGAGTTATGTCCCTGTAATTCTTAAGACCGCATTTCTATGTTGTTCATGTGTTCTATGGAAACACCATATGTCTAGTAAATCTCTTCTAGTTGTCTGTGTGTGTTTGTGTGTGTGGTTTGAATTGAGTCAGTATGCTTTAGTATTGTTGATTCATGGGATTAGATCAAGCCCAATTGGGATCATCCTTGTATATGAGGGTTACAATTTTTATTTTAAACCAGTTAAATGGCTTATAGTCTCATTTACTCATATTAACCGATTTTAATACTTGGGGATCATATGAGGTCATGAGACCTGATAATGATCCCCCAAATCATTTATATCAATATTTGGTTTAAAAATCATTATTATGGGATGCTTGTTGTATTAATAATTGCTTTCTCAAAAAAAATTGACATTATTACCATTCAAAATGAATGCATGGAGTTTGGGCCTTGAACCAGTTACGATTTATAATCAATTATGGTTTTAATTGATTGTTGGGTTCCTTATTTATTCTCTTAATTCCTTGACTTGGCTGAGTTACCTAATTTCCTTACTTGGCTAAGTTGCCTAATTTCTTTTCTTGGTCAAGTTTTATTTGTTGGTCCTTGACTTGGCTATGTATAATTGTAAGTTATATATGGTGCTTTCTAGTATGGTTATGACTGTAAGGAATGTACCTTAGATAGGGATTATGCCTTGTGTCAATGATATGTTATTATGTTGAGATGTCCTTTGGTTTTATATCTAATTTCTCATAACTTCCTCCTTAAACCTATTTGTCGAAACCACCATTTAGCCTATGGTTGGGGTGGTAAGGGCCACCAATGGTTAGGCTCATAGGGTTGGTTGGGAGGGTTTGTTTACTTTGGTCTTGTTACTCCATTCTTGGAAGACTTCATTGATGGGTATGTTATGACTGATAATGTGGTTTCACATGTTATTTGCTTCACATGGATGAAGTAAATACTCTTAAACTACTTATAATAGGAAGTAAATGGAAATTACTACATGATACTTTTCCTTATTTAACTAATTTTATTGTTGATTATGTCTATTATTTTATTACCCTGATGGTTGTAGTTTATCTCTTTATAAATTCATGGGCATTGGAATGAAATTAGTACGTTTTAATAACCATATATAAACATTGAGATGTATAGGGTTAATGAACTAGTTCTTGATGGAACCTATTTTGGTGCATGTAAGAACCCTACTATTCCTATGGATAATGCTATTTTTAGATCATGATGAATATGCTTAGTGTGATGCCACATGAAAATGAGACTATTTTATTTTTAACACCCTTAGTCATAAAAGTCAATCATGCTTAATAAGTCATGATTACCTTTACGATCAGAAATGACCAAAGTGCATGTGTGAGTTGGAATGGCCAGCATGCCTTCCCTATCCAAGTCATTGGTTGATATAATAATCTAATTATTAGAACTTATATATTTAACTTCCATGTACTTGGTGGTGGTTTGATCTTCCCTTAATTAGAGTATCACATGGTCTATTTACCAATTTGGAATCGATTATAATGATTCGAGGATTGGCCACCACTATATCATTCCCTGTTGGATGATGTAGTAAGGCATGATTGTAATTTTGTCCATGTATTTAGACCATGACAAGAATGATCATGAATGGGTTGAATTCATTATATGAAAATTTTTATCCATTTGCATGCTAGTGAGCCTTAGCTTAATCTATGTCCATTATTTTTGATAGCAGGTTGCTATGTGTGTCTTGAATGTTGGATATTATCCCTGATTGCCACTAGGGATAATGCTCTTTTGGTTTACATCTCATGCCTTCATGGGATCATTAATGACCTAGAATGTTAATTTTTACCCTTATACTTGTGCATACTATTCGTTGAATATTTTGTCTATCAGCATACTGGTAAACAAAATAGGTCTTATCAGCCAAAGCAAGAAGATTAGTCATCCTAATGTGTAAATTTATCACATCAGAAGGAGACTATTCTCTCCTCTCATCAAGAGGAGGTTCCCTATGGATATGCTATGTATATATATATATATATATATGAACATAAAATAATACTCAAGGGTAGGACCAAACATCCATCTCTCTTCTTTAGAGATGATGTATACAAAACAAAGGAAGAACTCAAGAGAATGACAGATAGCACTCCTCTTCTTTCAGAAGAACTATTGAATACTCCTGGAAATAAAAGCAGAATATGACTAAAGTATGGTAACCAAAAAATCAAGACACATCACAAAGTCTGCACATGAAATACTCAAGAGTGATATACGAAGAACAATGAAAGCTCAAAGTCTTTTCAAAGTTCTTTACACAGCAATGAAAAAACAAACACACTGAAGGCAGCTATGGGGGCACAAAGTCTCTCCATAGTTGATTCTTCAGGACACCTTCTTGACAAATTTACTAATCCTGCTTATTAGATCAATGAAACAAACAAGATATCACAGCACAAAGTCTGAAAAATTCCCTTGGTTTCATTAACAAAATATGATAAACAAACTGAGCACAAAGTCTCAATGATGCCTCTCAATTTTAGTAGAGTTTCATTCAAATTGTCAAAAAGAAGATGATCCTTTTACAATGATAGGAAGTCCCTTATATAGCCACTTTCAAGAAGGACTCGAGAACAATAATACACCATGATGCATTGGGAAATGTTAGGAAGGCAAGCTAGAACTTTGGGGCCTTTTACCCATTTGATCTTCTCAATGCAGATAGATAACTCGTGCAATTGAAAGTTTTACAACTTTCAATGTCTGCCTAGCGGTCTGATCTTATCTTCATCATTCCTCCCTTTCTAATTAATTGAATCAGGTCTTGGATTCAGCTTGCTATTCTATTCCTTCCCCGCTTTCTGCTGGTCTTGGCCTTGAAAAGTGTGAATGTATTCTATTCTATATGTTCAAAGGATCAACAATTATTTTGTTGTCTTCAATTTGATGTTCACGCGCCCATCACTATGTTTCCAACGGCTAGTTGACTGTGTTAAATTTGGCGTGTTTGGGTGCATCACCCCTTGGTCTTCTTTTGGCTTTTCGCTTGGCACTTTTCCAGATTGGACTTTGCCCTTTCGGGCCCTAAGAAATGATCCTTCAGATTCAGGAAGTATCCTCAAATTAATGGTCAAGAGTTCCCCATAAGGGCACCTGCCCTTCGGGGTCCTTCGTTGGCCCTTCACAAATTTCACTTAGGCTTTTCCTCGAGCCATTCCCTTTGAACATTTCTAGCAGAAATTTTCCCCGAGGAAAATTCCCACGGACAAAAGTCTGGGGAAAATTTTGTCGGGCTTTGAACAAGTCTTTTAACAAGCCAAAGGGTGCTTTGGTCGATGAAGTGTCCTCCACAAGGGCACTTGTCCTTCAAAAAAGTTCTTTAGCATTGAACCATCCCTTTAAACTTAGTCGATGAACCATTTGTTGAAGTGGTTCAAAGGTTCAATGAAGCGTGCCAAGCCTTTGAAGCAAACAACGGATGAACCATTGAATGCACTTTTTGCCATTGAACCAATACATTGAACTAATCGGTTGAACCAAGGCTTTGAACCAAAATGGTTCAAGTCAATGGTTTAAGCTGATGGTTCAACAAATAAAATAGGCCTATAAACTAAGCATTGAACCAAATATTTGTACTTGCCTTTGAACTAAGAGTTGAACCAGTCTGTTGAACTGGTTCAACGGTTCAACGAAACACGCCAAGCACCTTTTGAACCAAAAATCGATAAACCTGTTGTTGAACCTTTCCATTGAACCAAGACATTGAACAAAAAAATTGATTCAACAGTTCAATGAAAGCCTTGAACTGACTGACAAACCAAATGATTGAACCAAAAGATGCTGAAACAAAGGAAATGAACCATCTGAGTGAAATAAAGCATTGAACTGCTTGGTTGAATTGAGCGATTGAACTATTCCTTTGGTTGAACCAACTGTTGAACCTTTGAACCCATTGAACCTTTGAACCCAATTGGTTCAATGGTTTAACGGTTCAAGTCATTTTGATTTGACCAAATGTTTGGAAGCCGATGAACCTATTGAAGCGACTGAACTTTGAACCTTTATGAAGCGCTTAACTTTTGCCAATGACATTGAACTTGTTGAACTTTGAACCCGTTGAACCTTTTGAACCAAAATGGTTCAATGGTTCAAGTTAATTTTTGCACTAAGATGCTTGCCGATGAAGATTTTCACATGAACCAAAACTTTGAACCAATCCCGAAAAATGAACAAATGTTGAAAATCAATTCTTTTGACTGAAAACCACCTCCATAAATTTGTAGATTTTCCTTTTCCTACACAGTCCATAGATTCTTCTTCCTGCTGAGTCCATAGATTCAAGCCTGTAGAGTCTGTAGATTCTTCTTCCTGCTGAGTCCGTAGATTCAAGCCTGTAGAGTCTGTAGATTTAACCCTACAGAGTTCGTAGATTTTCTGAGAAGCTTTGAATATGAGAAATCTGAATATCTAAGACAAATTTTGAAAATGGAAGATATTATTTTGGTTTGTAGAACCAAAATAATTCAAATGTTGTTCCAAAAATGACTATTATTTTGGGTAGACAACAGCTGGCTCCAGTTGGGGAACTTCTGTCAATTGCAAAATGAATTGGAAGGAGTAGAATTTAGAAACTCTAGTGTCTTCAAGTGTACCATTGGGATTTAGAGTCATGCTTTCCAGAAATGAAAGACATCAAAAATGAAAACAAACAAAACAAAATAGAATTTAAAACTGTACAAATATACATATATATAGAGGCAATGATCTGATACTTCAAGAATTGAAGTATTTTAGAAACTACTTTTTGGGAGACAATGAAAATAATGTTCTATTCTGGTAAACCAGTAGGAAACCGTTTTGTCCCCAGAAATGGTGACGAGTGAATGGAGCTCTCCATGAAAAAACTAATTTTTTACATCTTCTTGTTGACTCTTTCCTCTTCTTGCCCCATGGTAGGATGTGGTATTCAAACTGGAAACTATCACTCCTTACTGTCTTGGTGGCGGATTCCTTTGCCTGATTTTGATTTGCAGCAGCATGGTCCAACATTATAACCTGTTGTTCTACTGGTCCAGTCCAGCACATGATTGGATCATCCAAGTCAAATTCCTGATAAACTGTCAGATTATCATCTCCTTTGATGTCAAAGAGTTTGACTTCTTCATCTTGAGCAGTCTTCAATTTAGGCAAGAGAAATTCACCTCCAGCTGTGTTGTTGGTGTTGTTGACTTGCAAATTGTATGAAGGAAGAATATCGTTTTGAAGAGATATCAACACAGTCCCAACTCCATCATTGGTAGAAGAATTACTGTCATCATCAAAAGTTGATCTCTTATCAAATTTCTTCTCATTAGAGATGAAATATCCTTCCTTGTTTATATTGTGCTCTACCAATTCTCTTAAAATCTTGTTTGGATCAATTCTTGGATTGTCAGCTATAGGACTTTCATCTATAGGAACATGAGCATCTTCTATGGTATAGAAATAGTTACCATTGCCTAAAGATTCAAATAGAATTTGTGCTGTAGGGGATGATGTTTGGGTAACCACATACTTTGCTTCCTTTTCAGGAAGTAATCTTTTCATCATGCCTTAGACAGGGATCCTTGCCTCAGATAGATCCATGTTCAGTTCTCCTCCCAATGTTTCTATACGAGATTTTGCTTTTTACATTCAAGAAAGGAAAGATGAGAAACTAAGAAGAATGGACGAGGGTTTGTACGTACCCAGATTGTGGACTTGCGCACTAGATTCAGACGATAGCAGGAACTCCTCTTTGGTTATGGAGGATGACACCTGAAAGGGAAAAACACTAAAACACAAAAAAATTTAGATGACAAAAGGGTGGACTGCTAAGCGAAGGCTTGGTCCTAGAAGCACAAAGGCTTCTCGGAGGATGATAGTCCACTGCTAGAAAATAGAATATAAGCAGAAACAAAAATGAGAAATGATAAAAGATAGAAAATAAAGTACTAAAAGCAAATGCGTACCTGTTTAGAAGTAATTTGCTTTTGCACAGTCGTCGATGTTGGTGGTATTGCCGGCATCTGTCAAGGAAGGTCACCGATGTCGGTTAGGTTGTCGGCGTCGGTAGGGGTAATGGTCGAGGATGGTCTAGGTAATGGCCAGGGATGGGTTACAGGGCTAGTTTTTAGTCTGCAGGGTGGTCTGAGGCTTTGTCTGGGGGTCGTGGAGTTTTTTTGGGGGTCAGAGAGATTAAGTGGAGGTCTGAGGGACTTGTTTTGGAGTCTAAGGGACTGAGAATGTTGTTTGGGAATGGGTTGGATGAATGACAAGGCAAAAGGAAGATGAATGGGAGACAGGGGTTTGAGAAAGCTTTTCAGCCTCTCAGGGATAGACAGGTTGAGTTGTGGACAGTGGGTTGGATAGATAAATAAATGCAGATAAGAAATGAAATAAAAACAAGGGAACTCTTACCTCCTACTTGCTGAAGGAAAAATGGAGAAACCTATTGTTGGAGCTGTTGAAGGTCCTGCAAGTACCAAGAGCCTGAAACTATTTTTGCAAGATACCTGTAGCTGTTGTTGTTGTTGTACGAGGGGAGGAGAAAGGGAAAATAGAGTGCCAAGCACCAAAGAAAATTCACATTCGTCGGGGGGAGAATAGTTGCAAAAAATGGTTTTAAAGGCTACCGATGCTGGCAGAACTACCGACATCGGCCGCATAATGACCAACGTCGGCGGCCGAAGAATGGGGACAGAGGCTAAAATTAGCCTCTGTCCATTCTTGCACGCTGTCGAGTCAAGGGGCCATGGGAAAATGGTCGAGGGAGGCATAAATGGATGTGGGAGGAAGGATAAAGGGGAGATTTGGGCAATAAAGGCTAGGAGAGAGGTGGGGGGATCCAAGGAGGGGATCCAAGGTGGCATGGGTGAGGTGGAAGAGGGCCAAATATTTAATTATTTTAATTTGATAAATGGAGGGGGCTAGGACAAGGGTTAGGACATGGGCCAAGGGGGGGCCAAGGGTGAAAGATGACCTAGGGGTTAGACATGATTTTAGTGTCTACATTTGCCCCTTTTTGTCTTGTTGGTTGTTCTTGACGAACTGTAAGACAAAAATAGGAGTTGGTTGCCCCAAGTATGGGATGAAGTGTTCCCCCCTCAAAGTAGGAGTCGAGGAAAGAGAACCTAATGATTGAGTGCCGATTTGACAGAGAGATGGATAGAGAGGGTGAGGGTCTAGTGCGAACACTGCAAAGGGTGAGATTGCACGTGTACCACACCATGAGATGGACAGGTCAAATTATCTCAGGTCAAGGTCGAGGAGTGCCAAAATTGAAATAATCAGGCCCCAGCATTTGGTTATAGCTGATTAGGTTATTCAATCTAAGCTGAAGCTCTAATGGTCATCGTGTTCTAGGTATCTCAGGCTCAGGAAGTGCTCTTGGAAACATGAAAATGCCACAAGTAGTGGGGATCAACCGGCTTGCGATCTTATACTTGTGAAGGTCATAAATAGTCTGCACACAATTTTGCTAACCATTCGTGAGGTAGCATACATGCAAAAACAACTAAGGCAACATTTGTCTTGGAAGTGGTCAGAGTCAGAGGAGATGGTCATGATCTCCAAGGTCTGGTGGTCGAGGGATGGAGGCAAAAGTGATCTCAAGTGTGCCCCAGGGGGCTAAGATGACTTCTACAGGGAAAGCTGGGTGATTTGAGGGAAGATTTTGGGGCAATGAAGAAAAATTGGAGGGCTGAAATACGCCGACGTCAGTGATAAAACTGACATCGGTGGCCAAAAAGGATCGATGTCGGCATAAATATGCCAACATCGACAGACTAGGGCATGGAGATGCCGACGTCAGTGGACTGCCAAATCTAACTAAACCAGATTGGTGGCCCACCAAAAGTCATTTGCTACTTGTTGAGTGGAGAGAAAAGAGGCTCTGAAGCTAAGTGAGTGAAAGTGACACAAAGCAGACCGAGGAGCAGTGCGAGGTGGCAGAGGAACATTGGTGGAGAGAGGGAGTCGATTAGATGCTGTAGGGACGCGTGTGGGCTAGCAGGAGCATGTAGAGTCATTGGCACAGAAGAGATGGCAGAGGGGAGTAGAGGACTCATGGGAGGTCCACCACCAGTAACACCCATTGTGCCACCACACTGGTGGCATCGGGATGAGGTAGGAGGGTCTCTGAACCCTATTTGATTATTTTTGTTTTAATTTAGTTTTTGGAATGTTTCATTTTTTTAGGTAGAAATCGAGGGAGGAGGGTAGGTAGGAGGGTGGGTAGGGGGTCTAAGATAGATTAGGAGTGATTTAGGAGGGTTTAGGAGGGTTGGGGGAGCCATAATGGGGAATCCCTAATTTTAGGGCTCGCCCCGTTCGGCTCTAGGGCCGAACCAGTTGCTGACATCAGTGGTTTTTGCTGACATTGACCGACCAACGACTGGTGTCGGTCACTCCTACCAACGTCGGTCACTAAGTGACTGGCATCGGTTAGGTGAGTGCCGTCACTGGCATGCTAACCAATGTTGGTGGCTGCCTGGTCAAAAAGGGGTGAAGAAAAAGGTCAAGTCGAGGGGTTAAAGTTATGCCAAGGGCTTTCCAGGGGTTAGGTTAGGCATAGATGGTCAAATAGGAATAGTAGACATGTTTAATTATGAGATTGACTTGGGTTTGGTTACAGGTGAGGTAGATGTTGATGCTACGAGATCATCTCCTGACCTTGTTGATGTGGATGTACGGAAGCGTGATAGTGGAGGAGTGGGCACAGATGAGTGTGGTTGGGCTAGGCGGGGTGAGATGCTACTGCAGAGTGGCATAGGATGTGAGTCTGATGGTGGCATTGATCGAGCGGTGGGATCATTCCACCAATACTTTCCACCTACCCATAAGAGAGCTGATGGTGATGATAGAGGATGTGTACTAGATTTTGCAGCTGCCGGTACATGGAGCAGACCCTAATGTGTGCTCGAGAGAGGTGCATGATATTCACATGGTCATGCTATTTGGAGAGCATGTCACTAAGATGAGCTACCATTCAGCTAGTTTTGCGTATGAGCCTCTGTATGCAGTAGATGAGGGTGCACATCGACTGGCTGTCTTGATGATGATTGGGATCATAGTTTATGCATTGTTGGATGCGGAGGGAGGCAGGTTCCTGATCACCATGACCAGAGTTTTGACAGAGATGATCGAGTAGCAGATAGTGTTTGCCTAGGTGCCTGTCTTCTTGGCCCAGGTTTACAGGGAGATGTGGGGGATTAGCCAGCGATGGCGGTACAACTTGTGTGTGGGCCACCTGCTACACTGTTGGGCCTACGAGCACATCACGGTGATACGTCCTCTCGGCCTTCCAGTGGCTATCTAGGCCAGCTTCAGGGTCAGGTTCAAATGATGGTAGGATGTCATGGCACAGATGCGGGTGGATGGAGTAGTCAAGGACATCGACTATTACTGAGTGGTACTGGAGGCATTGATCCCAGCAGACATCATCTAGAGACTGTACTTGGGGTATCCAGCATTCAGGGATCAGGGAGAGCAGTTGGTTGAGGCCCAGAGTTTGAGATGGGTCAGAGGTAGACAAGCCAGTGAGCTCGAGCAGATTTCAGTAGAGAGAGTGTGGCACCAGTACGGGCTGCTACAGGATGTGCCACCTGCGTTCCCATAGTACAGGCGGGATGATATTGAGGCACCGCTCCCACTACTAGAGGAGACAGAGGGTCCTAATTTTGAGGAGTTACTAGTAGGACCTGGGATAGCTAAACCAAGGTGTACAAAGGCTTACTCGGCATGGTGGGCTGGGCATTATACAGGGGTGCAGGTAGGGCCACAGCCAGAACTATAGGCTATTACTAGAGAGTGGGATACAGCCCGTGAAGAGAGAGATACAGCGAGGCAGGAGAGAGACATTGCGATTCAAGAGAGGGACGTAGCACGGGCCTAGGTGACCATTTTATAGGGGCAGGTCATAGGGATGATAGGGTAGTTGATGGAGATGACAGATCGGGTGGCAGTGCTGACAGGTCAGGTCACACTATTACAGGGACAGCTGGCCATAGCCCAGGCACCGGTAGTAGTAGGACAAGTTTTTGGAGGGCAGGGCCCACTATAGTACTCGTCTCATTAGGCGGCATTTTCATAGGGGGCAGGACCGTCGACATCAGTGCAGCTGACATTTTCACAACCACAGGGGTCAGTGCAAGGGATGGCAGCAGGTCAGATGGGTCCACCGCAGACTGTATCTATAGTTAGATATAATAATGTGTTGGATGAGATTGCATATTATGAGGGAGCTATTAGGGGGTTTCCTCAGATACAGTGATACTCAGATATGAGGGTAGAGTTGAGCCAACAACGGTCTATGTCACAGACGACTACTACAGATTCGTATAGATGGCGTAGATCAGAGGGTGGAGAAGATACAACATCTTCCTGACCACTACCACCACCACCATAGGCATAGCCTTGAGGGCAGATTTTGATGCTATGTATATACCGGCCTGCGAGTCGATGATGCGAGATGTACTTGATTTTTTTGAGAGAGAGAGAGAGGCACAGATTGTGCGATTGTATAAAACTTCAAGATATATATGATGATCATTTTGAGCGTTGACATGAGTTATGTATGTTGTTATGGATGTGTTATGTTATTTTGATTTGATGCATGTTTTGATATGATATTTAGGATTATGATGCTGACATTGTTGTGATTATATGATGATAAATGTATGATTATGATTAATGATATAGATGTATGTGATTAATGTTAATGATGTGAATGGTTATGACAGTTAGATTAGATGATGATGGATGTTGGTTATGATGAATGGCTATGATTGATGAAAATGATTATGCTAACAATTATGAGAATATGTGATTAGCTGTGATGTGATTGACAGGTGACGAGAGAATGGGCTGGAAGAAAGTGACGAAGAGGATGGCTGAGCTAACCCCAGAAGTCTCCATGTCAATTGAGTGTTGCCTACATAGCCCTTGTCCTAAGGGCCTCAGACCAATGTAGTTCTCCCAAAGAGGGAAGAAGAGGGTCGAAGTGATTGATTGCTCGTGGTTGAGGTCAAGGTAAAGGTCATGGTCAAAGAAAAGAAGGTTTGTCCATCAGAAAGATGAACAAATAGAGGTGGTCGAGCTAACCTCAGAAGACGTCGTGTCATCTGAGTGTTGCCTACATAACCCCGGTCTTAGGGCCTCAGACCAATGTAGTTCAGACTAGTTGAGAAGATTGGTTGATGATTGGTTTGGTCATGTGTCGAAATGATGAGGAGAAAAAGATGTTATAGCCATTTCCAAATGGTGTATGCTGTAACATTGGTTGAGGGGTCTTTCATCCCTAGCAATTTTCTATATTCATGATGGATGTATGCTAAAAATGAATTGAGGTCTATTTATGCTTCAACAAGTATTGGTTTATGCTTAACATAAATTGTGTAGTCCATAGTCTCGATGTGTATTGGTGTCCATAGAAACTAGTGTGAATAGGCTATGTGAGTGCTCTGAAAAGAAATTGGGTTGAGTTGGTTCGACAAATGATGAAGTTTGAATGTGACCAAAGTGTAAGTAGAAAGTGAAAGGCATAATCGCCCTTTCATTGACAAGGACCAGAATGATAGCATAGATAGGGGTTGTTAGAACAAAGAGCCCCATTCATGCATTGCGTCGTTGACCATGGTTGTGTTAGAATGGTAATCGAATCACTTTGACATTAAAGTGAGCTCAAAGTCCCTTGAGCAGGTGTTATGATAGGAGGAGGATAGGGTAATGTCATGTCCCCTTTTTAGTCGACATGTGCAGAGTAGATGATTAGCCTATTATGCGACCCTCGTAGGCTGATGAGGTGGATAGAGGGTCTTGATGGAGCTGGGCTTGGCTTTCGTTTGGGCTCTTTAGGACATGAATTAAATGAGATATTAATATTTGATTGATTTAATCAAATATTAAGTATTTGGTCCAATTTTAATTAATTATTAATTATTAATTAATAATTAATTATTAATTATTAATTAATTATTAATTAGTTATTATTGGGTCTAATTTTAGGATCCTCATTCTAATTTAAGAATTGGTCTAATTTTAAGACCCTAGTTCTAAATTAAGGAAGCCCCAGTCTAATTTAAGGGAATCTAATTTTAGCAAGCACACCTTTGGAGGTGTATAAGAATCTCTCATGGAAGAGAGTTTGTATTCATGCTTATTATTGATATTGATTCTTGTTAAGAAATTCTTCTGTGAAGACTGAGCCAAGGGTTCCAGGATTCCAATTGCAGTGAAGAACATCAACTCTTCATTGTGTGTGATTCAGAGGTTGTGAAAGATCAGCCGATCTATTGCCGAATTGAGAGATAACTTCATCCAGAAGTTATCATAGTATTACAGGTATTTGAGAGATAACTTCACTCAGAAGCTATCACAAGGGTTTACAGGTATTTTCTTTATTTTGGGTTTTTGATTCAAGAATTATCCAGATATAGATCTTTTGTGTCAGCCCATAATTCTACAGATCAGGATCAGGCATACAGGGTGTGTTATATCAGCGGCCGTACGAATTCCGTACAGATCCGTGAAAATCCGTACGCATCTACAGGAAGTTCAAGTACCGACATTGGCGAACAGAGACTCACAGAGACCGACATCGGTCGACTCATCACCGACGTCGGCAAGGGAACCACAACAGGTCGACCGACGACGGTAGTATAACCGACGTCGGCGACTGTGTTTTTTACACAGCAGGCCGAGACGTGCCAGATTCAACCCAGTTCGTGGAATATTCAGGATATAAGGCCGAACTTTCGATATTCTTTGTATACCTGACAGAGGATCTCTAATTGTAAGCTTATGAGCAAATAAATAAGAAATTATACTGTGATTTATTCATCTATTTGAAGATATTTTGCAGAAATTCAGATAAGCAATTTGGAGCTTTGTTTTGATATTCGAAGGGACATCACAGTGGTATCAGAGCTTTTGTAGGAAGAAAAGAGCCCCTAAGTAAGGGACATCACAAGTAACCCATTTTAAGAGCAGGGATAACCTTGCCCCTTTTATAGGAGACCCTGAGACAACTACAAGCCAAGTCCATGACCCATTTTTTTTTTTTGGTGCAGACTGATCGATGCGGGAAGTCTACATAGAGATGTCATTTTGCTTGGTGGTCATTTGCGAAGCTGATCAATGTGGGAAGCTTCTAAGAAAGATTGTTGTTTGTAGCAAGATTTAGTCATAGCCATCCTTCGAGGGAGTGGTCTATATTTTTGCTTTATATAAGTTTGAATAGTTGTCCTTCGAGGGAGCAGTCTATTAGCTACATCAATGATAGTGCAGTTGTCCTTCGAGGGAGCAGTCTACCTTTTGATTCTGATTTGGTGACCTTGGATATGTTTTGACATCTCAATTTTTTTTTTGACAGAATTTGGAGTCATGGACAAGACTATAGAAGTTCAAGGGCTCCCTTTTATTAGGACAAAGCATCCATGCATCATAAAAGGGTTATAGAGGATTTGTTTAGGGGAATAGGGTTGAAAGGAATGAGGATTAGGAGGATGGAGATTGCTCAAGGGATGAGCTCAAGTTAAATGTCAAGTGGACAAGTACTCGACTAATAGTAGAATGGTCGCAGATGCAAGGCATTAAGAGGCTCAGGTTCTAGTCGTCCGTCGAGAGAAGACAGACGATAAGTCCCTAACCCATACTTATGCGTGATGATGAAAGGTCTGAGCCAATTAGGGGAAAACTTGCCTCATTTACTTCACTCCATATTGGTGACATGCTAGTTTTCTTTGAGGATGAGGTCTCTGATGTTGAAATCTCATTCTTGCAGATTTTTGTCATAGGCTTGCTTGATGCGATTTTGATAGACATGGAGATGGTTGAGGGCAGCGAGATGACATTCATCAAGTAACTCAAGTTGAGCTAAGTGATCTTGATGAAAGTCATCATTGGAGAGAATGTCATGTAGAGAGATGTGGAGAGACGGGATCTGTACTTTGAGAGGTAGGACAGCCTCTATTCTGTACACTAGAAAGAAAGGGGTAGCACCCGTAGAGGTTTGGATGCTAGTACGGTAGGCCCACAAAGCGAAGGGAACATGAATGTGCCAATCCCTTCCTATGTTGTTGACCACCTTCATGACAATTTTAGTTAGAATTTTGTTGGAAGCCTCAGCCTGCCCATTTGCTTGTGGGTAGTAAGGCAAAGAGAAACTGAGCTTGATGCCAAATGAGTCACAGAGTTTTTGGACGGTCTTGTTTTTGAAGGACTTGCCATTGTCGATGATGATTTTGTGAGGAACACTGAAATGACAGATGATGTGGGTGCTGATGAAGTTGAAAATTTTATCAACTTTTGTGGAGACAAGAGGAATGGCATCCACCCATTTAGTAAAATACTCGGTGGCGGTGATAATGGATTGATGACAAAGAGACGAGTGAGGGTTAATCTCACCGATGAGATCTAAGCCCCACTGAGAAAAAGGCCAAAAATCCTGAGCAACTTGTAAGGTGTGGCTAGGGAGATGAAGCAAGTTAGCATGCTGCTGACACTTGATGCAATGCCAAACATAGTCGCTATAGTCTTGATGAAGAGTGGGCCAATAATAACCCAGGCGAAGGATGCGCTTGGCAACCGAGTTTCCACTGAAGTGTCCACCACAAATCTCATTGTGGACTTGTTTAATGGCATGAGAGGCTTCAGTGGAGGTTAGATAGCAAAGAAGGAGGCCGTCAAAGCCTTGCTTATAGAGAAGACCCCCTAGCATGGTATAGCAAACTGTGTGTTTGATGAAAGCCCACCGTGCATTGCTAGAGAGATCGGGAGGGATGATAAAATGAGATAAGTAGTCCACAAGTTGGTTATACCAATCATCTCGTGGACTAGAGTCTATGGTGTTGACATGGTTGATGTTAGGAGAAATGTATGAAGGCAACAACACACGATGCACCGTGACAAAAATTTTGGATGAAGATGACGAAGATGGAATATGTGAGGCGAGAGAAGCCATGGTGTCAGCAAACTTGTGCATGGATCGAGGAACAGTCTGCAAGAGGTAATGGTTAAAAGAGGCTAGAAGAGTGTCAACACAATTTTTGTACCTTTGCAAAATTTCATTTTTACAGAGGTATGAACCATTGATTTGATTGACGACAAGTTGTGAGTCGCCGAAGATGTTAATGGTCTTGATGCTGAGAGAAAGGGCAGTTTGAAGTCCCAAAATTAAGGCTTCGTATTCAGCCATATTATTGGTACAATCAAAGTCGAGCTTGAAAGATAGAGGCATGGGCTACCTTCGAGTGGGATGAGAATGACTCCCGCACCCCCACCGAGTTGACATTTGGAGTCGTCGAAGAACATGGTCATTTGATAGACGGTATTGTTAGTGAAAAGCGCGGCAATAGATTCGTCGAGAAACTCACATTGAGAAGGTTGATTGTCTGGAAGAGGGGCATCTACCAGTTGGTCAGTGATGGTTTTCCCCTTGATGGATTTCTGCTGGATGAACTTGAAATCAAACTCAGCAAGCAGCATGAGCCACCGAGCCATACGCTGATTTTGATATGGCTTGGAGTGCATGTATTTAAGAGGGTCAGTGTGAGTGATGACAAAGGTCTTGTGATTGAGAAGATAATGGTGGAGCTTAGTAGCGGCAAAGACTAATGCCAAATAGAGTTTCTCGGTATGAGTATATTGAGTTTCATAGTCGACCAGTGTTCGGCTGATATAATAGACCACTTGCTCACGGTGATGCTCGTCTCGATGCGTGATCA